>MSJE01000292.1:0-374354 GCA_001931935.1 Aspergillus aff. floccosus IMV 01167
CCTGTAGTTCCCACTTATTACTATAAGGGACACTCTTCCCGTAGAGTTTAAACGGACAGCCAATCCGTCGTGTAGTCGTCTTTCGTCGTTTCGCTCCCTCTGGAGCATTCACTCGATCACGATAGATACCACCACGGTTGCAGCCAAGAGTGACGTTTCGATTAGTATTCGAAGCTATTATGGTAATAACGTAGCCTTGAGAGAGAGCATGCTGACGCACGAAGGCTATCAGCAGCTCCCTACTATCAAATATCTGTTCAGAAGGGGGTTGCATATCGGAACAGATACGTAGAGAAATAAATAACTTAGAAAAGAGGGAGTGGAAGTCCTAGGGATTTATAGTATACGGATTATAGAATGATGTTGCTGTGGTAATCCTAATACAAATCACATGATAATTTAAATTAGATAGTCAGTTGTATTACATAATTTGTTGTGTCTCTAACAAAAGCTGTTGTGTCCCTATCAATTCCCGGGTGCGGTTACTAAAAAGATGGGGTGTCCTTACCAATTCCCGTTGCGCGACCCTATATTATGTAATCTCTGGATCTTGACATCACGTGACGGTCGCGGCGACTCGATTTTAATTTCAATACACCGACCTTTTTCAATCTCTTACCAACACCTCTCTCAACCGCTCGCAAAGGGGATTCGGGTCACTTGACCTCAAAAACCAGTCGCCGTGACCTGTGTACACGAGGTGCGTAGTGTAGCCAAAACAGAGACTTTGATGATGAGTCAGCACTGTACTCACCACCACACAACTCTGCATACATGGGGATGGCACACACTATCTACAATACTACCAACTATACTGCTATATACATTATTCGTCCGATAGATCTACCTGAAGCATACTAGCTCATGTTCTGTTGATCCCGTATGATGATCGTTCACGCTTGTTCTACGGAGTACTCTTCCACCATGTATCCTCTGACGTCATGCATAGAAGTATACAACATACTCTAAAACAAGGAACAGCCTCTTCTAGACCTAGGTATCATGATGATGTGAACCCCCTGGTTGATTCGACCCTGCGAGGGCTCATTCTCGAAGCCCTCGCCTCGTCCAAGCAACAGGGCCGAAACGGGCAGCGGATGACGTAGGACCCAGACAATCCCTTCTGCGATTATATCATTCTTCTCGCACAACGCCATTCTTAACGTAGCTGATCTGCTCCTGCCTTTTCCACTTCCTGTATATATACAAGACAACCGCACCGAGCAGCTTCATCATGCGTCCGTTCACTGATACTTCGACTCATACTCCCGCATCTTCCAGCTCTGCGCGAGAGAACTCCCTTCCATCTACTTCCAGCTCAAGCTCGTCCAAACCAACCAAGTCCTCCAAGCCAACCAAACAGAAATAAACCTACACTATTCTACTATCTTCACCATGGGCGCCGTCGTCTCATGCGTACGTCACTCAACCCAATCTCTGGTACGCAAAGCTAATGGTACTCAACCAGATCCGAGATATCTTCCGCTCCATCGGAGCCTGTCTCACCGGCATCGTCAACACCATTGGACGCGTCTGCAAGGCCATCATTGACGGCGTCGTCACCGTTATTGACGTGATCATCTCCTGCCTCACCTGCGGCTACTGTGGACGCCGACGGAGGACGATGAGAAGGTCGCGGGTGTAGTCTGCTCTGACACAAAACGCATACGCTTACGAGTTACGAGGATACCTGATACTGTGATTGTTATTCCTATGGTTATTCTGTACTGAGCCGTCGATACCTACCTAATGCACATTGCACGTTCTATATAAGATATATACATAATGTAGTGCCCCTACTATACCCTAGTATATCAACAACGAGACATAATACATACAATCTATGATTCCACCCACTGCATAAGCTTACACTTCAACTCATCATCCTTCAAATCCTGCCACCGCGTCTCCACCAATCTTCGCAGAAACGGATCCTCCTTCCCCTCCGCATACTTCATCGCCACGCGGAAGTGATGCCCCTGCACCGGCCATGGCGCAGGATACTTGTAAAACGCCGTGCGCACCTCCACCCCCAGCAGCCGCTCGAACGTGGCGTAGTCACGCGCCCGGATCACCAGCCGCAGCGCACGCCGCGAGCGTCCAAACAAGTCGTCCTCGTCGACGTACGCCCCCGCCGCGGCCAGCATCTCCAGCAGCGCCAGTTTCTCTGCGCACCACGGCGCCTCGAGGAGCTTGTCCGGGATGCGCGGCGGGGCGTCCGCTGCGCACCAGGGTAGACGGAAGGTGTCCGGGTGGGAGTGCGGGGTGGGTATGGACCTGCGGTTGGCGTGGCGGATGTGCACGGCGCCCTGCGCGGGCCAGATGGTGACTTTGTAGGAGGTGTTGGTGCGCGGGTCCCGTGCAGAGAGGACGATGTCGGTCGAGATGGGGTCGGTGGGGGGTTGGGTGGAGGTGGAGTCAGCGAGGTAGGTGGAGAGGATGCGGCGGTCGTCAGCGGCTGGGACGTCGAGGGTATTGTAGCATCGGAGGCGGAGGATGCGCGCGACGTACTCGCGCTGGCATTTGCGGAGGAGATAGAGGGTGCACCAGCGGCAGACGAGGATGTTGTTTTGGAGATCGCGGCGTTGGGTTGCGGAGAGGGCGAAGACGTCGAGCGGGTAGGGAAGGAAGTCGGGCGTGAAGAAGTCGCACTTGGAGCTCTCGTTGGGGCTGCTGAAGGCCAGGCGGATGAGCCAGGTGTAGAGGAGGGGTGTGGAGAGCACGCGCGCGAGATGGGGGGATGCGCGGGGGAGGTTGAATTCGAGGCTGTGGAGGAAGATCTGTTCAATGAGCTCGACGGGGAGACGTTCCAGATGGGACTGGGCAGGCGTCTCTGGGGAGGTTTCACCCATTGCCCGATCACTGTGCTCTGTCGAGGGCCAATCGAGGGAGATGTGGTGCGAGGCGTAGAGTAGGACGGGTTATCGAGGACTCTGGGGGAATGCGTCTATCGCCATCAGTCGTGATGGTTGAGCCGGGCTGATCATGCCCAATGCTGACAGGACTGTAGCAGCCTCTGTGAGGGCGATTGATGGGGTAGAGCAGTCTCTTGAAAGTGAGCACGACGGATGCTCGTGCTGATAGCGATGCGGGTTGACGGCGATGCGGGGTTGTGATATTAGTTTCTGGCGGTGGAAGCCGGGAGGATCAAAAATAAGAATCCACGGGTAGATGGAGTTCCATTGGGGCTCGCGTAACACTCTGACGAGCTAGTCAGAGAGAAATAATGATGTTGTTGTTGGATGGCGTGACGGAGAGAAAAAGCAATATCCAGCCCAGCCGATGTGGTCACGTTGTATCAGCGACGGTGGGACACCCACCGATTAACCCACTCCGGAGTTTTCGGTCAATGTCTAGCTGTTATCGATTACACCTGTCAAACAAGAATTCAAAAGGCATAATCATACTACGTTGCCTACTGCCTAGGTAGATGCTGGGAAAAGTCCGAATGAAGAATCATCTTCTAAAGTGAACAAGTTTCTATACACAATCCAACAACCAGGACCCGCCAGACGTAAAGGGTATCGACTGGCAACAGACTCGACATACGAAATAGACTGTGTCGATTGGTTGAAGGATATAAAGAGACATAATGCGGGCGAAGATGCGGGCTTAAACAACGGACATGTCGCCGAAGCGCTCCTACACAGATCATCAGCACGGAACCCCGGAAGAAGCCGATATAAGTCTCGGCAACGCAACTCACCTTGTAGCCAGCCGGCATCCATCTGCCCTTGGAGACGAGCGAAGCGGTCTTCTCGTCGATCTCGGGCTGAGCAGCGGCAACCTCGTCCTATAAGAAACACAACAATTAGCATCACAACCAACACATTCCACCCCTCTCAATCCCAAAATCCAACCACAACATACCACAGTGAGCTCATCGAACGGCCGGGCAGTCTCGATGTTCTCCAGGGTCTTCTGGAGGTTGCGGAGTTCGGCCTCCACCTTGCCCTTGGTCTGCTCGGCGTTCTGAACGGCCTGAGCCTCGAAAGCCTCGATGGCCTTGAGCTGACGGCTCACATCGTAGGTGGCGGGCTTGAAGCTCTTGAACTGGTTCTCGATCTCATCAACGACGGCCTGGTTCTTCAGGATCTGGCGGTAGTGGGCGAAGTCGACGGTCTGGGGCTGCTCGGACAGAATCTGGACCTTGCGGCGCGCATCATCGTTACGCTTCTTGAAGGCCTGGAGGGAGGTGGCGGTCTGACCGCGGAGGCCAAGGGAGCTGGTCACCTTGACCCAGTCGATCTTGAGAGCGGCGCTGCGCTGTGGGGAGTTAGCGAGGGGTCAGAATGGCGATATCTATCGATCGGACGCGACAGGGACAGCAGAAGGCAACATACAGCGGCCATTTTGACGAGTGGATGGAAGGATGGGAGGGTGAGAGAGGGGAGTTCGTCGTGCTATGCTGGGGGTTCCGAAGGAGAGGGTTTAACCGGCAAGGTTTGGATGGGGGGAGTCACGTGGTATTCTGTTCCCGTGTTCCGAGCTTAGTCATCGCCATCCAATTCTCTCCAACAGTACCTACTAGGTAGGAATGTATATAGGTATATCATACAGATAGGTCTACTGCTACAAAAACAATGGAAAATTATCAATCTGCTTTTGGTGATTGACTAGATGTACACCATCAACTAGACAGACACACGCTTCATCCTAAGAAACAGGGAGAATTAAACCCTCGCACCCAAGATCCTGCCAGTAAAGTCACTGGTAGCGTGCACCTCCCAAGTCGGGCAGAAAAGCGAGACGTAAAAGAGAGAAAGACAAGGACTAGACTATCATATGCTGAGAGCCATGATCGAGTTGACGATATCGTTGTCGTTCTCCCGTAGGGCCTTGACGGCCTTCTTGCGGGACACATTAGCCTGGGCCATAACCAGTTCGATGTCCTTGGCCTCCAGGCCGGTCTCGTCAACCTCCTCGCCGTCATCCTCTTCCGCCTCCTTCTTCTCGGCCTCGGGAGCCTTGGCCTTGCCGAGGACGTCCTCGTGCTCGTGGCCGGCGTGCTCGTTGGCGGCCTCCTGGGCAGCGAGCTGCTGAGCGGCGGAAGCCTGAGCCTGAGCGTTCAGGTCCTCGATCTTAGCCTCACCGAAGATGCTGTTTCACGTCAGCCGATCGCTTCTAAAGAATATAAGAGGGAGTCCACGCACATCCAGGTGTTGCTGGAAGGAGAACGGTAGACCTCGGGCTGGTTGATGACGAAGAGGATCTGTATACCGCATTAGCCGATCCTCGCATGTCCAAACATCCTTCGCGGGAGAATCGCAGTCGTCACTCCATCGCGACCGAGCAATCCAAGGGAAGTCGTACGTTCTTGGGGCGGCGGAAGGTGACACGAGTGATGCCGGGGACGAGCTTCAGGCCGAGCTTGCCAATGGCCTTGCGGGCCTTCTTCTCGTTACGAGAGTGGACAGCAACGGCAGCGCCACCGGGGATGGTGGGCTCCTCGCCAGCCTCGGACTCGGAGTCGCTGCCGGCATCTTCGACATTGGTCTTGGGGACTTCCTCGTCGGGGAGTTCTTCGACACGGGGATCGGCCATTTTAAGATTCGAGGGAGCCTAAGCGGGCTTAAAATCAGAGCGAGTCGAGCGAGTTAGCCAGAGGACCGATCGGGGTGAGTGTTGGTGGTGGTGTTAGTGGTGGTGATGTAGTGGTGGTGGGTTGGTGAAGGGTTTCGCTGGACGACCCACGAAACCCCCCGGAACACCGGGAAAGCTGCCAGATTTCACGCGAATCGAGGGTAAAATGGAAATTGAGGGGTCCAGCATTCGGAGGTACATACCTGAACACAGGAGACAAGCGGTGGTGGATGAGGGGGTGGTTTTTGTCTGGAGGGGGGTGGAAAGTCGCAATGCTGTGTGAAGGTCATCCTGCCGAAAATCGTTAGCGAGCTTATAAGGTGACTGGGGCCGAACACACAGAAGCGACTCCAGACGCCATACTACGATACATCTGGGGATTACCTCTACATTTACCATGTATTTACGTCAATTATCTTATTTATTTTGTTTGTTTGAATTTCAATTCAATGGTCATGATTACTCGTGCAGATGGATATCAAGGTTCAATCATTTTTGCTGTCCATGATAATGCGTACAGCGTTTCTTTTTTGCTGAATTAAAACCATACCCTCAGCAAGGAAAAAAACCGTCCCAAAGGCAACCCTTTCACACTATGCACCGAGCCTCATAAAATCCATCTTACGCCTTAGGAGCAGCCGCCCGGAGCTTGGCGTGAGACTTCTGGACCTCGAAGCGAGCCTGGAAATGTCAGCGATGTTCTCTCATATCTTGTAGCGGTGTCCTTCATAGCGCATCCATATCCAGAGCATCATGAGTAGTAATGCGACCGTAGTCACAGTCCTACTGCCAGAACTCCCCCGTCTGTAGATGGCCCGGAATCCACCATTCCATCAACGTACCTGCTTCCGGAGGCGCAGAACCTTGAAGCGCTCAAAGTCGTTCAGGTTCTTCCGGCGCTCAGCACGCTCGGTCTTCTGGGCAATGGCGCTCTTGGCCCACTTGCCGTCGATCTCGTTCTTCTGCCAGAGCTTGCGCACAGGGCCGGTGCCGGCAGCACGGGGCAGCTGGGGGATCACGAAGTGGGTGAGGGTGCTGTGGGCGAGAGGAAGGACGTGACGGGGGACGATCTTGTTCTCCTCGGTGGAGGGACCGTCAACGAGGACCTGTAATCGTAGAAAAATCCATCAATAACCGTTCTCCCAATATCCCCATGTGATCTTCAATTTCCTCTTCGGAAGGGTCCTCCAGAATTCGTATCACATACACGGCGGTGGTCGACAATCTCGACAATGGCAGCGAGCTTGCCGGTGTAGGGACCGCGGCGGATCAGCACGACACGGCCAACCTCAACCAGCTTCCACTGGGCAATCGTGATATCGATATCGGCCATGGCGAAGGCTTCCTATACGGCGACAAACACTCAGTCTCAGACACTTTTTTTTTCTGCAGGCGAAACGGCAATATCGCAGCGGACAGGATAGAACTCACGGTCGACGGGACTCCGGGAGGTCGGTGGGTGGTGGAAATTTGTTGTCGAAGGTGTCGGGGTGTCGAAGTCGTCCGGAACGCACAATCAGAGGCGGACTGGGCTGGAATCGCGAAATTCGCGGGTTGCCCACAGAGGCTCGCTTAGCAGCCAGTCGCAGCCCGTCGCGTTCCGTGCGGTCTAGGGTTGTGTTGGTGGCCTTGATGCCTTGGCGCCTGGGTGCCTGGCACGGAGGGAATGTTTCTCCGTCCCGCGACAGCTTTTAAGCTTCTTTTTTCTTTTCGCTTCTTTCTCATGTTCTGTTCTTCTCAGACTCATGCGTCTGTCTCTCTTCACTTCGACTTGGACTAACAGCTACGATGATACAGCATCTTCTCACTGGTAAGCGCACTCTCATTCCCATTCTCTCGTCCAAATGATGAGGTAATTTGCGATTGACCCTGTGTCTGGAGACCCTCGCCGGGGTCTCATAACAGCACAGGTGGTTGATATTCACTTCTTACATATTCTGAACTGGAATTACTCCCTCACTTGCTGCATCTCCTTCTTTGGTCAATGCTAACTTGAAAAGACTTCTAGGTTTCTTGTCTGTTCCGTCCCGCTTCGTTCTGTATGTCGACATGCTCGGTACGTTGATATTTTTTTTTCTTCCTTTCCGCTCCGATGATTAAAAAAATGCACTGCCTAGATAGTAGTTGATGCTTTTGCAATGATATTACCCTCATCACCAAGATCTCTGAGGAGCTCTTCTCATACATTGTCGCGTCATTATGTTGCATACCATGTGACTAACTCGGCATATAGGATCTGACTGCTCCATTCATACGCATACGAAAACCTTAGTTAGCCCCATAGATACAATGCAAAACTTTGATATCACCACTCTTCATACCAGTAGATCAAGACTGTATACATATGCTATTTACTATCGAACTAAACAAGCCAAACCATCCGAACCATGCACCGGGCTGAAAGCTAAAACAAACATTAAGATCACATCGATCTAACTCAGTCATTGCTGGAATGTCACCCAGAAAATAAGAAAGTCCATCCATGTCCACATATCCCGCTTGTCAGATCCGTCTCGTCTATATCATTATTTGCAATTCAAGCAACCCCTCATGAAGATCCCGCGGCCGCCGCATTAGCCGCCACGCTGGACGGTCCCTCTCGGCTCAGAACCCACATGAACACAAACTGGATGATGTAAGAATAGATAAACAGGAACTGCGTGCGACGGTTGCGTTGCGAACGGGCAACCGTGTGCATCGAGCCGGTGCGCATCGACGCGTCGCTCGTCGAGTCGGGGAGCAGCACGTATTTCAAGGAACGAAGCTATACACATTGCCATTAGCTAAGGAACCCTTCTGGACAATTCATCAAAACTCACCAGGAAGAACGCGTTTGCCAAGAACGTGTAGACGAATACCACCCAGCCGACCCAGCCACCGGTGCCCCGTCCCGGGGTCAGGATCTCCGAGGTAACAAGGGTAGCGATGATGCCGACGAATTTGTACCCGGAGTAGGCCACTAAATCCAGTAGTTGCGAGTCGTTGTTGATGCTGAGGATATACATGGCGAGCTTCAAGCAGAGGATCTCGAAAAGGATCACAGCGATGGCCGTCGTCGTGATAGATCCGAGCATCTCGGGGTGGAAGTTGCCGCGGAAGCCGGCCAACATCGCCGACAGCAGAATGTAAGTGACGAGAGCCATCACCGGGATGTACATATCGGGGGAGTTGAGGTCATCACGAGGAGGGAGGAACATGGACGAGTATTGCTGCTGGGTGATCTGCCCGTTGGGGCCGGCTGATGCTGTTGTCAGACGGGCTTGTTGACGGGACCATGGTTTGTGTCGCCACGGGAAGAGCACAAGGGCAAGTTTATTCAGGACGTAGGAGTTGGAGACGTTGAAGTAATGCTTCAGCGCGGGAATGGAGACATAGCGGTTGAACTGAATCAGGTTAGCGAGGACTGAAGATCGATAGGGCACTATTTCTCTGGCAGCTACCAAAAGTGACTTACATTCTGCTCCATGTACTCCTGTCCTGCCATCATCGCCGTCTTTCCCACTTGGAATCCCATCTGCGCCGTGGGATCGTTGATGAATCCGCCGAATCCAGGAGCGTAGGTCCCGCTGCCGCCTTGCGCTGGGGCTGGTTGATATGGGTTGCCATAGTTGGAGGACTGGGACTGTTGAGACGTCGGAGGAGGCGGAGATCGCATCATAGGGACGGTCGAGACATGCTGAGGCACTGGATGGTGGAGCGGAGGCGACTGCGCCGGCGGCGGAGCGAACGACTGACGATACATGTTGCGAGGTGGGAATTGTGCAGAGTCAAGGGAAAGGAAGGGAGTATTATTATTAAAGATAGAAGGCTGCTATGGCTACTGAGAACCAAAGCAGCGACTGGAGGACGTGTGGCAGTGAATGGGGAGGATGAGGGTAGTTGCGGTGGAGGAAGAAGAAGAGAGGAGTGTTTATAGGTACGTGGCTGAAGTTCTCCGATCAAAAAGCTCAGCTTCCGCCCGCAACTTTCTCCCCACATCTCTTCCACCCGCTCTCCATCCACGTCCACCGCATTCTTACACAGCAAGCGCCACACCAGAGGAGGACTTCGTCGACGATGTTGGAAGCTTTCGAGATTTTGACCACATCAGGTGTGGTTTTATGGTCCAAATCCTACGCTCCTGTTGGAGCCCACGTCGTTAACAGCCTTATCAACGACGTCTTTATTGAAGAGAGAGTCCAACTTCAAGCGACGACCAGCACCTCCCCCATTTATAAGAAAGAGAAATACACTCTCAAATGGAAGCGAGTCAAGGAATTTAATTTGATCTTTGTGGTATGTCACGGACATCCAGATCTTTCGCTACACTACTGACGTCTCAGGCCGTGTATCAATCTCTCCTCCACCTCGGATGGATCGACAAGCTTCTGGACAATATCTCGACCTTGTTTATTGATCTGTACAAGGACCAGCTGAAGAGCTCGCGCGCTCGAATTATCGAATACCCCTTCGAGAAATACTTCGACCAGCAGGTGCGCGAACTCGAGGATAATTCCGGCGCCATCACTTCGGAGGGATTTGTGGCCGAGACGGAGGATAAAAAGGATTCGTTTGTCTCCTCTGATAATGGCGGACCCCCGCCGCCACACACGCCTCACCTTCTTAGGGGTATGTTGCGTCTTATCCAATTCACAAATCCTATGCTGACAATCCATCAGCGCAGCGTCAAGCTGCGCTCGGCGTGCCAACCTCGGATGATAGCACGCCCCCTCAAACTCCAGATACATCTCGTCCATCGACCCCCGGGAGCCAGATTTTGACTGCGAAGAGCGGTCCTGGTGGCCGTGTGTCCCGCCGCGCACGGAAGGCCGCCAATGCGAGCGCCCCCGCCTCGTCAGGCGACGAAACCAGCCGCAAGGGAAAGACCGCGAAGGGCGGAAAGAAAATGCGCAAATGGGATGCGGACGGACTGGCTGACGAGGATGATGGTATGGTCCTCGACTACTCAGCTCCTGCGAATGATGACGAGGCCGCCGCTCCTACTGTGGAAGCCGTCTCCCAAGACTCTTGGGGCAGGCGGACCGGTAAGGGACAGTTTGTCTTGAAAGACCTTGGTGACGAAGTCCACTCGATTCTTGAGAACGCCGATCATGAGAAGGCCAAGGCTTCCTCGTCCGGATTCGTGGGATCTGGCTTCAACGCTATCGGTGGTCTTCTACGCAACATTGTTGGTGGAAAGATTCTCACCGAAGCAGACTTGGAGAAGCCCCTCAAGACGATGGAGGACCATCTACTGAAGAAGAACGTGGCGCGCGAGGCGGCCGTCCGGCTGTGCGATGGAGTTAAGCGCGAGCTGGTCGGCAAGAAGACGGCCAATTTCCAGAGTGTGGATGCTGCCTTGCAGCTGGCCATGGAGTCGGCGTTGCGGAAGATCCTCACCCCCACGTCTTCCCTTGACTTGCTCCGTGAGATCGATGCGATCACCTCGCCTACAACCAAGCAGCAATCTCCGCGGCCGTACGTGATCTCTATTGTCGGAGTGAACGGAGTCGGAAAGTCCACCAATCTCGGCAAAATCTGCTACTTCCTCCTGCAAAATAACTACCGTGTTCTGATCGCGGCCTGCGATACCTTCCGATCTGGAGCCGTGGAGCAGCTACGTGTTCATGCCCGCAACTTGAAGGAGCTTAGCGCGCGGGAGAGCGTCGGCGAGGTCGAGTTGTATGAGAAGGGATACGGCAAGGATGCAGCCAACGTGGCTAAGGATGCGGTGGAGTACGGTGCGGCGAACAAATTCGATGTCGTTCTCATCGATACCGCGGGTCGGCGCCATAACGACCAACGTCTGATGTCGTCGCTCGAGAAGTTTGCGAAGTTTGCGAAACCGGACAAAATCTTCATGGTGGGAGAGGCGTTGGTCGGCACGGACAGCGTGATGCAGGCTCGTAACTTCAACCAGGCGTTTGGAACTGGACGCAACCTCGACGGGTTTATCATAAGTAAATGCGACACTGTCGGGGATATGGTGGGCACCTTAGTGAGCATGGTGCATGCTACTGGAATTCCCATCGTATTCTTGGGTGTTGGTCAGCACTATGGTGATTTGCGCGGACTGAGTGTGCCTTGGGCGGTGAATTTGTTAATGAAGTAATTAGGATATCCTGCATATGAGCATTCTATTCTTCCTACGATAGTATTTCCTGGCAATTGATCATGTCCCTGCCTATATTGAAACTTTATCCAAAAAAAAAAGACAACCTAGTCAATCATCTTCTCATCTGGCAGAAGAGGAGCAAAAAAATGACCTACGCAGGATTCGAACCTGCAATCTTCTGATCCGTAGTCAGACGCCTTACCATTGGGCCAGCAGGCCAGGCTGTTGTTGTAGAGCTGATCGCAAAATGAGTATATGTTCAAAAACCATGCCTCTCATCAAAAGTCGGACATGCAAGGATGCGCTCAGGCCGCTGTTCCTGCCGCGTCGTGCATGTTCATTGGTCTGCCCTGCATCCCGTCGGCACTACCCATGTTTATACATCTTCCGCCTGCACCACCTTAACCCCATCTGTTACTTCTCATAAGACCCATAATGGCACTCCTTCAAACTTGGGTAATATCCAGCTGGCACGTAAGCGGAATCCTCTCATGCATATCTCCAACAGCCATGGGTATCTCTGACTTGTCAAAAACCTCCTCACGTCACGCAGACAACCATCACCACCGCCTGGCAGCCTGAATGTGTCAGTGATCCTGGACAGTATGCCTCACCAAGAGATGGTGTCAAGAAGCTTTCAGCTTGTAATGTTGAGACCAGCAGGCATTCTGTCTATTATAGGCTGCACCTTGAGCCTCATCCGTTAGGAGCGGCTTCATCGGTGAAACCGGAGCGGAAGGTATGCTATTTGATACCCAATGCCGCACCGATTCAAGCACAAACATTCTCTCCCCTGGTAAGACGAGCTGTACGGGGTGTTTCAAATAGGCAGTAATATGTTTGTCAGGTAAATGGGGTGTGACAGTCTACTATACAGCAGCTCAGTCGCAACTCTGAGGAACTATATATATTGGAAGGGTTGAACCACAACACCAGCCAGAGGTCTCAGATGCCTTTATAACAGCCTCCAAGGCATCTATATACCACGTTACCGTCTCCATATAATACCATATAGATCATTTAACCAAGTTAGCTTTTATACCAGGTACCTGGCGAACGACAGTGACATCATGGATGGATGAGTCAGCGCTCCGCTTACCTCATCCGTCATTAGCTTTTGCCTTCGAATCGACCGAACGGGCTTCATTCCTTGCCTTCTTTCTGTCCTTGAACTCTGCATTGTCTCCCTGCTGCTACGATTGTTGCCGCTGGCGAATGAAAGTTTGCTGCCTCCCATATGCCTATGCATCGAGCCTAAAGGCCTACCCTGTCGTCGTTTTGAAACCCTTTCCCGGGGCACTGACGCCCCGCAGCACAGCTCCGGAGGCCATCGAGCCCCAACCTCATTTGCTACAGCCCTATCACCTAGTCGGCTCGGTTCTAGACAGATCGTGTTGCGCCGGCCAAGTGCGAGCGCCAGAAAGATGAAGCCGTCGGAGAACACGTCGCTCCAGCGGCGTCACTCCTCCACCCTGCATTACCAGACCTTCGAAACGCCTCCCCCCAAATCCCGCGGGAGACCCAATTCTGGTCAATCGGGATCCTCCCGCGCCGACTCATACCGCGACGATCAGAATGATACTCCGCGTGATTCCTCGGACCAGCACTCCCCGCTGCCAAAGAAGCAGATGGCCGTGCTGGCGATGATCTCCCTCTGCGAGCAGACCGCGTTCAATTCCATCAGTCCCTATCTCCCCGAGATGGTCTCCACGTTCCCCGAAGCAAAACCGCAGATGGTTGGCATGTATGTTGGTCTCGTGGCGACGGCGTTTGCGCTTGCGCAGTTCGTGACCAATTATTTCTGGGGCTGGGTTTCGGATCGCGTGGGACGCAAGCCGGTCATCATGCTGAGTACGATCCTGACGGCCGCGTCTTTTTGCGCATTCGGGTTTTGCAAGACTCTTGTCCAGGCGCTTGTTGTACAGGCCTTGCTAGGTGCTGTCAATGGAAATCAAGGCCTGGTGTCCACATGTCTCGGCGAGATTACAGACCGAAGTAACCAGTCGAGGGCGTTCACCTACCTCCCTGTTCTGTACGGGATCGGAGGAATTACTGGGCCCCTGGTTGGTGGCCTCTTGGTGTTTGAGCATAGTCTGTGGGATCGAAGCAAGCCGAATCCGTATCCCTACCTCGCACCGAATCTGCTCTGTGCTGTTATTCTCGTCATCGACTTTGTCTTGACTGCCATCTTCCTCGACGAGAGCTTGGAAGATGCTGATACTTTGCCAGATATCAAAGCGAGAGTCAAGTCATTCTTCACGTGGCTCTGGCAATTTACTAGCTCAGCAAAGCGTGCCCGATATGTCCATCCTCCCTACCCGGCTCGATATCTTCCGGTGCGCCAACCCTCGACGGAGAGCCAAGGGCATGACAGCGAATTGGACTCGGCTTCTGAGACCTCAGGCCATGCTCCGCCTCGCCGGGAGAATCTGACGAGCGAGATCTGGAACCGAGATACGATTTTGCTCCTCTTGACGTACCTTATCTTTGCTCTGTGCAACGTTTCATTCAACTCGCTGTTCCCGATATTCTCACAAGCCGCTCCTCCTCTTGGTCGAGGCTTGACGCCAGAGGAGATTGGTCTTTCACAAGGATTCTCCGGTTTCGTGACGATCATCTTCCAGATCTGCATATTCGGCAGGCTGCGAGACAAGATGGGCAACCGATGGTCATACCGAGCGGGTCTCTTTGGCTTTGTAGTCGCCTTCATTTTGATGCCTTTCATCGGGTATAAGGGCAATGATTCGCGTGGCTTGAGTGGGAAGACCGCCCTCCTGGCTGTGGAATTGTGTTTTGTGCTGCTAGTCAAGACCGTTGCAACCGTCGGCGGCCTGACAAGTGCGCTATTGTTGGTGAGTGAACTGTTTACAGCACCTGATGCAAATATGCTAACCTTGTCATAGATAACCAACTCTGCTCCTGATCATGCAGTTCTGGGAGCACTCAATGGTTTGGCCCAGACCCTCTCGGCAGCGGGGCGTGCCGTGGGCCCCTTCATCTCCGGCGCCCTTTTCTCGCTGGCGACCCGGGTCAAGCACAAGGGCGAAGCCTTAGCATTTGGAGTCTTTGCTGCCACCTCATTGATCGGGTTCTTTTTGAGCTTCGGAATCCGAGACAGGTCTCTGGAAGCTGACGACTGGGAAAGTGACAGCGACGGAACAGACAAATCCGACGACGGCGAGGACTGAGTTAGACACAAAGACAGAAACAGTTACGATGTGATGATATCCTGCGAAGTCCGAAAGCGACGAGTTCAGAAGACATAAAACCTTGAAGGCTTAAAATCTTCAAGACGATACAGAAAGATGGCGATGCCTGTCATTTGACTTCAGGTTTGGGTTGCATATGTGGCGTCAGGATGTTGATTATGACTTACGAGCGAACACGCTGCTGTACTTATTGTTTTGCTAGGTGCATGACAGAAAGACTATATATAACTACTAGACAGTGATATTAGACCTTACCTAGCGCAGTATACTATATCCTCGCTGCTTCGAATGGATCTTTTGATTGTCGTCACTTCACATTGTTATCGCCTTCAATGCCTCTCGGGTCTTATCCCTCGCATGTAGTTTTCTGTGGAAGCATCTCAGGCTGTTAGCCTACTTACGCAGACAGGCGGAATGATGAGATTGGAAGAAGGTATACAGATGAATCTGTCCCTCATGTGCTCATGCGAGACAGTGTATCCCGTTGATAAATGTCATCGAACTGTTTTAACACATAGACATGATAGGGATGAATAATAGTTTAAGACAATCACCAAATTATCCGGGTCTCGTGGATTCCTCACCTTCGTTATGCTGTCTATGATGCTATTCCCCCGATCCTCCATCCGTATAGTCCTTGCATTGGCCGCAGTCCACTTTCGGGTATACTCCGAAGAGCATTCTTGGTTGTAGAAGGATCATAAGTCGAGCAACATTGTAATTATTTCGGTCCGCCTATGCTGTTAACATGCCCAATCTCCCCTGAACGTCTTTGGCGGCAGAAATGTCACATCAGAGCGTGCTAATCTCACGGCCAGATCTGCATGCCCTGTGCAGAGGATAATGCAACCTTCCTCACTTTGAGGCAGAGAATCCGTCAATGGTGGTGCATCAGCACTCTCTTTGGTCCACGCGTCCGTATGATCAACATAATGAAAGCCATTCTCCTGCCTTCTTTTGAGAGAGATAATTTATCACTCTGGTTCTGGCTTCTGCTAGCGTTACATTATAGAACCCCAAAATGTTTGCAACATCCATGAAGCATCGTTCAACCTTTTCATGTGTGGAACCCAGCATCCAGAAAGTCGAGTTTTCAGAGTCTTGTTCTCCCGCGTAACACACCAATTCAACGTCGGCCTGTGTACTTGCAAATATCCGACCACATATCGCCTTGCTGGCGGGCCCTGCTTGTTGCGCAATCAAGGGCTCCTCAAGTTTGGTGATCTTATGGTTCCCTGACGTGATGTCCAAATGCTTCAAATAAGATGGGACGCGCCAGTAATGCTCCCCGGCTAAAAGCATGGTTAGCGTGCGAAAAACACATAGTAAAATGCCCTGTCCTTCTCTGTTAATGTCTCTCCAATATCCTACCTGAGCTTTGACGCCAGGTAGCCGAGTTTCTGCAACACGTGCTTGTGCTTGCCATGCCTTTTCCTTCGGACCATTGCCTTCCATTCCTGTCTCTTTCGTGATTTGAACTTGATTGCCATATCTTTCAAGGATAAACGACATGAAATCTTCATCTTCATCTTCGTAGTACATCGAAAGGAGTCCAGAGACTGGCGGATCTCATGATATGGCCGGCTGGTGATCAAAAAAATGTGTATTTGATTGACATGGACGTTGTGGGTTCGAGCTATAGAACGTCTGATGGATTTGGTCGAGTAGGATCTTTTGTGAATCAAGCTCACACTCATCCAAAGCATCAATGATGCAGTAGATCTGCAGATGATTGGAGCTCTTGTCAGTTTCCATCAAGACAGCCCATAATGCGTCGAATGAGCTGAATAGTTTATCGTTGCGTTTTGCATATCTTGACAGCAGGGGCTGCATAAGCGTCGGCCGTTGCTTGATCAACTGATAAAGAAGGCCACGTAATATCGATATGGCCATTCTGTTCACTTCAGAGCTTGAGTCGCAGAAGAAGTAGGCCAGTACCTTCTGCCCATGGACAAAGCACGGCTGTTTTGGGAGCTCATCTGTCGTTGTTATGGCCATGGTGGACTTTCCGGCCACTGGGTTACCGTATAGCCAGAGTATGGGCTCTTCCTGCGAGGCATCTGTGTGGATCCCCAGCCAGTCCTTTAGCTCAGATGTTTCTAAGATCCAGCTGCATGTGCCGGCCGCCCGGTCTCCTTTTCGTCTCTTTAGGGCATTTTTGTCATCCGCTGGGTCTGTGAGGAACAAATCACGTAAACATTCCTTCTCCTCAGCTGTGAACGTAGGTTCTAATAGTCAGTTAGCGTGGAGAGTCCTGAAATAATAGAATGCAGCATACGTTGTGTAGGACGCTGATTCACTGAGGCAGGAACTAGCGACAACAACGACTTTGCAAGGCTGCCGCACTGAGCGCTGCAAATCCTTGCCAGTCTTTGTGCTTGTGAGAATCACAATAGTCAGAGATGCCTCTGATAATGATTGATGGGAGCTCGTCCATCAGCCCAGCAGCCTCCATTTCAAAGCAGAGAATGTCGAGATCCCGCGCAATGGCGTCGCGAGCTCTGGCATCCTTGATGACCTGGTCTCCAGAGGCGAGCAAACCATAGTGGATATAAGGCTCCTGGGTCTCTCGCGGCAGGCGCTTGACTAGCTGCGACGGATCACATGTTGAGCAGTTGGGGCTTCCTTCTTCGTGGTTATATGCCGCTTCGAATAGCCAGTCCGTCGTTGGTCGCGAAAACTCTTCTTTCAGTTCATCATTTTGCAGCGCCCCAAGTATGGTCGTATTGAGCCTTCCCTTCCCTGCCTTCAGGTCACTTTCCATTTGAGCCGCCGCCTTCAGAAGCACCAGAGGAGGCTTGTTCAGCGATCCGATACGCTGGAATTGTCCGTCGCGAAGTGTTTTGCCGTAGTCATACTGGATAACGCCCTTGAGACAGCAGTGGGCTTGCTAACAACCACGTCGCCGAGCCGAATATCAGCACGTTGACTCGAGACTCCTCCTCCGATCCCTACCAGCAGTCCAAACCGGATATTTGGGAAGGTGGATACCAGGTGCGACACCACGGTTGCTGCTGATATTGTTCCATAGACACCGGCAGATAGACAAGCTACGACCACATTATGACGGCCTACACTCCCAAGTGTATAGACGTTATGATCGGATTTCGGTTGAGGAAGCGCGGGGTGAGTCTCATCAAGCATGGCTTTTGCGGCGGTCATCTCCAGCGGTAAGGCGCAGATCCATGCGATCGTGTAGTCGTCATGTGTCAGAGTCATGTTTAGACATTTGTGATAGATTGAATGGTGCTATAAGGCACGCGTACTTCTTGCTGAGTGAAGGTGAAGTCCAGATTCAGAATCGAACGAGTGAATTGTCAAGAGTTGGCCATGAGGCTGAGAGATGAGGAAGGGTAAGCAGTCTTGTACAGCGGCAAGGCTGATTGCTTCAGAACGCTCTGTGCTAGAGTTGGCGCCTTGGTGTTTATTAGCATGATTTGGCTCGATAGTTCTTGGCCTTGTGTTTGTTTGCATACTATTGAAGGAGTATCATCATTCAGTCCATCTGAGGATGTACAACGATGTAACATCGGCTATATCGGAGTAGTGCACTACATAAACAAGCAAAACTAGTGCGTGGCCCCCACGGCCCTAAAGCATCTGCCTCATCTGTATAATCTCGGGCGCTGTCCGCTCCCTTTCAATTGTCCTCCTACTTCCTATTCTTGCGATTGTCGAACTGTTGTCACCCATGTCGCTGGATATGTCTGACGATATCCCGGACCAGGCACTATCGACCTTGAACATACCATTTCTACTTACCTTGACGGGTACTTTGACCGGGCTGATCCTAGTAAGTCGTTTTCCTTGCATGAAAACAAACAACAAAGCTGATATCTCAAGGTCATATACGTTGATGGCGTGGTTAACGCAGCGCACGCCGCGACTCAAAGGCCACATGTTGCGGTCCAGTCACAACCTCTACGACGGCGTCTCCGAGGTTTCCCAATCTTTCTCCTTCATCGGTTACTGAAGGCCTCGATTCTCTCTGTATTTCCTACAAGGGGCTCTGACCTAGCGGCATGTTTCCTCTTGAACATCACCGCAGAGATACTACTTTCAAACTTGAAAGTAGCCAACGTGCCCGCCGCTATAACCCAATACTCAAGCATTTTATACACACGGTATATCTTCAGTCGGACTATGTGGTCGAAATGCTTCCAAGCAACGCTACTTTACAGTATAGCCTCGAGCATAGGCTTTTACTTCCCCGTCTTCCTTGTTCGGTTGCTAGGGCTCCAGGGTGGGGACTATGGAGTCTCTGAAAGTGTACAAAGCGCCATTATGCTCTCTGCAATTATGATCCTATATTTTGCAGCCGTTGTCCCTGCGTATGCTACTTTTGCTCGAGTGGCTGCCTCTGTGGTGGGACACTTCCCAATCTACTGGTATCAAGAGCGCCTGGCAGAGCTTCCCCTGGTCTGCTAGATTCTCTTTTTTCAAAGTACTTGCAGAGGTCCCTGTCGTGGAGATTGGCGTCTCGATTGTCCTGTATGCATTGGCCGTTCAGCTTGTTCATCCTGCACAACATGATGATGTTGCGCAAGTTTTTGTCAAATATGCTGGATGAATCATCTTAGCACGCCAAACTCGCTCTCGAAGGCAACAATGACTGACAGAGGAAGGAAAAAAAAATTTCGTAAATTTTGAGCAATAGTACCTATTAGCTACCTAAACTATATACTGCCTCAGCCATACCCGTCGACTATTTCCACACCCATTCAATAACATACATAAACGCCTCTCCCAGATATCCCGTGAGCAACAGCCCCTGCGCATACTCCATAAGTTCATTATCAGGTAAATCCAACGACCGGAACCGCTCCTGCTCTCCGTTGCCACCACGCACAGCAACCCGCTTGTCAATAACCGCCTTCAGCATCTCCTTACCCGGCGTGACAAGCACATACCGCGCGTGCGGTTGCACGATCTCACCTGGTACATAGCAGACCGCCTCCTGTCTCTCGGGTGATAGCCACTGCACGCCGGCGTCGGGAGGAAACGTCATCGACGACGGCGAAGACCGACTCCCACTTCCACTCGGTGATGTGGGAGCGTTACTTGTCGTCAGGTTCGACGAGGATGGCGTCTTGAACTCCAGTGGCGGGTTGTCAGCCGTCGCATACTGGATATCCGAGTCGAGCGAGAAGAGAATGATGGTGTTGGCTTCGGAGTTCAACTTCATGCGGAAGGTCGTGAAGTTCCGTGGGTCCAGGTAGAACGTGTAGCTGGCGGTGACCTGCACGCCGCGCGAGCTGTTGAATCGCCGGATCTTCGAGACGGCCTGTTCGCGTGCCGACGCGGGACATTTCGGCTTGACCGCCAGCGACTTGGACTCGCGCAGTGACACGGACGGAATGCACCATGGGAAGTGCGTTGTGAGGTTGGTTTTGTGGCAAAGATCGCTGCAGAAGCGGAAGATCTTGCATGCTGTTCATTGCGTTTTGGTTAGATGTTTAAGGTATTGATAGGGGAAAAAAAATTAAGGCAGACTCACAGTTGCATAAGACGGTGGTGGCCTGGTCACAGTTCTCACAGGGACCGGGTGCACTCAGACCCCATTCTTTGCGCTCTGCGGCGAGAATATCGCGACGCCGGTTGAGTTCGGTGATGCGTTTCTCAGCATAGCTGATTCGCTTGCGCGAATGGTGGTCTTCCGGCGTGCGATGAGCCATGTTGACGAGCTGTTTGTAGGCAAGGATGGCCTTGTCGACGGAGTCGAGATGCTCGCGCGACACACACAGGGCGCTAAGTGCGTCGAACGTCTCCGGGGCCTCGGGTCCCTTTACCGCCAGAAAGTCCTCAACAAGAGCCTCAAAGAGCTCAGCAGCATCGCGGTTCAGTCCAGCGTCCATGTAAGACCGGCCCAAACGGTGGATCACACGGAGGCCGTCTGGGTCGCGCGACCGCTGATACTGATCGAGGATGTCCTGGATCTCGGGAGGGAAGTCAAAGTTATCGGAGCTCTGCAGATAACGGACAACGACATCACGAGTGACCGGGCTGGTAATGCCGAAGAAAGTACGGCACTGGGGGATTGTGCGTGCGCAGATGGTGCGGGATTCCTTCTCAAGTCCGAGCTTCTGGTACAAAAGAGAAAGCTGGTTCATCGCATTCAGTGTGGTTGCGTTTTGCATTCCGAAGACGGTGTCCAGTGCTGGGACGGCCTTCTCCAATAAAAGAAGAGCGGACTCCAAATCACCGAGCAGGACTTTCAATGAAGCAAGATCCTGCATGCTGCTGAGGGTCTCGGGCGCGTTGTGACCTAGCGTCTTCAGTCGACCTGCGAATGAGCGTTCGTACAGCGCGGCTGCTTCAGTGGCGTAGCCGTCCTTCTCACAGAGAGCGCCGAGATCGTGGAGGACTGCGTAGTTCTTGGGGTTGTCTCGACCGAGCGTGCGCTTGTAAAGTCCTAGAGCCTCGAGATAACATGCCTCAGACTCGGCTGGCATGTCGAGGTTGCGATATGCTTGACCGAGCGAATGGAGCATAGCAGCTCGGGCGAGTCTATCGAGATCAAGAGCTGGGTTGCTGTCCAAAATCCTCAGAGCGTCATGATACTCGACCACAGCTGCCCTACAGTTTCCGTGTTTCAACGCCGACTCTGCTCGTAAGCGTGTATTGACCGTGCGTGACCAGATAGCAGCCGCGAGAGCTTCCTCCTTCAGCTGGAGAAAGAGCTGAGCCACCTCGTCCATTCCGAGGATGCGTTGGCGTCCAGACGCATCATGTACGACAGCTCCTCCAGAGAGATATTGCATGTGCATGAATATGTTCTGACTGCTGCGTAGAAGGGCGACATACTCGGCGTCGTTCACCCCAGTCGGACTCGCACTTGCTTCTCTCCGTGGCTCGACCGGTTGCGGCGTCTCGTCGATCGAAGTTCTGACACTATCAAGCGCAGCTGCCCTACTTTCGCTTCTGGTATACTTGCCAACAAAGGAAAAGCGTATGGTGTTGGCTCGTTTGATGAGCTTTTTGCCCCGGTTCGAAGCAGACCGTGAACGCGACACCCCCTTTGTCTTTCGCCCGAATATCTTTTGCAGGAATGATTGTCTGCGCGACGGTGTAGTCTTCCCTGGCGCGTTTCCACTCTCATCCGATTCACCGTCCAAGTCCATCATATCTCCTCTGTGCTGTTCATCCTCGCAAAACTCCAAAGGTGACCGTTTCCCATCATAGATGATTGAATCGTTGGCGACACTCGATATGAAGCTCGCATTTGACGGCAAGGTCTGGGTTTCAGCTGAGTTGCTGTCGATCGGCTGATAAATACCATTCGGGGCGTGCACTCTCTCCAAGTCATAGAGGCCAGCGAAACTAATCGCGACCAACTCGTCCTCGTCGCCCTGCGAGAACTTTCGGAAGGACCAGGAATCGCGGATCTTGCGAGCCTTCTTCACAAATGATGGTTGCTCCAATCCGTTCCCCATCGTGGGCGGTTTCGAACCTAGGGCGCCCTTTTGCGTGACGCTGGGACTGCGACTATGGCCAGGGCTCGCCATCTCCTTCTGAGTGTCTCGAAAGCTGGCGTCGTCACGCGGATCGTTCAACACCGGTTCGTACGAAATGTTGCATCTTCCGCCGCAGTTCTTGCAGTTGACGAACGAGGGGCCATTCTGCGGTCTATCTACTCGGTCGTCGTCCCCTCCAATGGCAAAATGGCGCTCACAGTGGTTGCAGAAGAATCGTAGCGATGGGCAGCTAAGCGGTATGAGTCGTTTCTCCAGACGATATCCTTTCGTGATTAACCTGTCGCGCATCATGACATATACCGCAATCGCCGCGCCGGCGCAATATTTGGACAGATAGTGTTGCTTCAATTCGCTGGAGGAAGAATAGACCGCGTCGCAGTCGGGACATCGCACGTCCACCGCTCCCAGGGTGGCCCCCTCGTCATCTCGGAACGGAGGAAACAGACGTAGTGCTTCTTGAAAGTTCTCAACACCGGCCGAGGATTCCTTCGACTCTGGAGAGCGCCCCATTTCTGCGGGATTAGCGTGTTATTCGCCCAATTGCACCGCGTATACATGGTAAGTGATCCGGGACAGCGTACCAGGCGTAGGTCTACCGGCCAACGACAACAGAACATCGGAAGCTCGTAACACGCGCGTCTTCGTGCCCAGTCGGTTGGATGTGCCGCTTGGAGAGTCACCTAGCAAGATTTCCTTCTCAAACTCGCGTCGCGTCTCCGACTGCAACTGTGATTGATCGTCGACATGTCTAGACGGAGTATATGCATAATCAGCCGGCTATTCTTTGCCTCCCGCAGTGCTGTACATGGAATTGGAGGTGAAATACTCACCGTTCCGACGACGGCGATGTGTAGAGACCGTACTCCATGTTCAACACGGAAAAGGGAGACAGAAGGATGAGACAAAGAAAGGGCAAAGGAGAGGAGGAGAAGAAGAAACAAGGCCAGAAAGGGAGAGACACAAGCGGCAGCCTCCAATGGTTCACAACCCTGAGAGTACAACAGAAGGCTCCCAGAAAAGAAACGAAAGCAGATCAGAACCGGATGCCCGGGTGAGGCATCATTTTCAATGAACTGTCGGGACGCATATGCGGGTCAACGGCGGATGATTCTAGGAGTTCCAATCACCCATCGACATGGACCGAAGCAGTAAACGGCGTTCCCGCATACTTTTCCTGTTTCAAGGAGGGCAATATAGGAGCACCTTGTTGCTTTGTTGCTTCATCCCTCGCGTGGCCCATGTGGGGGATAGTTTGGGGTTGAACGCCAGCGAGCGCTTGGGCGTTGTTTCGCTTCTTGATCGTTCGTTCTCTCTTCAGGTAGCCAATCGAGCTGGAGATCTGGTGCTGTTTTTCCTTTCTTTCTCCCTTGGACGCGTTTCAATAGACCTTTTGCCCCTTGCGTCGCCGGAAGTGTGGTGGATATAGGAAGAAAACAGTCCACCCGCGGTGACGGATCGTGTTCACCGCGTTGGCGCTGCCTCTGTAGCGTGAGTTCGAGCTATCCCATTTACCTTTTCTGCCTCTTGCTTCTCGCGCCGATGTGTTTGCATCCAGTCTTCGATTGCATGTCTCTTCTGGCTTGCCTTCGGCTTGAGCGGGTGGCGTTCCCACCTGTCAGATTTCTGACGATCATCGCGTGTACTTGCAGGCCAAGGTGACAGATCACACGGCCTCAAGAGAGCCCTCAATAATTGACTGGCCCATGCCGGAGCCCAGACAATAGTTCTTCCCGCGAGGGACGTGCTCATTGCAGCGTGGAGCGTGGTCTTGCGTGGTCGGCTGCCCAGCCGAGCAAGCGCATCGACGGCGTGGAACACGCGAAGAACTCCGCGGATTCTAATCTTCACGAAAGCATAGGCCAATGCTAAAATCTGGGTGGTGGTGATGGTGGGTACATCCAGTGGATGATTAGCGCTTGGTGATCAAGTCGCGTCGAAGACGTCTGATGGCTGATCCACCAAGGAGAGAATTATTGAGCCCACCAAGACTGCTAGTCTAGAGCCTAAAGCCATCGGTATCGACACCTCTATAAATCCCTTCCCACATCGCCAGCAAGGCGTCAGAGAATAAGTCCTAAAAGATGATGAAGCAGCACCGTTCAGCCCATGGAAGAAACAGAGTTCACAGTATACTAACACTTCTTGACCCTGGCGTCGCTCATGACGTGCGACAAAAGCAAAACACCATGGACACGTAGACCTGGCTCTGGACAACTCCAGATGGATATACTCCATGCAATGCACGATCGGAGCCACGAAACCTCGCGCTGGACGACCCTTGCGGACAACATTTAAAACGTAGGGGCAGTCCACTGCCTGATCGAAGTGTCGGCATGGAGATGACGAAGACTGGACACGCAGAGGGATCTTACTAAAACCTGGGCAAGGACCGTGAATTTTGGTCTGCTGGCCCTCCAATATGTTTATATTCTCTCCCTCAGGGCGTCACAATGACCGATTGATACACTCGTTGTACGCCACCACCACAGACAGTAGAGTCTTAGATACAAGTATAGGTGCATAATCTATGAAACCATTCACTAAAACATTGCATATATAAAGCGTTCTGAGCCAACACACTGTCACAGCCTGATAGAGGCTTCTGCACACGAAGTTGATGCTATCCTAGTCAGAGACGCTTCTTCCATTTGTCGATCTTTCTGGGCCCCGTTGAAAAAAGAGCTCCCCCCAGAGATTTTGTCGTCTAAGATGGTCTGAACCAAATGACCGTTGCGTTTCTAATACCCGCCATGTCGCTCAATCAGAATATGCATTTCCGTGACGTGAATTCGCCGACTCAGCAACCTCGTCGAGCAACTGTAGGCGACACCCGGGAAGAAACTCATCATGGGTGTCATAAGAATTGAATTCTACACCCTTAGAAACCGCTGACCTCGCAGAATCAAGCTTCTGTTCGATGGATATAAGTCGATTGTGAATGGCCCTATGCGGAGTCAGCTTTTACCTCTATGAATTCATCGTCTCCATACATTTGAGCTTGAATGATATTTGTCATTTTTTGGTCGACTAAAAGCTGTCAGAGCGGTGTTACATAAGGCTGAAGACTCAAGTTTTGGTACACTGGACGATGGGTATCTAACCTTTTCGTAGCTCATGGAGTACCTGGCCAGCCCAAACGGGCATGGTATCGGCGCGCTGTGGCCGCAAGACAAGTAGCAGCTCCCTGGCGTAGGCTGCCGCAGTCAATGCAGCATATTTATGCCACTCATCATTCTTATGGGAGTCGCAATAGTCACAGACGCCCCGGATCACAAGAGATGGAAGAATGTTCATTAGACCCGCAGCTTCTCTCTCGAAACATAATACGTTCAGCTCGGGCTCTGTTGCGTATGCATCACGCATGACGGCGTCCTCGAGAACACAATTTCCCGATGCAATGGTTCCATAATGGACATTTATAGCACGACCATTCCGGCGGCTCGAGCGTTCTACCTTCTTGTGAGGATCGCATTGATTGCAATCCTTGCCTCCAACATGGAGGTAATCGGTCTGGTAAAGTCTGTCATCGTCTGGCTTCTGATAATCATCCATGTCGTCCATGCGCGTAAGGTGCTCGGCAAGTCGGTCGGGTAGACGTTTGTCCTTGTAGCGCCTTTTCATCTCCTGCAGGACCCCCAGCAGTCTCTCCGGTGGACCGTTCAGTTGGTCTGTCCGCTGGAACCGGCCATTCTGCAGCTTCTTCCCGAAATCATATTGTATCACACCTCCGCATCCGTCGACAGGTTGGCTCACGACAACATCCCCGAGCCTGATATCATTCTGGGGAGTGGGTTCTCCGCTGCCGATACCAACCACCAAGGCAAAACTTAGTCTTGGGAACGTTCGAACCATATCACGGGCAACGCGAGCGGCTGAACTCATACCACAGCGGCCGGAAGGAAGGCAAGCGATCACCATCCGGTGTTCTGCGATGCGGCCAAAGACGTACATATTGGTGTCGTTGTCATCGATTGTTGTGGGCCCAGGAAGCTCTTCGTCAAGCATGCGGCATGCACATTGGTACTCCTCTTCGAGGGCGCAGATCCACGCTACACTGTAGTATCCAGGATAATCCGGGCTCCCCCGCTCTTCTTGCTCCATGATAGGCCTTGGGTGAGCGACGGTTGTCTGTCGGAAAATGATTCAGTATAAGCACCTCCAGGCGTCTAGGCACTTTTGGTGGTATAGTGATATTTTCTTTTCACAGAGGTTTATCCACGTTTGTTGAGAGGATGCTGTGGAATGACCAACGGAAGTGTACAATCTCAGCAGCATGCATGAAGGGAAGAACTCGCAAGGCAAGCACAATTAAGAGGAAAAAAGGAGGTGACCTTAAGCGCTGCCCCAGCTCTTGGCGTGGAGAAAGTCCTAACGTGTCATCCAAAAATAATAGGCGCTTAGTGATATGTAGGGCGTAATATATGGCTCTGGACGTCCACTGGTTTGACACAACGTGAGGCCCTGCAGCGCTAACGGCGACCCCGGCGCGTCGAGCCGGAGGAGTTGGTTACTTAATATTCCCATCGTTGAATTGATTGTGCCTGTAAGGGTGTGAGGGACGAAGCTTAAGAAGAGAGGACGAAGTTCGAGAAGAGAGGGTGAAATGCGTTGTTGATCCGGTGGTGAAGGTGAGACGACGGGTGAGCTTCCTTTGGCAGCTGTGGCATCTCCACCTGAAGTTCAACTCTATTGTTGAGCAATAACAATTTGGTTCGTTATGGGTATATGCAATAGTCGCTCGATAGTTCTTAGACCAAAGTAATAGTTGTCTCTGGACAAGCAATACTGGCCCAGGTGGTGTTGAACCACTGCTCTTTGCTGCTCTCCGTGTCGAAATTGATAACGGCCAAGCCAATCCTTTTGAATGTGAGCTGTACCTGCCGCAGCTTCCTCCAGGCAATAAACGGCGCCATCAAAATTTTCTCTCTCTTGCCTTTCGCTTTCGTCTGTTCAAACCGAGGCACGTGGAGAAGATAACAAGGCGCAATCTCACATTCGCCCCGGCCGAGACCTTGGGAAAAGCCATATTCTGATTTGTCCTCCACACAGGTATCGGGGAGAAATTCGAACGAAGTCACCCCCGTCAGACCCAATGCTGGCTCAGCGAAGGCGCACCTCGTCGAGGATTCCTGCCGAGGGGGAAGTGCTTCCATTGTGTATAATGTGTAGTCAGGACGGTAGCCTTTTCTCACCTTACTTCTGGTGTTCCCACAGCCTCGACAGCGCATCAGCCAAAAGGTGCTTCCCAGCGATGCTTTCACCCGGATGAAGCCGGACTCCACTTCCCCGAGCTTGTTTTCCCCGATGGGAACACATTCAGCGTGTTCAATCTTGTTGTCGAAGGCGGCCAAGAAACGGGGGTTCGGTCTGATGAACCTCAATCCCTCGGGAGCATCCACACTGGCCCAGGACCAAGATGGGGCTCGCCAGTCATCCCCCGGCGGTCGAAGATGCTTTTGCGGACTCCTGATCACGTACTACAGCAATCCCTCCATGAGCGAGGAGCGCCAAATGCCGGCCAGATACCCGCCCCCGATCATCTGGGAGATCGCTTTTGCGACAGCAGACAGGGCAGGGAGCCGATCGGCCGGTTTGGTGACCTGCAACTTCACGTATCTCTCTAGAATCTCCGTCCAGGTGTGATAAACGGCGGCCACAAAATCACTATCGCCGAAGCCTCTTGAATTTCCTGGAGGGCGCGCCTCCAAGAGCCTTTTGAACTCCACCAGGTTGGGTGATTGGGGGGGAGGGAAGAAATGGGGTGCGATTTTGATTTGCCCACACTCACACCATAGGCCCGCTCGACAACCGACCTGAAGCTCAAACTTGGAGCAGAACAGAATGCGCCGGGAGAGCATTCTTTCTTGGTATGCCCACGCCCGAGTGAAGAGAGGGGTGTGGCCGTGCATGGTCGGCTCCCTGGCTTTCCTTATGTGGAGTTTTCCAGTCTGCTGCCGATCTCGGACACCAATACATATACTAGATTGGTTGGGCTCTTGGACCAGAATGAAACGGTCCGCGATGCTCTCTGAAAAGCAGCCTTCAGCAGACTGGCTAGACGCGGCTGCAGCGATTGTCAAGTAGCTATTTTGGTAGATCTCGCCCATCTTGGTCGATTCCACTTCCCAGTCTAACCGAGAGTTTTGAATAATGCAAAGAGAGTCAATCCACAAGTATCGGATGCCCAGTCGCCGAGTGAGTATGATCGCATCTCGAAACGTCTTGGGTAAGTTGAACCAGGCTATGAACTGGTGATATTCGTCTATATTCGTGGTCTCTGTCTTGGTGAGGATCAGAGTAGGGTCTCCCTAACAGTGTGATAGACAGACATATGTGCCTTCTCTATCTTCTGTCGTTTTCAGCCTGACTCCAGGCCTCCCAGCTCCATCAGGAGAAGTGATCTCCGTCACGTCGACTAGCCTCTTCGGTAAACGAACATGGCGCCCGGTGCCGCACTGGGCATGTTCCGTTTCACACTTCTGAAGTTGCCCATGGGCTCGATTGAATGATGACAACAAAGCTGTATTACCCATCAGGATATTCGATTTTGGCATCATGTCCAAACGTTTCTGTGCTCCTGTGTTAGGATTAGCGGTTGCTCACACGATTGGGGTGGCTTATAGGGGCGCAGTGAGAACCTGTGATATTGAAGAGCTGAATCTCCCGTCGGCTCCCATCTTTACTGGTGGCTTCAAGAATGAAGATTGGCCCTATCCACCTTAACTCTCCTCCTGTGTCCAAATCTGGGTAGACAGAGAAAACTCCACGAATGATACCACCAAGCAGTGTACATCCCCGACACCCATTTTTGGAAGAGATATCGACATCCAAAAGTGTGAAGGGATCTGTGTCGTAGACTGCCGCGACCACTTTCTTCCTGCGCACGGTCAATCATTTCCTACTCTTCAACCCAAAATGAAGCTCGCAGATGATGCTTGCTGAAGCTGAGAGGTGGACTTACCCCTTGCGAGACTTTTTTTCGAGATTCCTCCGACAATTTAGCAGGCAACCCTCGGTTTGTGCGGGTGTAAAGCGATCTACCGTTTCTGGTCCCCCTTCACGCGGACGAAGTAGACGCTCGACATCTTCGATGGGTATAGGGAGGACCTCCATTAGACAGATAGTTTATGTATGCGGAATGCGTAAACCTGCTCAAGTTTTTGCTCTCCTATATGAGATGGATGTTACGATATCACTCCAGCTCGATCGAAGGCCCCCTGATGGCGTAGCATAGCAAGCGGCGTCAGACTTGCACCGCCAGGGTCTCTGAGCTGGCAAGTGAGGAGGGGCTGTGCATTGAGCCGCCAATGTCGCCGCGGAGGAGGCCTCTAGATATCAAGCAGGCGCAGCGCTAGGCCTAAATAGGAGAGGTGAGGCCTGAGGCTCCTTTGAATGAAAGGTAGATACTCAGAAAATATAGCCGTTCATATATTGCTAGGATATAGATATTCGATGCCAATAATCATCTAGGTCTAATGCATGGGTATCAATGACAACAAAAAACTCCACAAAATGCTGTACAAACAAAACATCACACAATGACTAGAAAAGATCCTTCAATGCATAGCCTTTAACATATCTCATGCAGGGAAGGGAGTAGGTCACGCCCATCTCCAACCCGCATTTAGAGAACCCCGGTTGCTCATGACCGAGGAGACAAGACTGCTGCGGCCCGATGAGACAGAAGTACGACCTCCCGATCGCTGCTGTTCCTGCAAAAGAAGGTCCACCGCAGCGTCGGCATTGATGCCTTCGCCAGTATCTGTAATTTTCAGGGCCCATTTTGCGTCCTCCTCGGCAAATCCAAGCTGACCGACCAGCAACTCAAGGGCCTGGTCAACAGGGTCTCGTATTTGTGGACGGTACATAGGGGCAGTAGATGGCGCAACTTGGTTTGGAGGTGCGGTATGCACAGGACGAGCAGGTTGATTCGAAGGCGCTGTGTGCACCAATTGAGCCGACGGCGTTGGCCGAGATGTTGGTATGCTAAAATTCGCGCGCGGTGGGGACAGCGGCGTCATGCTCGATGGTGATACTGGCAGAAGGGGCGGTTGCTCGTGCGGCAAGCCTGCGAGACGATTCATGATGAAGCCATAGTTCGAGATCGGACGTTCTTCGGCAAATGTGTTGTGTTGCGATCTCGGTTCTCTCTTACGGTTGCGCAGTTGCTCCGCGTACGCCGTTTGTCTGCGACGATGGCTTGGGACGGAGACCTCACTGACGCCAGAGTCTATGCTTGAGTTTGAAGTGTGGGAGGCAGCAGAACGGGAAGACGGGGGTCGAGGAGATCCCCGAGGTCGAGGTTGTTCGCGAGGCTTGTAGGCTTTCGAGACGGCTTCCTTGAGGAAGGACGCACGGCTGATACCAGACTCTGACTGCTCCCATTTTGTCAGGCCGATCAATTTAGCCCTCTGGAAAGTTGCGAGGCCGTTGTCCGCCGGACAGATGGAGCCCAGGTTCAGCACTGCCGACGGTCCGAGGGAGAGAATATAAAATGTCCATTCCTCTAGACTTGCGTTAGTTTAACAGATATGCAATCGGGAAAGGGGAAGACTACTCACCTAATACCGCTTCTTCCCTTGAAGGGTTGTTCTCCGACACATTGTGACCTTCAAAAATCCCCGTCTCCCGTGCTTCCTTGCACTTCCCATGGATCGGCTGCAGGAGTACCCCGAGACAAGTCCAGATCTCCGTCATATCGTACAGCTGGGTTTGCGAAAGCCCACCCAGGTTCCCTCGACCGAACCCAGCCGGGGGCTCAAACAAGACATTGTTCATACCGAACGGCTCGGTAAGAGAGACAGCAATCGCTTTGTGGTGGTTCATGGCCGCGACGCCCCCGTTCAGCCAGTCGAGCTGACCGAGAATATCTCCTTCTCGGTTTTTGCCGCTGCCGAAGATACGGCAGAAAGTCCAGATTCTCCAGAAAGCGTCGTCGAGTTCTGCAGCCCGCGCTGTGTCTAAACCGGCCAGACCCCGGACAGTCTCCGGCCGAAGAAATGTCCCACAGCGAGCCAAAATCAAAGATTTCAGCTGAGCCAAGGTGTAGATGTCCATGGCGTAACATCGTAGATAGTTTGATGCCGTATATTCGGGTACAGGTGCATCGGGGTCGACCAGGATCTGCCATTCGCTGTCCCATGGAGGGCTCATTTCACGCAACTCCCAAGCTGGTGGGGACATTGTGAAGATAGTTCGCTTGATCAGCTCGAGCTCGTGGGCCTTGAAGACGCGGTAGAATTGGCGGGAGATGGTAGCGAGATGGAACAGATCATCCAGAGAGCACACCTGGTTGAATAGCGCGAGAATAACATTGTCGGGCACCTTTGTCGGCATTGGCACGGTATAAACCTGGATTGTGACCGGGGTATCCTTCGGGGCTGGCCCGCTGTCTAGTTCATAGATCATTTCCGGTGCTGATTGGTATAGTTCGAGTTGACGGTATTGGTAATTCATTTTAGGCTTCGGAGTTTTGCTGGAAGAAACCACAATTTTCTCCTCTGACTTATCAAATGACTGATCTGGCTTTGTGCCAGCGTTGTCCGCCCCTTTAGACGGCTGGTTCACAAGCTCGGTCGTGTTTGTCCATAGACGAGGCAGCTTTGCACGAAGTTTCCTCTCGCTATCCGCTGACAGGGGTCTAGGGAATGCTTCTTGTGGCGATTTGGGAGGTTCTATTGTGTCCCTCCTGGTGTCCATTCCAGTGTATGCCGACTCTTCCTGACTGGGGACCGTTGGGGATTCTAATATATCGGGACTGCTGTGCGTGCGCCCGTGCGCATGATGATGCCTGCGGTGGAACACTGGAATCGAAAAAGGAAAAGACATCTTGCTTCTGTGAGACTTCCTTTGGTGCTTTGGTCGTACAGGTGGCACCAGTTTGGAACTCTGTGCGACAACGCGAGTATCAATGGGTGGCAGTGGAGGCGGCCTCGACGGGATCATATCCATATTTCCCCGGCTGATTTGAAGCGGTGCATCGAGGACCGACAACTGTGTATCAGCGTCTTCAAGTCCTATGACTCCAGCCAGGGCGTTCTCCAGCTCCTCCGCCGCCTGCGAGAGGGTTGGCTGATGGCGACGTCGTCGTCGAGTACTTGCACGGGTAAAGACAGACGACCGGGAATCACCCATGCCGTCGGGGTTCGTCATACTCTGCGGCGTGCTGTTCCTGATAGCTAGCGGGGCCAGTTGAATAGCTGGCTCACGCGGCAGCGGCTTATCCTGCTGAGAGTCACATGGCGGATTTCTTACCCGGGCCGTCGACGGCGCCCTTCGCACCGACGCAGAGTCGTCAAACACTCCCGCTTTGGTGGGGGAGATGATCGAGAACGCATCGGCTGATCTATAGACGAATCTCGAGGGCTCGGAGCTCACACTCGTGACTGAGGATCGGCGACTATAGCATGAGGAGGCGCTATCTGCGAGGTCGTTGGAACAAAGAGAGGAATCGGCGGTGTGTTCTGTGTCGGTTGAATAGAAGCGTTTGCGGCCGCTGCCGAAGAGAGGGTCATGGAGAGACAGTGGCTGGGCGGCAGTGGTACTCATCGGCGACACCAGCGACGCCAGCTCGGGGAAGAGGCGAGCAAAATTGGTCCCCGGGTTCCGGGAACTGCGGTCTGACAACGGTGAGACGCAGTGTTGATCGTACAAATCGTCATCGGTCCAGCTATCATCATCCTCAGCCGAGCTCATGAGTGGTTCTGGCTTTGTAGGCATCGCGACATGCGACGAGCCTAGTACGCTCATGTTGGAAGACGCTTCTCGCCAAGCTTAGGACTATCGATGGGAAAAATGAGGCGAGAAGGGAGGAAAGAAGCACGTTCAGGTTCTCGTGGTTATTGAGCTCTTTTGTTGCTCTTGAAGTGGCGATAATGCAAGTCCAGACAAGCAGTGCTTTACCACTCTGCCCGAGAATCCATCTACTCGAATCCCCAGCAATTTCTTTGTTTCTCTATGTTTTCTCTCTGCGGACTTTGTCAAGGAATCAATGAGCCGACCAGATGTTGTTTCTATGGCGATGTCGATTCAGGATGGCCCAGCCCTTGACAGCCTGACATAGGACGGGGACTGGATTGTTAAAGATGTAGGCAAACCAATGTCCCTTCTTTGTCGTATATACCCCGCGCAGGGATGAACTTGCAGGCAATGGAAGACAAAGGCAGTCGATATCAAGTATGGCCGGATTGGTCCAGTCGAGGGGTTTGTGCAACAACCACAAACAACAGTTGGTCAATGGAAAGAGGAAGAGGAACAAAGAAAGAAAGAATGCGTGCAGAAGCGGGGGGAGAAGAGTGATCGATCATCTATGAAGGAGAGTATTATAGTCACAGCAGACAGCGACGATAATTATAACTCCAAAGAAAACGACGCCGGCGTGGTTATACGGACTCCTTATACGGACTCGACCCACCTCTGGCCTCTGCACCGGGACATGAGACTAAATATGGAGAATGATCTGCACAGTCCGTCGAAAGAATGGCATTAAGGAAGACTGCAGACAGGCCGAGATGGCCACCTCGTGCACGGAATCCGAGCGGACAATCATGCACGGGGCGGAAGTACTGGGGCTAGTATTGTATCGTACCAGGCCTTTACGAGCCATGATCCTTGCTTTATCATTAGCTGATATACTGTGAACTAGACCCAAAGGAGAGTTTCACGGTGTCATAATAATGTCACTATCATCCCGGTACTTCAATCCCATGCTCTCCTGTCTTGTGTACTCCCTATTGACATCCAACAATCCAGCAGATATCCAACAGATGGGAAGTATTTTTCCCCTCATTCCTACCAAGCCCAATTATGATGGACGCATTGCAAGAACGACGCCTCCTTACGGCCGATGAAGGCTCACTCGCATGATCGGCATTCTCCCGCTTCGTATCAAACCGTTAGCTGTGCCCATCTTCACCCGAACGAGGGCCCCATCGTGACTGGCGGGGGCTGTGCCAATTCTTGTCTTGATATTAATAGTCACGATATACTCTTCGTATCTATTAATACCACCACCTTATTCGTCCTTCCCAGGATGGTGTTGCATTGCATGTCGTATCTTCAGGGAATACCTCCCTTCGCCTTGGAGTTGCAGAGAGGCTTGTCTTCGGACCCTCTCCCGATTTGTATAAAGCTGACTCCTTCTGGATCTAGGTGAGGACAGGCCACCCTTCCGAGGCTTTCTTCTGGCCCCAAGTGCCTTGTGTATACCCATCGCATGATGACTGCGTCTCACCCAACACTCTTATACATATTAGAATCGCCCCCAACAGGTATGCAGTCATGAATCTTAGCAAGAGTATAATCCATGTGATTTCATATAATATTACACCAAATAAATTATAAAGTACAGTCCGTCTTTCAAGCTTACTGCTCCTCGGACCAAACACCCTTCAGACTCGTTTTCCTCAGAATCAACGCCGCCAGGTCATCCACGCTCCCACTCGTAAGAAGCTCGAGCACTTGTAGATGCGCATGGATCTCCTTACTGATCCAATTCCGCAACTCAATCGCGTTAAGCGAGTCCAGACCAATGTCACTGATCGACCGCGTCGCGGGCTGCGCCTTGACGTCCTCCGGGGAGATCATCAAGATCGCAGCGAGTTTGTGTCGAACTCCGGTCGCAACAAGCTCCCGTGCCCCTTCCGTAAGGGACGTCCGTTGAAGCTGGACTGCGATCGGGAGCTCCGCGGACGAGGACGAGCCGCTGGCGTCGGCCGCGGCCGATCTGGCGAGGGCTGCCTCACGGAGATGCGAGAACTTGCCATCAGAGGCATAGTACGGTAGTGAAGATGCGTCTTCAAAGTACAGCCCTGTAATGCATTGGTCGGTGCCCAGTTTGCCTGCCATGGCGCTCTCCACTAACGCGAGAACGTCCACTTCATTCATCGCCGATCCAGAGATGTTTTTGGCGACCTGCGCCTGGCGAGAGGCGTTCTCTGCCAGATACCCAACATCCTCTACAGCTGTCAGGTCAAGCGACGAGGCTGCCAGACCCCTGCGACGACGGAAGCTAGCCAATGCATCGAGGTAGGTATTGGCGCCAGCGTACGCTGCTTGGCCTCTGTTGCCCACAATACCAGCCACCGACGAGAGCATGACAAAGAAGTCCAGTGGGGTGTCGAGAAGGGCTTGATGGAAATTATATGCGCCAGAAACCTTGGACCGCAGCACAGACTGATAGTCCTCAAACGTCATTTGCTCGAAAAGCACATCCTGTCTATCATCAGTGTGAATTCCAGCATTTCTAGACGGCGGCAGGCTTACCTTGAGTACCATCGCCGCGTGGACAAGTCCTCGGATCGGGGGTAGAGTCGCCTGCAAATATGTAACCAGAGAGGTCACTGCAGTCTGGTCACCAACATCACATGGCATCACGTAGATAGATGCACCGGCAGTCTGGCTTTCGACAATCAGCTTCTCTAGCTGGCTGTTCATTCGGCCGCTCCGCGACAACAGAACGATATGGCGCGCTCCACGCTCCACCATTCGTCTTGCCATAGAGCGACCAATACCTCCAGTGCCACCAATGATCAAGTACGTAACTTTTCCGTCTAGGAAGCTGTAGGTAGTCGGGTGTGTAGCCTAGAAATGTGGTAAGTCAATCGAATGGAATATAGTCTTTCGCTGTGCATACCTTGACTTGCTCGTCAACAAGGTGGTTCACCACGACCTTGCCCGAAGTCCTTCCACTCTGCAGGTTTCGCAAAGCAACTTCAACCTCGGAAATACCAACCATCGAGATTGGCGTAATCGGCTTGACAGTCTTGTCATTAAGCAACCTCATCACAGCACTCAGCACCCGCCCCATGATCTTTGGTCTCTTAGCCGCAACCAGCGTCAAATCGACCGAGCTGAATGTACAATTCTGCTCGAATTTCGACATCTCAAGCCCAGTGTTGGACGTAATGTCCTTCTTTCCGATCTCAATGAAACGTCCGAACTCCGCCAGGGACTCCCACGACTCCCGCAAGATATCGCCCGCCAGGGAATTAATCACGACGTCAACCCCTCTACCCCCTGTGACTTCGCGGAGGGCGGGCCCAAAGGCAGTGTCTCGGCTGTAGAAGATGTGGTCTTCGCTGATGCCATACGTTTCCATGAGGAACTGCTTTTTCTCGAGGCTTCCCACAGTTGCGAAGACCTCTGCGCCAATGTCTTGCACAAGCTGGATGGCAGCTTGTCCAACACCACCGGCTGCTGCGTGGATCAGAATGGTTTCGCCCGGTTGTAGGCGTGCGAGCTCGACAATTCCGTAGTAGGCTGTGCTGTAGACAACCGGAATCGAAGCCGCAACGTCAAACGTCATGTCTTCTGGGATGATGGCCGCACTCGTGGCTGGACACCGGGCGTATGTGCCATAAGCCCCGAGGGACATGGCACAGACTCGATCACCGACCTTGAGAGTGCTGACTTGCGATCCAACACGAGAGACGGTACCGCTGCACTCGACGCCGAGGTAGGGACTGGCAACTTGCCCCATGGCAATGACTACATCCTTGAAGTTCATGCCAGTGAAAGCCACCTTGATCTCGACCTCATCGTTTGCCAGGGGCTGTTCCGGCTCGTCCTTCCAGTAGATCGAGTCAAGCGATCCATATGTACCAACAGCAACCTTGAGCCTACGGCCTGGTTGGTTAAAGTCCTGGGGATAGGGTGTAGTTGACTGCGTAGCACGATGGTGGGCCAAGTTGATGTCCTCTCGCTCAACCACGCGGGGGACTACCAAATGACCATCTTCTTCGACGAACTCGTAATCTACCGGGATACCATCTTCCGGCAGAGAAGACGACGACTCTATCGCCTGCAATATCAACTTGGCACGATCGGAGTCCCCCAGCCGACTATTGGGGTCTAAGTCCAAGGTAGCCGCAGACTTGGACATTTCGGAGCGAATAGTGCGGAGAAGCCCTTGGCTGATGTTGCACTCGGGCCGCTCTGCAAAGTGATAGGCACCAGAGGTGACCCAAAGGACGGAGGAACATGTAGTTAGGAGCTTTTTCACACGATCAAACACCTCAGCAGATGCGTTATGGAGGATTGGTGCATCCAATTCGGCCAGAAAAATATACTGAGTGGAAGACGAAATTTGTACACGGGAAAAAGGCGAGACTCGAGGTTTATATCCGGATCGGAGTTCGATGAGATTCGAAAGAGCAGACACAAGTGGATTTTTCTCTTTTCTATCGGTGATGAGAACCAAGTCGGTGCCGAGTTTGCTTGGAGTTGACGATATATGGTTGCCGTGGACGCAAAGAGTGCCATTGATAGTTGATCCGTTGGAATGACCGTTGCCCAAGGCCTTGTCACCATTCGTGTGCTTTCCATTATGGCTAATGCCGTTGGCCTGAAGCTTTTCAAGAGGAACCCAGTTGTAGGCGTAGCACAAAGACCGCACGCCCTGGCTGTCTTCATTGTCACTGTAAACCGGTGTCATTCTGAACCCGGAGATTTTGACAACGGGTTCAGGCTGCGTATCATGCCAGGCTTCCAAGCTGAAGTCAACAGGTCCGATGTTAGCGAAATCTGGACAACCATGTGCCACTACTTGGACTTGGCCACCGGGTTGATTGGGGAGTGCGCAGCTAATTTCAGCCTCCTTGACCGACGAGGGCATGTAAAGAGATTGCATTTGGCCGTGTCCAGCACCCAGGATTGGAAATACAAGCTGGAAGAATATGTCCATGAATGGTGTTGAGACCTTTGAAGGCGTCTCGTACGAGTAAGGCATGGCTGATGCAGTTTCTGGAACTGTGACATTGCAAGTCGAATATTCTCCTCGTGCCTTGAGGTTGTTGCCGGGTTGGATTGTGAAGTGGGAGCTGTACCCAGCACCATGAGAATGCAGCTCCTCATAGAATCGACCCAAGCACAGGTCACTATCGGTCAGACGGCTCGCATGTTCTCGTCGGGCGATTACGCCGTGGAGATGAGCAGCCTTGACCGGGTTCGCAGACTGCACTTTCTTGACGCTGATAAGACCGCGGCAATGCTCAAGCCAGCCTCTTCCAGAAGTCCACGAGGAGATGGTGAATTCATCCCAATCCTTGGAGTATGACCGCGTACCCTCGGAGTATGCCTTTAACGTCACGAGTGTTTCGTAAGGGGGCCCGTCGTCAAGGATTAAAGCTTTCGAAGCCTGGACCTCCCGAAGGCGGAACCCAGCAATCTGGTCCACTGGGATGCCTTTAAGTTGGCTCCTTTGCGAGGCTGCCTCAATGGCGATGGAAATATACCCTGCAAGTGGGAAAGTCGTCAAAGACTGCATTTTGTGACCACGCAGCCACGGCAGGTCATCGGTCGAGATCACATTGCGCCAAGTTGGGGCAGCTTCGCTGTACGTATCCTCAAGTGTACCAAGAAGGTCATGACGGCCGAATGGCTTCAGACGATGTTGTTTGCTGATTCGTGTTTCGTACCAATATTTCTGATGCGACCATGCATACGGCGAAAGGTCTGTGAGCAAAACTGGCTTGATCGCCTGGTCATCGGTCTGGTTCACTGCCCCGAAATCAATAGCGTGACCGTTAGTGAACAGATTTCCTGCAAGGCTGAGGGCTGTTATAGTTGCATTCTTGTTGCGAACCAGCGAAGGGAAATATTTGACTTCCGAAGCTGCCTCTCGACTGATTTCCTTGAGCGTCTGCTTGATCGGGCCTTCCAGAGCAGAATGCGGTCCTATTTCCACCACAATATCTGGCTTACTCTCACCATAGAGACATTCAAGCGCAGACGAAAAACGGACTGGCTTGGTCAAGTTTTCCACCCAGTACGACGAATTCAGCGACAGACTCGTCTCAAGCTTCTGGCCCAGCAGGGAAGAATAGAAATCTATCCCTTCTGTCGAGTTGGGTGATATGTTTCGTATGATCTTCCCGTATTCATCTGCCCCCAGCTGCATATGAGAGGAGTGGTATGCGATATCGACACGCAACTTCCGATTGAAAATCTCTTTGCTTTCCAATATAGCAGCCAGTTCATTCAAAGCACTTTGGTCACCGGATACTGTGACTGAATGTGGTGAGTTTTCGCATCCCACGTCAATCCCCGACAGGTCGGCGGACTTGATAATGGCTTTTACTTCCAATGGTCCCTTGCCAACAGCTAGCATACCGCCATTGACTTCGGGATGTTCAAGCTTGATTTTCCGCGCTATGTGGCCACGATAATATGCTACGGCCATGGCATCTTGCAAGGAAATGGCGCCCGCAGAGTAAGCAGCCGCAATTTCACCGCTAGAGTGGCCTGTCACCGCGGATGGTTTGATACCCCATGTTGATAGCAGGTCGGTGAGAGCAAGCTGGATTGCTGTGCATACAGGTTGAGAGATATGCGGCTGGTTGATATTGGACTCACTCCCGCTCTTCGACAATTCGTCCAGCAAAGAGAAATCGGCGCCAAATTCCTCGAGGCACGCAGCAGCAGCATTCAAGCTCTTCGCGAAAACAGGGTGACTGCTCATGAGCTCCTGACCCATGCTAGCCCACTGGGCGCCTTGGCCGGTATAAACATAGGCGATTTTGGGAGACTTGACGGCCCGATTCGGGTGGACGTCGACCCCATGGAGAGCTGCGCCCAGCTCATTACACCCAGATGCAGCGATTGCGACGCGCCATTGAAAATGTGTCCTTCTCTGACCAAGGGTATATGCGAGGTCGTACGCTAACCGTTTCTGGAATACTTCTGGGTGTTGCTCGATATAGACTGAAAGCTTCGTCATCATGGACTTTGCTGCGGCCTCGTCGTTGGCAGACAAAACAAATAGCCTGGGCGATGCTTCGATGAATGATGTCTCGGTGTCGGAAGGAGGTCGGAACCTTTCTAGGACAACATGCGTGTTGGAGCCACCGAACCCGAAGTTGTTGATGCTGATAAACCGCTTGTTCTTGGGCCAGGGGCGAATAGTCGTGGGCACTTTCAAATGATATTTGTCGAACGGAATCGCATCATTCGCTTTTTCAAAATTGGCATTGGGCAGAATGAAGCCCTTCTCGAGCATGAGCGAGGCTTTGATGACCGAAACTATACCGCTCGTGTTCTCCAAGTGGCCAAAGTTGGATTTCGCGGAGCCAACATAGAGTGGAAATCGCTTCGTCCGTCCAGGACTGAAGACGCGCGACAAAACACCTGCTTCGATCGGGTCGCCGACTTTAGTACCTGTGCCATGGGCCTCGACGAAACCGGTCTCTTCTGTTGATATCCCGGCGCGCGTGTAGACTTCCCGGATAAGCTTCTCCTGAGCATCACCACTCGGATTTGTAATACCTTTCTATAGAGTGAGCCAAGCCACCAAAAATTGCGGGTAATGTCCCGAGGGAAATTGGAAAGCCTCACCAGTTGTTCTGCCATCTTGATTAACACCGGTGTTCACTATGACAGAGTATATATGGTCGTTATCCCGGATAGCGTGTTCCAACGGCTTCAATATAAGACACCCAACACCCTCACCACGAGCGAAGCCGGATTTCGCCCGATGGTCAAAAGAATATGTCCTCCCATCGTCATTGAAAATACTGCCAGGGTTAGCTGTGCGGTAAACACCCTCATATTCAACACTCACCCAAGCATAGACATGGAAACAAATTCATCGGGTTCTAGATTAAGATTGCATCCAGCGACGACCGCCGCGTCAGCTTCTGCACATCGAATGCTCTGGACAGCCAAGTGTAGTGCCGACACGCTCGATGAACAGGCAGTATCAACTGTGAGACACGGCCCGTGGAGGTCGAAGTAGTACGACAGCCACGCGGCCTGCATCGACTGATGGTTTCCCGTGGCATCAAACATAGGAATCTGGTTCAGATCTCTGAGATTGCCCATCCGATAGTCTGGTGATCGTCCGCCCACAAAAACCCCCATCTTGCCACTAGAAACCGACACCTTCGACAGCCCGGCGTTTTCGAGGGCTTCATACGTGCACTCCAGAAGCTGCCGTTGTTGTGGATCTATTTGTCGTGAGTGCGTTGCTCATTGAACATCGAAGAGAAGGAAAGCCCACCCATTGCGATTGCTTCCTGTCGCGTCATCTGGAAGAACGGCGCGTCGAATTTCGAGTAGTCGTGCTCGAGAAAGTACCCTCCTCGCTGGTTAAAACAGGCCCCCTTCTGCGGATTTGGGTGGTAGAAGGCTTCGCTCGAGAATCGCTCCTTGGGCACGGGGGACCACGCATCGCGAGACCGCGACACCATGGTCCAGAAATCATCCAGCGTCGAGACATTGCCGGGAAGCCGGCAGGCCATGCCAACAATGGCAATGGGGGTGACCTGCCGTACTTCTTCGTCTTTTTTCGACATGATATGTGGAGGGGAGGCCGCAAACAGGAAATCGAACGAGGCGATACGCTCCACAGAGAGGGAATACAGTATATGTATTTCTCACTGAGGATGGCTACCGCTGACCCCCTCCGTAGGGAGGAATTCAGTTCGTGGAATACCTCACGAGTATCAGCGCCATGTACGCCCTTTCACGCGAATTCGCGATTCTCCTCCAGCAGTTATAATTTGCCGATCAGGGGATTGGCGACCCATCAGTCCGTGCCCTGCATACCTGGCTCTGTCCATAGCCTGTCGTGAGTCTCCGTTTCACCCCTTCGCATCCCTTGACACGGACTTGGGAATCTGAGATTAAAGGCGGCAGTGGTATGCAAGATGAACACCAAGATCACGGTCGATTCCAAACAACAATCGAATATATGCAGATGCTTCCTCGTCATATTCCCATCTATGGTCATCTGAGGCGTGCAGCCGGAGATACAATGGCCTCTATCGTGCCAACCCGTCATTCTCCAACCACCGCACTGAACAGTAGAAACATGTGCAAGGGACGTATAAGGTAGCGTATCCTTTCCCGTCCTTACGAATGCACGGCTTCTCGCCTCCTGGTCTTGTAATATGGTTTTCCCTAGATCTATTTTTTGAACCTTTTGGAAAGGAGCCAAATCACAAAGATGCACAATACATGCAGAAAGAAAAGCATTAAGGCAGCCATGTGGTCCACCATATATTGGTCGGGATAGTAAGGGAATCGCCCGATGAACTCTCATGTAGAAAGAGATCCCAGACACATTCATTCCTTGTTTATTTATGCTTCGTGGGTTGGAACTAGGTCATCCCTAGCTGGAGGAGTGAAAACCCCCATATCCTCTGACCCTAAAAGGGACGACCCAGCCATCCCTAGATTGCCTCTAACATCGAAAGTTTGCTCAGTTGAATACCTTCACGAAGGGTCCGAGCATTATGAACACAAAATCGAGAGTAAATTCATCTTCTGATATTGCACCACACTAGGAGATGCACCCGGGACAGAAAGGAGTATATTGTTTCGTGACTGAATATACAAGTCTAGTGATAGAAAGTTCCCAAACCTACCGAGCACTATACGTTTGTATGCTCGTCAAAGTTGTCTACCTGCACGACAAGCGCTTTCCTGCCTTTGTCCACGTGTCCTGGATAGCCGATACTAGCTCCTGCATCGTTTTCATGTCGCGCGGCACTGTATGTCCCTTGCCATGGTCAAATAATGTTGCCGTATCTTCATCGCACATCGAGTACAATGCCAAAGCTGCATCAATGTACGGATCGTTGCAGCCGACGACATGGCATGTAGGCACAGCGATAATGTCATCGCATTCATCAGCCAGGGCAAATTTGGTCGAGTCGTTATCGCGGAGGAAGGGTGGCCAGCCGGCGAAAAAGGTCGCATGCTATGTATGGCACGGGGGATAGTCAGGACCAGCAGCACGAGAACGGAAATTGCGCATCAATTCTCACCTTAATCTGACGATGGCGGCCATCTTCATGCCAGCGCCGCTGCTCCTCCAACATAATCATGGAGGCTAGGATGGTCCCTTCGGAATACCCGAACAGTCCCTATCAGAATCCTGAGCCCACCGGCTCAGCCAGCACCGAGCAATGCTCTTACCTCAATCTCTGGATCATCTTCCAGAACCTGAAAAATCATGTCCATGGTGGGCTGGATCCGCTGCGAATAGCATACTTCATGGCTGTTGTGTAGCATTCGTAACGTGTCCTCCGCGGTCACGCCCTTTGGGCAGTTGAGGATGCTGGATATAGGGTCGTCTTTGAAGTCTTTGGATTCGGACGGGAAGAACCGAAAATGCGGTGCTGTACCGAAATACTCTCCAAACGTCGGGGGTGCCTCGGTGGTGTAGAACCCATTGATCCATTTGAATTCAATGGAGCCCGGCTTTTCCAAGAGCTTCACCAGAGGGCCCAGCTGGGCCTTGAAGGTCTAACATATCTGTAAGTGACTGCAGATACCGTGTCTGCCAAGTGAGAACCGACCTCTGCGCTGCAGAACGCGCCATGCAAACATAGGACCTTCATTGTTGGTTCGGAGGGACGGTTGAGAGGACAAGGGGTGCACGCGGTCGAGTTTTATACTTCACGATCATCGGACGGAAGCCCTAGAGACTTCTTCTAGTCCGACTCGAGCTCTTCTCAAACCCAAGGGCAACCTGGAGCCCACGGATATCGTCTAATTTCCTCTGGTGCACAGGCGCAGACCAACTTCGAGCCAACGCGCCTGGATCCAGTCCCTTGCGTCGCCCGTGACTTGATCCCTTCTTTCCTGGGAGATCGTCACGGATGGTGGGTAGGACACATTATTCGGTCTGTCGCGTCCCTGACCGGGCATTTTCCCAAACATTTCTGCGAAATGGCGGTCAAAAGTCTTCTGCAAAGTTGCGAGCCGATATGTGCCAGAAGGGTGACAGGTTGAAATTGGACGCTTTAAACGTTTGTTCCGTGCGGTCATACATTGCATATCGCGTGGTCTATACCACGATCCACGAAAAAAAACCTCCTTACAAAGAGAAAATGACGTGGGAAACAGAGGCCCCCGGGCTCCCTGACGAGTTTATCTTCGAGAACCTGGTGAAGGTCGCCAACGAACATCTTCAGAGCAAGGCAGTCACTCTTTACGACCACCGGACTAATTCGAACGCCAATTGCGCCCACCTCGTCGCCGATATCCTAGAACTACAGAAAGCTGTGTGGAATATCTTAACACCTGAGTCTCGTTCCGCTCTTCGCACCGACCAAGATGTGTTTATCCTCGTTGTTGCTCCGTCGGGATACGAATGGCTTGTTGGGTACTTGACGGTATTCTCTCTTGGGGCAGTAGTAGCTTGCATATGTGAGTTTAATGTGTCCATAGATCGAGTGCAGCGTGATGCTCATAGATGGAAGAATTCGACTCAGTACTAATCAGTATCATAGCTGACGATATGCCTGGTCCTGAGGTCGCGAGCTACATCGAAGATACCAAGGCCTCCGCCGTCCTCCTGGCAAGCCAAGCCCGGATGACAGCACAGTCACTTTCTGATTTCGCAACATGTCCTGCTCTTAGCATTCAACAATATCTCCTCCATGGGCCGCTCTCCCGGCCTGAAAGGTTCTCAGTCAATCCCGCTCATCGGCCCGATCCCAAATCTATCGGGACCGTCATGTTCACAAGTGGCAGCACTGCCCGGCCAAAAGGAGTCCTCCACTCGCGGGAAATAAACAACAAAAGGATCAGCGATGTTGTAGAAGCTAAACTCATGACCACCCTATATTCTTTGGCGACTTCTGCACCTGCTTCGGGGGCGACGGGTAGTATATACTCGTTGGTATACGTTGTCCTCGGCGGTACCGTCCATTTTCCACCGGCAGTTTGGACGCCTCAGTGGGCGTGGGAGCTGATCCGTGCTGGAAGTGTGACGTCTCTGGTGGACTTCCCCCATGCCTACCAGGAGCTAGTCGAATTCTACTGGGAGAATCTGGCGTCCCTTCCGCCAGCAGAGAAAGATGTCTATCTTCGTGGACTGCGGAGCCTGCTCTATGCCGGCGTCATAGGCTCAACTGTCCCAGAGCCAGTGCGACGGCGCTGGATGGCGATTCCCAATGCGCCTGGGTTGATCAACACCTATGCCGCGACAGAAGTTGGTCATATTTGCCTGACTACCCCCACCGATGAAGACTTCTCCAATGTAAGCAAGCCCCGTCTGTCTGTGGTCCCATGACTTTGAATCCCAGGTTATGCACATATTACTGACCCAACAGAACTGCGTGGGATATTTGGAAACCGGGGTTGACGTAAAGCTTGGAGAGGGTCCCCTGTCGGAGCTGTTGGTCCGGACGCGATACATGTTTCTTGGGTACGCTATCCCATCACATGCTGATATTGCACCTAGGAACAGTCGCTTATATGCTACCAGATACCTCAACCGCCCAGACCTCACCAAGCAAGCCTTGGATGACGAAGGCTACTACCGCACGGGCGATATAGTTTGGCGCGAAGGTGGGAAATACTACATCAAAGGACGACTTCGGGTCGATGGTACGATCTCGTTCCTGCTCAACATGGGTGACTTGTTTGACTGCATCTGTTAACTCGCGAACTGCAGTGGTCCAGATTGACGAGCATCTGGTCTTCGTGGCGGACATTGAGGCTGCCATCATGTCCTTGCCATATGTTCGACAGATCCATGTGATGCCTCTTCCAACGGTCAGGTCAAAACAAGCGGTGGCCGCCATCCTTCGTCCCAGACAGCATGCTGTTTCCCCTGCCGAGATCACGATTGACCGTCTTCGAGAGGACCTTCGGCGGACAGGACTCAAAGAACATCAACTGCCGACTGTTCTTCAGGTTACCGACCCATCCATTCCGCTACCCATTGTCGGCGGAGGCAAGCCGGGAAAGACCAAAACTCTCAAGCAGTATTTCCCTGATGGTTATAAAATGGAATATGAGTTGGAGAAAGCGTGAATAGAGGGCTGGGAAGAGTGACTAACGATGGGGATACATTGCGCTGGACGAATTTCTTTTCGAACGATGATAGTATCGATTATGGTATTAGTAGTCTCACTAGCGACCCGTTTAAGCGTATATAAATTTGTAGGAAACTGGCGATGGGTCAACGTACAATGCTCAATATCACCGGGCAAACGACATATGCTTCGATTGTGTCCGATCAACCGGTAGTCCCACCCCTTGGTTCGTCCTTGGAGTGCCGTCGTGTAGTTCTTAATGGGCATGCTCCTCCTTCTGGATACATCCTTTTGATGTACGAAGGACACTGACAATCAACCAAATATACGATCCGATTTGTAGTGCTTATGACATCCGATTCCTCTTCAGACCCCAGCAGACTAAAACTGTCTTCACTTGCACCATGGAATCTATCCCGACACCAGGCTGAGATAGACAGCCCATACAACCCCAAATAAACTGCCTACAAGCAGCCGCTGGTCAACAGGCACGACAGTGAAGTTCATGATTGAAACAAGGGGCCACAATTTCAGCCCGGCAATCACCATGGGCCAGAAGTCCTGTAATAAGTGTCAGTTTCGTGTAATACTAAAAAGGTGGTTATCTTGAAGACAGGATGGACCTACAGTGCGAATCTGGTCTAGGATAGCTTCGTAGCCTTCCCCTCGCAGCAGCCCGAGGGTCGCAATGAACAGGATCGTATTCCACACTGCTCCGACAGTCTGGTCAATCGTGATTTTCAGCACGGTATTCTTCACATTGAGCTTCGGCTTCTGCGTCTCGTCATCGTCCGCTTTGGGTTTCGTGGGTTCAGACTCGATAAATCCAGGGAACGCTTTCTCCAGTCCTTCTCCCCACAAGAACATCAACGGTGATGATATGAAAGCGTAGGTGGTGAACTGGAAAACTGTCTGGAGATCGAGCTCAAAGGGTCTCTGTGCAAGATGTAGAGTGACAATTAGCTGGAAATACTATGACATAGATATCGGTAACTAGACATGGATTGAAAGTCCCGTCCTCCATATCACAGCTAAATCTCGTACGGAGAAACTACAAAGCTGTATAATCATACCTCGTCTTTGTAGGCTTTAATTCCCTGCGCCAACACATTCGAGCCGGCGTTGATTAGGGCAGCCTGCAAGGTGGCCTTTGCGATAGGCGGGACAGCCATTATGATGACACGAGCTGCGCACTTTGGGTAAACAACCAACAATCAAGCTAGAATCCTGGACATAGCTCGAAAATGATCAGCACTGGCTTTCCCTTTCGGGCCATTTGAGAGGAACGTCAATACATAAACTCACCGCTTCGAGGTGCCTCTTGGACCGAGCTACCTGTATAGAAAGCCTACTGGATCCTGAGGTAAGGCTGAGACTCCGAGGTGTGTTGGGCAGCTGAAACCACGAAACACGAGGGATGTTAAAAGACACGAGACCTTGGACAGTGCGTTGCGGCGGGTGGAGCTTGTGTTCACACCTCCGTCTTGGTAAGATAGGGAGGATTTACTCGCCCGAACGATATAGACACCGTCGAGACCGAATTTATTGGAAAAATTGTCCTTCGAGTTATCTATCTACTCTGATTGGGAATCGATACTTGGCAACTTCTTGCGCTTCGATTCCAGCGCAGCGGCTAATGCTGTAGCCAAGAACTCCCCAGCGGTATCAACCATTTAGGCTGTTTTATGTTTGTTTTAGCTGGGGCTGTGAGTGTTCCAATTAGTAATGCCGTCATATTAGGCTGTTAGACCGAGCCCAAATCCATTCCTTAGGATAGTATCTCATGGATGCAGTTTGCATCCCACACACGGTGCTGGAGGCTCATTGCTGCCATAAATTTCCCTTCTCTCCGAACCCGACACATTCAAGTAACCCACCGCCCCCTTGTCCAGGCGGAATATCGCATGGTCGACGAGAGTATACGTCCCTGGCACTACCATCTTCATATCGACAACCGTGGCAGATCCGGGAGGCACGCTCGTCGTCTGCACGAATCGCCCCGGAGGGCTGATAACATCTCCCTCGCGGTACAGGTTGGTAAAGTTGCTGCCGATGATGTGGAACGAGCTGGTGAGATTGGGCCCTGCGTTCCCGAAGAAGATGCGCACGGTCTCGTCGATCCGCGCCTTCAGAGGCTTGTCCCGCGTCACGGCCGCTTCATGGCCGTTGAAAACCACCACGCTCGGTTCTTCGCGCAGCCCGTTGGGATAGGAAAACTCCACCTCCGGCGAGAGTCGCCCATTGCCCATCTTCTCCGGCGGCTCGTGGTAGAACTCGCTCTGCATCACGTAGTACTCCTTGTCCACGGGGGGCAGGTCGCCCTCCTCCGGCTGCACATACATGAGCCCGTACATGCCGTTGGCGATGTGCACGGGCACGGGAGCAGCAGCGCAGTGGTAGATAAACACACCGGGATACATGAGCCGGAAGTAGGCCTTCTTTGTCTCGCCTTCGGAGGCGGTGGTAATGGCTGATCCGCCTCCTGGGCCTAGAAAGGCGTGGCAGTCGATGTTGTGCGGGTTTCCTGTCTCGTCGCGGTTCGTCAGGGAGAGCTCGACGACATCGCCGACTCGGGCGCGGATGAAGGGCCCCGGGACGGAGCCGTTGAACGTCCATGCTTCGTATTTATGAGCGCTTGTCAACTGGATCATCTTGGTCGTTGTTTCCAGCGGCACTTCTAATAGCACGGGATGGTCGCGTTTGATAGGGGGTGGAACGTCGGGGGCTGTCGTCAAGACGGCTTTTTCCCTAGGAAGATCGGCGATATGGGCGAGAGATGCTCCCGAATGTTGGCGCCTTACTTCCTCCGCATTGGGATTCAGTGAAGGGTCTGCACCGTGACTCTTCTGGGCGCCTTCTAGTTGAACTTTGCCTTGCTTCTGCGCGTAGAGGTATATGCTCGCTGCGGCGGATGCCGAAAGGACGAGCGCATAGGATAACCAGGGATGGTCGCGGCCGAGAGTGTATTGCTTTGGGACAGCGCCAAAACTTCGTGGTGCAGAGAAGAAAGGCAGTCTGTTGGATAACCCGGTGGGTGGATAGGCCGAATGCCTGATATTCGAGGTGACCCCGGATAGGACCCGCCGGCGGAATATAGGAGCCCTATTCATGATTTTGGATCACAGTATGCTTTGAACTATTGTGTCCCCAAACATGCCTGTCTCTCTGAGCGAGTTTGCGCGTGTCGCATTAGCTTATAATGTTCTGGAGTCTGTGACGGATGCGGCCACGACATGGCAGGTCCAAAGCGATAATGATGTAATGCTATTACATCTCCTCGGAACCTCTTTAGATGTCACACGGAGACCAGGATTATGTTTGTCAAGCAGCGCTGAATCGGAGATGAAATGATTCGAGCAATTATGCGCCTTCGAATCTTAGAAAAGTCGTCCCTCCAATTACCAAAATCCCTTTCGTAATACCTCGCCGTGTGAATTCAGCAACCACGGAAGCACAAAACTCAAGAAGTGTGAGGAACTGATACAGGTTTCGTGGCTGTACCCAGCAGATCGGAACTGCTTCTATAAGGGTATTTTCATCTACGTTATGTGTTCGAGTGGCACACTGGCACCCTTGTGTCTACCTATACCTTCTAGCAGTCTCTCCCATTTGATAACTACAATAACACATAATAAGAACAATAACGCTCCATCAAGCTTGATCCGGCATAACGATGCTTGACTGGAGCAGTTGACAAGCCTGAACCTATGCTTCCGCAATATCAATCACAATCTTCATTGCCTCTTCCTTTGCGGCTTCCTTGCAAGTGGCATACGCCTTTAGCACATCATTAAACGGGAACACTGGCGTGGATTAGCCGGTCATATGGCAGATGACTCCGCATAAACGATGCACTTACCATGTGTAATTAATGGACCAGCATCAATCTGACCCGCATTAAAGAGACGCAGCAACATCGGCGTCGTAGTTGCATCCACCAGCGATGCTCTGATATCTGCCAATTGTAAGTGTGTGTCGCTAACCATTCGACTGATGAGACACTTACTTATATTACGATCCCACAGGTTTTCCAAATGGAGAGTAACCGGCTTTCCATGGACTCCCAAGTTCGCTATAGAACCACCAACGCCAATGATTCCCTGACACAGTTCAAAAGTCGCAGGAACACCGACGGCTTCAATAACAGAATCGAACCCACGCCCGTCAGTCAGGGCATTCAACGCAGACTTTGCGTCAGTCTGAGCCGAGTTGACCGTCTCGTGCGCACCGAGCTCCTTCGCCTTCTTCAGCCGTGCGTCATTGGTATCAACCACCGCGATCAACGAAGGCGAGTACAACTTCGCCGTCATCAGCGCAGCAATGCCCACGGGCCCCGCGCCGATAATCGCTACCGTATTGCCGGGCTGCACATGCGAGCTCAGCGTACCGCATTCCAGCGCGGTTGGGAAAGCGTCGGACAGCACAACCGCCGTCCGCACGTCAATCTTGTCAGACAATTTGAAGAGCGAAGACGTCGCATGCGGGACTCGCACATACTCCGCCTGCGTGCCGTCAATCGTGTTACCCAAGATCCAGCCCCCGTAGGCGCAGTGCGAACAGAGGCCCTTCCGACATGGGCCGCACACACCGCAGGCTGACACGCACGAAATCAACACCTTGTCGCCAGTCTGTAATCCGGACACGGCGCTGCCCGTGGATTCAACCACGCCGACTGCTTCGTGTCCTAGAATGCGCCCTTTGTCTACGGTGGGAACATCCCCCTTCAGGATATGCAGGTCGGTGCCGCAGATGGAGGTGTGCAACACCCGTACAATCGCGTCTGTGGACTCTTTGAGCTCTGGTTTCGGACGGTCCTCGACTCCCAGCTTTTGGGGCCCATTGTATACGAGGGCTTTCATTGTGTCGGTAGGGGTTGCCGACTTGTATAGTGTCAATGTTGAGATCCCTGCATGAGGAGAGGAAACTGGCTTACATTGAATCTGGTAGTGTGACTGTACAGACGCTCTGGCACTCGTGCGTAGCAGCTCAGTGGTGTACGCGGACACTTGGATATGGTTAGTAACCGGAGTCCTAAAATACGAGTCAGGGCTCTTGTATGGAGTGCCATCGCGAGGGAAAGTTGCTTATAAGGTACAATCCATCTCGTTTAAATGTATTTGGTGGAAATCCATCCCCGAGGAGAGTGACGTAGTTCTCTCTACGGGTTGGGCTCGAATGTACGGTGATCCAGGGAACACCCACAACCGTTGATAAGTCTTTGCGTCATTGTATCTACCATAACAGGATATGCCCATAACACGGAATAGTTGAAAACATTGGTTCAAACATCGAAAGCGAGCAGGAGACCACAGCGAACCCTTGATGATATTCCGAATAGATACCGATGTTCAGCCGGGTGGTTGTTGGCTTTACCAGCTCAAGTCGGCATCAGAAGATCTAGAACATTCAACTTCTTTACAGACTGTCATAGGAATGAGTGATTTGTTTACGGACAGACATTATTGTGTTGTTTTTTGTTAGAATACTTACGCTGCTCAGCTTGTTCAAACTTGGTGTTGTTCCGACCTTTTCGCATGGCTGGAAACACCTCGGCTCCGATGGATTTCTCTAGCTTTAAATGCGCCTGAAGGTGCTCCAGAATAGACCGTTGTATATCTTCAAATTCCAATGTTGGACATTAGTACCAATAAACAGGGTAGTGACAAACTGACCTATACCGTCTAACTCGACATTCGAGCTCATAGTCATCGAAGCCCTGATGAAGGCACTATATCAATACTTCTCATTGCTTATAGCGGGATTCCGGTACATACCTTTCTTGGTACTCCTCTAGCGCCTGAATAAACCTGACTAGTAGACTGTTAACCTTCTCGGTATCTATATCTGGTTGCAAACCATCATTGCCGCGAATATATAGATCGTATCGCACGGATGTTCGTTGCGCTGAAAGTGGAACAAAGCTCAAGGCATACCACGCCCCCGACGCTTTGATTGCATGAAGAGAGCTCATTGGGAAAAGTTGCACGGACTGAGGCGGTCGGCGGAACTTCTCCAGCAAGTTATAGGCAAACCGTGGAGAACTGTGTCGTGCAAAGTCGTGCTCCAATGGCGTAATATCAAAGAGTTTCATAGATTGTACTTGGAGATAGTCAGCCATATCTCGAAATCGCCATGCACTACTTACGCCCCATCTTCCAGTTAAAATTTCCCTCCACAGATTTCCCTCCAACCCATTTAGCACCCTTCATTGCATTGTTGCGGACAAAAAAAGATAAGTCTTCAGTATCCGCCGGAGGAACGGCCGGACTCGCATCCAGATTAAAAAATATGAAGCCTGTTGCGTCCGTAAACGTGTGTATCGCAAACAAGCTATTCTGCGACTTATCAAAACCCGGCACGTTATCAAAGTGAGGGGCCTTGATGAGTTGTCCATAGGTGTTATAGCTCCAACCGTGATAGCGGCACCCCAACACCGGGGAAGATCCGCTCTCTTTTTTAGTGATAGTGTATGCTCTATGCCTGCAGACGTTGTGGAAGGCCCTGATGTTTCCGTCTCGTCCCAGGATTAGGAATATAGGGAACCCTGCGATGTTGAATGTTTGGTAGTCGCCTACTTTAGTGAACCGACTGCGATGGGACAGATAGAGCCAGTTCTAGAATGAAACCAGATGTTTCATGTAAGTGATTATCTTGATGCTGGTGGTGGTCCTACCTTGCTGAATATAGCCCGTCTCTCGAGCTCAAAGATATCATGTCCCACCCACCATGTTTCGGGGAAGTCCGACTCTTTGGAAACGCCTTGGGGCGTCGCTGGCTGTGGGATCTGGCAGGTGCCCGTTCTCTCTGGATAATAGAGCTTCTTATCGCCGGGAATAAAAAGATGTGGCTGAAGGCGGTAGAAGAAGAATAGCCCAGTGATGATGACAACCAGCACTGGAGTAGGGACAAACGAGCTTAAAGTCTCCATTTCGACTGATTAACAATGGCCCAGCTTTTCATAGATCAGTCAATGAATTGAATCTGGACGATATAAAGGATTGGATTGGCGCCTTTTATGAACCTTTAGAGATACTGATACAGATGAGCACAGATCCCGTCTCCACCACCTGCCTGCATGCCGATTTCACATGGCCCACCTCAGCAGAGAAGTGGTAGCAAATGATATCAAAGTCATAATATAGCCTTATACGGTCCAGATTTCCAGAGTTACTTGAATACGTTGCATTCAAACTGGGGGAGCGGGGGTTTCATGATAGTCTCTACCTTATCTCTGTATCTCGTCTGAAATACATCGTGCATCTATATGTGCTATGAGCCATGAACTGGGCATTTACTACATATGTTAGAACGACATTTCAACATTATAATTCGTATTATATAGCTTTGGGACAAATTCCATAAAAGCTTCTCCTACAGGTTGGCTAATCGAAGCACGATATATCACGCTGCTGCTTTAACATGCGCCGATTCGACAGTTTCAAGGTCCATTGAAAGGCTCTTATCTTGACGCCGCGTATCTGCAGCGTGCTGTTCACATACTAGTTCAAACACACGATCTTGGTAGTCTTGATAGCATTAGTAACCGCACGCCAGATACTGATCTGGTAATGAATACTCACAGGAGACACCATTCTCCTTGGATGGGTTCAGAATCCCTTCACTGTACACTCCCTTTGTAAGGTTATCCTGAGCCTTTTCACAGAGCTCGTAGTCCTCCATAGCAACTTGTCGAACAAATTTGTAGTACTCCTCAAACTTCTCCCCGGATTCGACATGATAGTAGTCAAATTCCATCCTGGTAACGTTTGGATCTTCGGTTGGACAGACACGGAACGATGACATCCCGCCACCATATACATTCAGAGTGCAATTCGGAAAGAAGTATAGGAACAAGCCGTCATCCGGCTTCTTGGGGTCCGCAATATGTTGCGAGAAATTCTGGTGGTTGTGCACCTCATAGAATGTAGGCGGGTAGTAGACGGAGAATGAGGGGTGGGTATACTGGCAATGCAGGCATTCTTGATACCCATCCACCCTGTTATTCGTCAGCGAGCAATTTCACATCGGTTGGGTATATGCACCTACATCGTTTTCCAATTGAACCGACCTTCATATTTGATGCTGCGTTTGTACGGTCGTTTGGTGAAATCCACCCGCTGTAGTAACGGCTCTAGATCGGGAAAGTATTCGTGAAATGTAGGTGCGTCATCCGACAATGCGGCAAATACGAGCCCTGTCGGAGTTACATGATGGGGTAATGATTTCTCCTATAACAGGGTCAATGGTTTGTGTATCTCACTCCAGTTGTGCAATACGAACTGTCTTTGCACAGATCACCCCAATCTCATATGGTCCAGGAAAGCCAGAATTTCCCGAGCTGCGATAAGCAAGGATAGATTGCTGAGCAATCTCATACTCGACCTTCTCCCCGATATCTTGAAATCTCGTCACAGGCCCAAGGAGATACCAGGACTATAGTCATTAGACTCTTCCGCACGCAGGGTGTGATCCCTTGAACATACCCTCAGGAAAACCGCTCTCCTCTCCAACTGATACAGCGGGAGGCTGCGATACCATGAAGCTGGAAGGGTGCGCGCAAGCTCAGACATTCTCGCTTAGCAAAACGTCGGTCTTGCCAGGTGGATGGAAATGATGTCTAGAGCATGGAGGTACAGCTGTATAAGAAGGATGCCGGAACTAGATGCATGATGCAGATCTGATCCCGGTGTCTCCGCCACAGACGTCGTCATAAGATCCCGTTCAATTGGGCAGGCATATTATTACCTGAAGAGGTTATCTCTTCCCCCGCAGAGCTAGGTTGCCTTTAGGTAATGTCTCCAACGTTGCTCACCAAATGAAACGAGGGGAATTAGTCTGCATTCTAGGTTGTCTTTCCCAAGAGCAGTCCGTGTCGCCTATCTACCGCCAGTTGCAGATATACTAAAAGGACGATTCCTACCAATATGCTTCAATTGTAGCGTGTCATTCGGACTATCACATGTTCGAGATCAAGTTCCTCTGGAAGCATTTTACCCCTGTAAAACCGTACAGGCGAGATCTCAATATCTTCTATTGTCTCTATATCGAAGTGGTGATGCATCCACTAACACTCAACAGACAGTATTTTATTCGAATTCTCGATATAATAGAACAAGTAGCCTCACATATTAGTGTCTCGGAGGGGGTCTACACTCGGATAAAGCTCTTAAATAAGCAACGCTATTCAAATTTCTTATAGGCAAGATTTTGGTGTGGACAATAAACATGTGGAGACCGAGAACTGTTTGTGGGGCAGAAAACCGGGTGACTATACTTGAACAGGATGGCGTTTTATCACTCCCCAGGGACTCTCTCATGTCAAGTTCTCGGTGTCAAGGTCTAACATATAGATGTCTGAAGGTGCTAGTCACAGTCGCCGTCTATCCTAGCCGCCAGTTAGGCTGGCCTGCTTGGAATGGCAATCTAGTTAGTGAAACTTGGTGGGCAAACACTGATTCCAGATAGCCGATCTTGCAAGGTCCGCTGCAATGGCCAAGACCCCTGCAGCAATGTAGGTCTTTATATCTACTTCTCTCACTACTCTGCTTCAGTGTTTGATCCTTTCTAGTGCCTGAGAAAATCTAAATCCTGCCAATACCGAGCCAGCCAACGGGGGGGTTTACGAAAGAGGCGAAGGATCGACGGGGCCGACAACGGGTCCCATCCCATGGGCATTAGTTTTGAGGACTTTACCACAGAATCGGGTCCGGATGCTTTTGATCTCTACGCAATTAACCCATTAGTTGGGCTGACTGTTTCTTTGCTAGACTTCTATACCGCGGGCATCTATACCGCGGCTCTTGGGGGTCTTTCTAATCCGGAGAATTTGCTGCAGAATCTGGACATGCCACCTTTGCCCTTGACTCCAACTGCAGTCAACACACACATTGCCTGTGTTCTGCCTTCAACAGATGCAATTAATGGGGTTAACGCCCAGAGGGAACCTATCCCCATTCGTTTATATGACTCTGATTCAAAATTGTCGGTATCCTGGTTTATGCTGTGATTGCAAATCCCAACAACCGTTAACCATGTTCACAGACTGAATGCGTACTACCTATTCATCCATCCATTTTTACCATTGCTCCCTCCTCCGGGGGCTGACTTACACGTGGATGCTCCTGCTTTATTTTCTCTTAGCCCAGATGGTCTTGCGACCCTTTGGAAAACCAGCTTCCCTACTCGTCCGCGTCTCCTTTGGCTATGGCGTTAGCTGCTATACTAGCTTTGATCCCATTGAGCGAAGTGCCTTAAGAGAAACCCTCTGCCTCTGAGACTTCAGTTCGGAGGACTGTTGCTCAGATGTACGCAGAGAAAGCCTTGCATCTCGTTGACGAAGATCTCGGATGTTCAATGCCGATGTCGACGAATTACACTGATGATCATCCATCCCATACTCCCTGTGCCACTCGAAAGCCTGATTGCACTCCTCTTGTTGAGCCAATATGAATACTGTCAACGCGGTACACTCGGCAAAATGCGGGCACGGGTGAATCAAGCATTCACTCAGGCCATGGATATGAAACTACATTGTGTTGAAAACGAGGATGATAGCTTTGTAGAGGCGAAGCGGCGTGCTTGGTGGATGACGGTGAGTTGCTAATATAAAGAAATAAAGGGCGAGCTAATGTGTGAAAGTTTTGTGTCATGTACCAGTCTTCAATATTGCAGAATGTGGTGAGTATCAATCTGGGAGCCATTATCAATGTATGGAGGGACCTGACGCCGGACAGGAACCCCATATACGGTTATATGACTACCGAATCAAGACGATGTATCCGGAGCTCAAAGTCTCCCCTGAGGTATGATGCTTACCCACTGCTGTATGGATACACGGTTCCCTAGACACGATGCCTTTCTGCTCTGATTCAACCAATTCAGCACGAGGGTACTTTCGCTCGAGGATCGTTCGTTGTCCAGTCAATGCCGCTACCAGACTTTGCTTGCTGTGTGATGCAAGCAGCATACACTCTTTTGGTGTCGCTGTATGCTCTGAGAGGCTCCCTAGCATCTGGACACTGGGAGAGGTACCGGAGCTTACTGAATGATCCTGAACCAGGCGCAGAACATATGGAAATTGAGAGACCTGTACAAGAGTTGGGTCGTGGGATTCATGATGTGCTGCGCGTTATGGACCGTTCCTTTCCCTTTTTCGAAGGGGTAGCAGCAATGGCTGAGGAAGTTCGCAGCGCATATGACATTAATGGGCCAGCAAGTGAGATTTCACTGAGGAGGGAAAGTCCGAGCTGTTCGACGGTGGTCTAGTAAGCAGCAGTAAACTTTTCTCAACCAGACATCATACGCCAAAGCTATGCGTTTCGAGGCTCGGGATTGAAGCCAACGCCGGCCGGTGTTCCGGTGTTTGACCACCCCGCATTGCGATCCTCCACAGTATTAAATCAAATGCGCAGGAATCTCCCGTTCTTTAGAAACCTCCCCTTCTCTCATTTTCTCTTTGTCTATAAAAATACTTGCAACATTGTCATCATGACCCTCACAGGGAGCTGCATGTGTGGCGCGATCACCTATTCCGCCGAAGGTGAGAAAACGACTGGGTACTGTCTTCCATACCAGGGGACCCATGCTGAGTTAAAAGACAGCTGATGAATATCTTCGCGCACTTTGCCATTGCACGGATTGCCAAAAGGTGAATGTCAGAATCATAAGTTCTTCAGGCAGATTTACTTACTTCCCGTCGTAGTGGACCGGTGGCGCTTTCACCTCAAACGCATGTGTTCCTCGGACCAGCTTTAAGGTGACCAAAGGTAATAAAGCGACTTGAGCTGCCAATGTTGCCTGGTGCATATCTAATCAGAATGTAGGAGCCCCTTCGTCCTACGATGCCACGGGTGCTAGTGGCAAGATCAACAAGCATTTCTTCTGCCCTACCTGCGGATCCAGCTTGTATACCGAGTTGGAAATTATGCCGGACGTCACCTGTGTGAAGGCAGGAACTTTGGACAATGGAGGCGCGAACCTCGGAGGGAAGATTGATGTAGAACTCTATGTTAAGGACCGGCCGAGCTATCTCGCTGCTATCGAGGGAGCCAAGCAAGAGTCTCGAATGGGGTAGTTTCTCGAATATATCTTTACGCTTGGCTCTCTCCAAGTTCAAATAGGTCCGGGCTTGAAATTGACATGGACTCGTCCTAAGCTATCAGACTACAATCTTCTTATATTCTATTCTGAGTAATGAAGATCTGAGGTGTTGTGGTTGAGATACAGAGTGTATAGTTGCCTAGATCACATGTTCGGCGATCAGGTGGATCCGCCCATTACGTCGATTGTCGCGCTGAAGTCATTCTTTCGCTCATTTCCCCTTCCCTCTCCGCATTCTTCTCTTGTCGCGCTGTCTGTCAACAGGATTCCCTTCTTACCTCCTCTCAAAGCATGCTCACTCCTTCTCTAGTCATTTGAATGACGATCAACCCCCTCCCATCCAACATGGCCAGCTCCGGAGCCAAGTATACCCCTCCGCCTTCGCCGCCTTCCCCAACAGCATCCTTCTACGACGTGAGCGACGACGAGGAGGACGAATACAACACCATTTCTCACGCCACAAGCCGAAGGGGAGTAAAGCTCTTATTCTCGAAAAGCAAGGTCCGTCGTCTCGCGCCTCCCACTTAATCACCCATGGCTGACTGTGATTCCGAATCATCCCGCTCTATAGGTCTACGTGCATCCCACGCCTTCCTCCAAAGACAACATCCCTGGTTTCATCGCCCTTATTCAACAAAAGCCCGTGCCCTCCCCTTCCAATACCACCATTCCCACCTCTTCTCCAAAAAAGTCCGATCTCTCCTCCTACCTCCTGGCCTGGGTCCCCGAATCGTCTTTGGGTGATGCCTACAGCACCTACGTCAAAGTCGACCTCTCCGAAGACGACTCTTCGCCGAAGCAGAAATATCTCGTACCGCCCCTCCCTGCCACAACGACATACAAGGATCCTATCGGTCTATACGCCTTCGCCGTTCCACTATCAGAGATCTACTCGCTACTCGTACGACCTCCAAGTCTAGGATGGTGGTTCGGCAGTCTCGTGATCAACTCCCGGGCAGGTGATAGCTTCCCCGCACTATTTTTTCATGACAGCGAGTGCCAGTCGACTATACTACAGAAGAAACGAAGAACACAAGAGTCTTTTGACCCGTTCGGCGAGGATGGCACTGTGTTCTGGGGTGGCGACGAGGTGCTCAGGTGGCTTCGGAAGTATGTCGAGGTCCAGCGGTCCGCCGTGGATAGTAGCGTCTACCTGATCAATCCTTCCGAAGAGGACCGGATCTCCTTTGGACGCCCGTTGTCGTCGGGCGGAGCTGCGAGAACCTCGCGGGACCAAGCAGCCGCCCCGGCAGGTCCTAGTGCTGGCGGCCCACAAGACGCTGGAATGGACCCGTTTATGAAGGCAATCAAGGAAACGAGGTGGAAAGTGCTAGAACAACTGAGCAAAATCACCACCTTCACGCGTCGGACAGCAAACGAAATCGCCGATAACCCGCGCATCCCTCCACAGGTTCGCCGTCTGATGAAGACCCCCGAGATCCAGACATTGCAGGATGAATTTGATAGCGCTCGTTTATACCTGGCTCGCTGGGCTATGAGCATCTCAGAGCAAAGTGAACGTGAACGCAACCAACGCATATGGACGGCCCGTGATGTCCTCGAAATGGAAAACAGCTCTGTTGGCGATTTCGAGATCCTCGATCTGGAGACGGGGACCATGTCGATCCAGGAACGTCGCAAAGTTCTGACGCTAAAAGAATGGGAAGGCTTTTTTGACCCCATGACCGGGCGGTTACAGGTCACTGTCGACGAGGTGAAGGAGAGGATATTCCACGGAGGCCTCGAGCCGAACGACGGTGTCCGGAAAGAGGCATGGCTGTTCCTCCTTGGGGTATACTCATGGGATAGCAGCCGTGAGGAACGTCAGGTCATGATGAATTCTAAGCGCGACGAGTACATCCGACTGAAGGGTGCTTGGTGGGAGAGAATGATCGAAGGATCCTCCACAACCGAGCAGTATGAGTGGTGGAAAGAGCAAAGGAATCGGATCGGTGAGTTCGGTGGTTGAATTGAAATTATGAGTCCTTGCTAATATGACAACTTCACGAACTGTAGAGAAGGATGTCCACCGAACAGATCGCACAATACCTCTGTTCGCGGGAGAGGACATTCCCCATCCAGACCCAGACTCGCCATTTGCGGATACAGGGACAAACGTGCATCTAGAACAGATGAAGGACATGCTGTTAACTTATAACGAATACAACCCGGACCTTGGCTACGTACAAGGTATGAGTGACCTGTTGGCGCCGATATACGCCGTCATGCAGGATGACGCTGTTGCATTCTGGGCATTCGTTGGATTTATGGACCGGATGGTATAACTTTCCAGCGCGTCATCTCTGCTTTTACAAACGCAACTAATCCGAGCACCAGGAACGAAACTTCCTACGTGACCAGTCTGGCATGCGTGTGCAGCTCCTCACCCTAGACCACCTCGTGCAACTGATGGACCCCCAGCTCTACCTGCACCTTCAATCCGCCGACAGCACGAATTTCTTCTTCTTTTTCCGCATGCTTCTAGTCTGGTACAAGCGCGAATTTGAATGGGTCGACGTCCTCCGCCTCTGGGAAACTCTATGGACAGATTACTATTCGAGCAGTTTCCACCTGTTTATTGCGCTCGCCATCCTTGAGAAGCACCGCGACGTGATCATGGACCATCTCAAACACTTTGACGAAGTCCTCAAATACAGTAAGCCCTTCTCCCACCCCCACCTGCTAACCAAACCCTAATCTATTTGACTACGTAGTCAACGAACTCTCGAACACAATGGAACTCATCCCAATACTGACCCGCGCGGAATCGCTCTTCCGCCGGTTTGAACGTGCCGTTCAGGCCATCGATAAGAAGAATAACTTCCCAACTCCCGCAGCTCATCAACGAAGACCCGCGACAGCGGACCCCTCTTCGCCAGACAAAGGCAAATCGCCGCAACGCCCCTCAAGTACTGCGTACAGTAGCGGCGTCAGCGCAGGACCCAGTGCCAGTCCTCTACTGGATGACAGCGCGGAGCAGCCCAAGGTCATTTCACCAGAACTGAGAGATTTGTTCCGGAAAGATATTTTCTGGAAACAAGAACCATCGGAACGACAACAAGATGCTCCAGAGGCGTCCTGAACTACGTGGAATATGGATGACGAGATATGATATCAGTATCTGCTAGACGCTACATCTGTGTTTTCTATAGCTTAACGAATTACTGCGAGATTCGGAATTGGGTCGGGGATACGGCGTTTACTTTCAGCGTTTGCAAGTACCTAAGGGTTGTCTAAATAGCAAAGATTTTCTGCTTTCATTCCTCATCTCGTTGCCTGCCTCGTAACCTGCAGCGCTCAAGCATATAATATTGTTGGTGAATTTGCCTCACACCCTGCTACCCTAGGGTGATACCATATACAAAGAATGAGGACGATATATTTACTATTATGCCCACTATTATGTGCGATATGATAGGCAAGCAGACAACAGGACATGGAAAAAATTGTCAAGAAATTATAACAAAAGGCCGACACCGGAAAAAGACAAGGGTATCAAGATATCAGAAAGAGGCTCAATAGAATAACACCCAAATGAACCAGCCGGAAGATGGTATATGCAAAGGGACCCCAAACCTGTTCGCTTGTAATGCTGCAGCGGAATGTAAAGCCCTGTATAGAGGATAGAAAGGTATGCCCGAGAATGCAACGAAAATAAGACAGACACCAATAATGCAAATGCCAGACACTTTTGACACGCGCTTGTGCTGTGATCCAAACAAAAAACCGGACAAGAGGTAACGCCAGTGCTATGTAGAGAATATTGAGATAAGATAAAGGTAAATGGCAGAGATGGGGGGCGGGGGGAATGGTGATTAGGGTTGAAAGGAAGGGGGTGATCTCAGGGTAGGCGGTTGCCAAGTCCACGCAGAGCAACTCGTCTGCTGGAACCTGCCGCACCGATATCGTTGATGCTTCGAGATTTGGCGAGAGCCGGGGTACGACGACCGGTAGATTCCTGGTCCTGGGTCACGGGAAGCGGCCGCAAAGATGCGCTCCGACGTGCTTGGCCGAGGACATCTTCCACCCAGGCTTCGCTCTCTGGCGTCATCGAGATACGCCGGGACCTCGGTTTAGGCCCGGCAAGCCCCAGTGGGATAGTGGGAGAGGTGCCGCCGATTGTGGTTGAGGGTGAATAGTTTGCAGACGATGCCGCACCCGCAGAGGTATTGGATGAGACTGAGAGGCGCCTACGTGACGACACTGTCGACAACGGAGTCCCTGAGGAGTTGAGAGCTGCACCAGCACTGACAGTCCTGAATCCAGTTACATCAGATGCGTTTGAAGAGCGTCGGGCTTTGCGAACAGCGAGCGAGGAGGGTGGCCGATTGCTCAAAACCGATTGAGGCCGAGATGGGGTGTTTCTTCCATTCCCAGAAGCCACTCTGGTAGCAGGTGGTGCGTATGACGGGGTGGATTCGCGCGAGGACAGCTCCTGTACTTCGACGCGGGGAGCGTCGGCGAAATGTCGACTGCGGTGATGCATAGCATATACCGTCAGATACTCGGCGAGGTCGGACCAACCACCACCAATGCGTGCCATAACACGCTCTCCATTTCTACCAACGGTGCGACATGCGAGCTTTACAGGCTTATCCCCGCCATGGAGGTGATATACCTTCATTTCATTGGCACCCGGGGCGTGGGAATGCCTCCGGCGAGAAGGAGCAGGTGTGATGGTTAAACCTGGACCGGGAGTGCCGCTTCGTGATGATGTTCGACTCCGTGACACTGAGCGGAGCTCCCTAGATTTGAGAGGGAAGGATGCCACAGAGGATGTCTCCTGTTCCGAATCCTCAGCTTGCATCAGGGAGATGTTTCCTGGAATGGTCGTCAGAATGGAGCTGATTTTCTCATCCATCTGGTCCTTGGGCTTTTTCGGTCGATTGCTCCGAGACGATGGTCGGGATGAGTTCCTGACCACAGAGCTCACTGAGGAGTCTTCCGTAAAGGACTTGTGTCCTCCGATATCCTCGAGGCTGGGATGCGAGGCTAACTGCCGTCTCAACCGGACAGCTGCGATGTGGATGGGTGGCTCAAGATGGGGGTGACTTGACATCCTCTCCTGGCCGATAGTTTCGTGATGTTTCCATTTGTTCGTGCGGTCAGGCTTTTGGACCTCCGATTCAACCGTAGGGCTTCCTTCTAGATGCGGTTTGATCCGCTGTTTCGGACTATGCGGGCGAGTATTATTAGGCGGCGCGGACGGTCTGTTTTTCTTTTGTGATCGTGGAGCAGAAGCTGGCCGAGAGCTTAGCCTTGTTGGCTGAGATACATCTCTTGGGTGTTTGTCAGCTGTGGGGCTTTCCACATTGGCGCTATTTTCATTCTCATAGTCCAAATCGAGTCGTTCATTGATAAAGCGCTGCAATGGAAGGCTCAGAGCTCGGTTGTGCTTCAATGCGGTTCGTGGAGGCGTCACATCGTTGTCTAGGCCCAGAAGACGGTCTGCACGCAAGGTATGATTATTCGAAGGGGTAGGGTTGGTCGGTTCACATTTTAATCGGACCTGAGGGGGCGTTTCCAAGGGCAATGGTGTTTCATTCGTCGATGTGGTTGTGCGCGGCCCATGTAGTTCCGGGCTCGATATGAGCGACGGGTAGTCGGAGTAGGATGCCGCAGACGCAATGGATGACCGGCGAGCATGAGGTCTTGTCTCGTCCTTCTCGAAATTTGGGCGGGCTGATACTTCTTTAGAGAGCTTTATCGGACTCTCCAAAGGCCGCTTGGGTAGTTGAGGTTCGTCGGACTCTCCGGGTGTATTGGAAAGTGAAGACACTGGTTTCTCTTGGTCGTCCGATAGATTGGACTTGGACGAATGCGCCCATGGGGGGCTTGACAGAGATAAAGAAAGATCGTTCTCATATACAGGAGCTGCAGCAGCAACTTCAGTGGTGGTAAGCTGCGTATCGCTTCGGTTCAATGAGGACGCCGACGGATGGAAAGGACTCTCATTCACAGGAGAAGGGGCGCTTGATTCTTTCGGTGTTTCCACCTCAATAGGTCTGGCTATCTCCTGGAACGGAATAGATTCGCCCATGTCAAATTCTTTCTCTGGTATGGTATCTTGCTCAGGTTCCAACAGCGGTTCAGGGATGAGGGGTTCATCTGCTGCTGATAAGGAATGACACGGTGATCCAGCGTGGGGCGTCTCGCCCTCTGTCTCTGATGTTTCATGTTTAGCAGAGGCAGACCTCACAGAGTTGTGAGAATCACTATCAGGTTGTTCGATTGATTTGTCTGGCAATGGAGAACCCCCTTCTGCGGGCAGATCTGTGGATTGAGGGTGGGCGGCGTGATCCGCCTCTTCACGGACGTATGAGGCTGGTTCGGAATCGCCCGCTTCACTGCTAGAAGGAGTATCCTCTTTTGTTTTGGACGTTCCGGGGTATTCGGTTTCAACTGGGCTCGGCGTAGTGACTTGGGTTTCGGATTCATCCAACTTGGTGTCGAGGGGTGAGTCAAGAGTGCTCAACTCCACGCCCTCAGATGAGACGACAACAGGAACTTCAGAAGTAGTGGTTTCAATACTGGGCCGGGCGATAGAGGATCGATCAAGACCGGTGACCTCCGTAGCAACAGTTTTCAGTGGACTGTGTGGCTCCTCTTCAATCGTTTCCATTGGATGCGGGCGTGCGACGTCAGATGAGAGAAATTTAGTTGAGACCAAATCCTCCGCATCGGCAGATTCCTCGTGTATTGAAACTGTTTGGATGGGCTCGACTTCAGGTGTTGTCCCTTTCTGGTGTTTGGTTGTCATCGTGCGCCGCCATTCGTTCTGGACACTGCGTTTCTCAGCCTCCATTACCCATGAACCAAATTCTGACTCGATGGTTTCCAAGTCATCGATCCATGCTTCAGGCAACGAGTCTTCACGTCCTTCTAACGAGTCAAGGATCCGATCCATGCGCCGGCCGGCGGAAATAACGGTCCCTTCTAAGGCAGTACGTTTGACATGGTAGTTCGCCCTTGAATACAAGGGATCCGTTTCTGTGGGCGTTTCGTTTGACTTCAGCAGATCCATGGCGGAGTTCAATTCGGCACGGGCCAGACGGAGCCCCTGACGTAGCCCAGGTATCTGGCGAAGGACCAACAATCGAACATCCCAGGTAGAAAGGAGGCTATTCAGACGGGATAAAAGGGGAAGGGCGCGTAGGATCGTGGCGGTGATGACGGCCGTAAAGTCACTCAATTGGACATAACTGAGCGGAGGGGGCGTCGATACGGTGCTGTTGGATGACGAAGGTCGAGACCGAGCTGGGATGTGGGCATTGAGCACATGTTCTTTGAGTTCATCGACATTTAGATTCTCGAGTTCATCCCGAATCTCCTCAATACGTTTTTCATGCTGTGCAACGACGGCCGCAGGGAGACTTCCATAGTATTCCTGTTCCGCGCTCTCGCTATCGACGGAGGGAGAGACGAATCCCTTCCCTAGATGAGCATCTGTGCCTTTCGGCCATTGCCAGGCCTGAAGTTCACGATACCACTGTCCGAGTTTCTGTGCGGCGATGGCGGCTCGAATACCGAGAGCGCGTTCTGCGGGTGAAACTTGGGAAATACTTCGAGCGAGGATATCGTGGGCGCCCCGTTCGTTCGTGGGGACCGCGTCGGCCGAGGTCAAGACTTGAAGAGTGGCTTCGGGAGACAGGTTTCCAAGAAGTGGATCGATCGACTGATAGTCCGGTACTGCTATTCGACTGGGAGACGGGGACCGAACGGAGGAGCGAGACTGAAGTTGGGGCGGCGGGAGGTGTATTGGGGGGTGAGGTGGACTGGCAGTATGAGCAGCCATCTTCGCGGAAGGCTTGTTCAGGGACGGTTCACACGCGCGTGTGAATAGAGGGAGGTCGCAATATAGAATCAGTTGGGGAGAGGCGAGAGAATGGCTGACAAGCGCGCATGCTGGGACGCGTCGAGATCGGCGTTGATACTCGCGAACACCCGGGGTTGGATAAGGGGTAGGATCCGGAGTGGAGGGAGGATCCGAGACGGTTGGAAGGTACGAATCCTCGAGGGACTCGGACAGTGAATGTAAAGATGGTAGGTATTATTGATCGGAAGAAGACAGGAGAATGTCGAGTAGGACAATTTACTAGAAACGAGAGAAGCGTTTGGGATAGAGGATAGGGTGGATCACGGAGATCAGGAGAGAGAGACAGGAGATGGCTACGAAAAGCCACGAACGAGTGAGCAGAGGAGTGGGTGAGAGAAGGTGAGGGGAAGAAGGAGTGGAGAGAAATGAGACCAGCTCGAGGATGTTGTTGCGAAGAGATAAGATGGGAAGAGAGAGAGAGGAAGAGGAAGAGATGAAGTGGTGGCGGTTGGACGGAGACATGCGGTTGGAGGTGGAGCTCATACTAGGTCGACTATTGCTCTATATTTATCCCGATCAGGCGCCTCGGAGGAAGAAACTGGATGTAAGGGCAGAAATCTTCGAGATGCAAGAGATGCTATGCTAAGCTCCTTACTGACTTCCACCGTAAGGGGCTTTATCCAGCCTCTGGATTGTGTGTGTTTTTATCCGAGTTGAAGCTATACAATCAGGGGCCCTACCTGTAGACATTATCCGACCAGACTACAACTCCGAGTGTCCCCTATACTAATTCTACATCAATCTGTACTACACTCTAACCTAAACCCATAGATATCCCAAGAATGTAAAAAGAATGTAGATGCTAATCATGAGGAATGCGGAGGAATGAATGATTCTTCTCCACTGCCACCGCCCGCATCTCTCCATTTCCATCTCCAACTCCAACCTCATCTTCAACCACCACCATGCGACGCTCCTTCCCCCTACAGCCCTCCTATCTAGGAATTACTACTATGAGTTAACCATGCGCTTTCGAACCCAATTGACCAACATCGCCACCTTCACCAGTACGTCTCCCGTGTCTGTCCCCGTCTCTCCGCACGCGTCAGTTGGCGCGTCGCGTCGAGACATCTACCAGCCAGACTCTAACCACCCTCGCAGAGCTAACCGCCTCTCTCTCCTCCCTCGGAAAAGTCTGTTGGCTGCGTCTCGAAGATGCCACCGTCCGGTTCACCATCATTCCCGACCAAGGCACCCAGGTCTGGGCCCAGCTCCCAGTCGTACGTTCACGTCCCCCTCCCCCGTCCACCATCAACACTAACCCCTCCAGGACGCCATCTTTGAAGAATCAACCTACACCCTTCAATCCAACTCGGGCGTAATCAACCTCGAGGTCCCCATCACCGCTCTCCACCGCGCCCTCCGCTCCGCCGCCGCCGCCACCTCCGCCCAACTCCGCCTCACAAAGAAAGGCAACGTGCCTCTCCTCGCGCTGACCGTCCTCGCCTCCTCCTGGACCACCGGTCCGAACGCGCTGGGCATCGCCGACCCCACCGCTGGGCCTGACACGACGGCGGCGGCGGCGGCGGCGGCGGCGGCAAACGGGCCCCGCGAACGCGAGACCGTCATCTCACAGGAAATCCCCGTCAAGGTGCTCCACGAGTCGGCCGTGGAGGGGCTGCACGAGCCCCGGTGCCGCGACCCAGACGTGCACATCATCCTGCCCAGTCTGATACAGTTGAAGAGCATCTCAGAGCGGTTTACGAAGCTGGCGGCGGATGCGAAAGGTGCGGGGGCCGGGACGGGGGCGGCGTCGGGCGCCCCGCGCCTCGAGCTGTCGGCGAATATGCACGGCTCGTTGAAGTTGGCCATTGCGACGGATGCGCTGCGCATCTCGAGTGTATGGTCGGATCTGGTGAATCCGGCCTTGGACCCGGGGCAGCTGTCGCAGAGCCAGATCGAGCAGCTGCCGAGTGAGCGCATGCGGGGCCTGGGCGAGAACGACGAGGCTGGGTGGGCGAAGGTGCGGATTGATGGGAAGGACTGGGGGCGCGTGCTGAGTGTGGGTCGGTTGAGTCCGAAGGTGGTTGCTTGTGAGTTTGACAGAGGCTGTGCGTGGTGTATGTGGTGGTGAAGCTAACCGGGCTAGGTTTCATACATGAGACAGCGCTGGTGCTCTACGTCTATCTGCCCAGCAGCTTGAATGGAGAAGACTCCTGTCTGACGGTGAGTTCAGCTGCCTCATCCGCCGAAAGTCCTGCTAATGTCGCGAATCCGCAGTATTATATCAATTCTTACTCGACTTAATCTCGCCACGAAGGCGTTATGAATATATGAAAGACCACGACTGGACAAAAGACAACTGCTAAGTATGGCACAAGAATGCAATTATTAGCGTAATATTAGACCGTTGAATAATTAAATCACGTTTCATCATGTACCTCCCAGGTGACTGGCTCTCACTCAGCCAACACCTGTCAAGCTCAAACAAATGAAATGAAATAAAATCATAAGCAAAGGGGAACATGCGGTAAAACCAGTATGTAAATGCACATGACATATATAGAATACATGAATGACCAATATCGTCGATCATTCGAGAAGGTCCGGAAATCAAGTCGTGTCCCCGCGGAGACACACAATATGCAAAGACTTTTTGCATGCTTGTTCAACAATTCTATACCTGACCGTAAGCCAGAACGCGCTTCATAGCGAAGAAAGCAAAACGGAGAAAAGTGTTTTTGGGTACTGTTCATCAGCAATGAAGGGGGCATCTCATTTCGCCATGACGTCGACGTATCTGCCTTTCTTTTTGCCCTTGACAGTGCCGCTCTTGCGGGCCTGAGGTGGACCAAGCAAGTCGTCTATCGAGCTTGCTGTGCTCAGTGACGTTGCTGGACGAGGAGGCGGCCCGGAAGAACTACCAGGACGTGTTGGTGCAGCCGCGCCGGTGGAGACAGATCGGGGAACCGCATTGAGAAATGGGGGAGGGGCACCAAGCGACGATGGCGCTGGGCTCCCAGATTGCGGTGGAGGAGCACCGGCAGAGGAGGTAGGTCGACTATCAAGGCCGGGCGGCTTAGGAGAAGCAGCGGGCGGAGGAGCACTACTGCCACTGGCAGTCCTACTGGGAGGAGCAGCTCCTCTTGGTGGGGGTGGTGTACCACGGGATACAGTGGCACTGTTGGGATCCTTTTTGTTGACCCATTTCTTGAGCTCTTTATCATAGTAGAACGAATTCTCCTCGCCGAGCTTAGCACGGATGGGGCCACCAGAATTGTTGTTCTCTTCTTTCTTGGCGCCTCCGAACCACCCAGGCCACCACGACTTCTTTTGTTGCGGTGCATTCTTGGCTGGAATTGACAGTCAGTCCCTGCTCTAAACTGACGAGTAGACCAAGACACTTACCTTCGGCTTCCGCAATTCTCCGGAAATTCTCCTCCGTTTCACGGTCCTTTCGTTCCTTCTCGGCCTTCTGAAGGGCCGCAGCACGGGCTGCAATGTCATCGTCATCATCGTCGTCCATGAAGGATTTCTTCTTCTTCAGAGGCACATCATCAGAAGGTTCGTCCGTAGATTGCAAATCCGGTGCAGCCGTTGTCTCGATAGTAGGGGGTTCATAGCCAGTGCTGAAAGTAGGTGGCGTATAGCTCGACCCACTAGTTTCGGGTGGCATATAGCTAGATGCACCCATTTGAGAGTCCACCATGGAACCCTGATCCAATGGCTGGCTAGATGGTCCGCCAGGCGGTAAGTAAGGGGACGTGTTCATGGCAGGTTCATGAGGCGGAGCGGGTGCAGCAGAGTAAGAGTGAGTGGCGGAATCTTCTTCAACAGGGGCAAGTGGCATGTAAGACGTCTGCGGAGGCGTGGACTGGTATCCAACGGCAGGTGGAGAGCCATAAGGCCCGCCTCCCTGATAGAAGGTGTTCTCCATAGGAGTTGCAGGCTCCTGAGACCCCCGTCGCTGTGGGAAGGGAAACCCATAAGACGATGAGCGCTGCGAGTCCATCGAAGACCGGCCGCGAGGTTGTTCAGGAGATGCATTAGGGGCATATTGGCTATTTGGCTGGTAACGGGAGGGCCCATTGCTAGGAATAGGCTGGGCTGCAGAGGCCGCATAGGGTCCGTACAGATCCGTGACCGACGGTGATCGGCTCACTGTTGGAGTGCCAGTAAATCTGGCGAATGGACCAACATCACCTTCTCCAGCCTTTCCAGAGCCTATGGAGGCAGCATCGCTATCATCACCCGCAACGAAGCTATTGAATTTCGCCCACATCGAGCCTGACACCTTCTCCATACTTGGCTTTGATATCCAAGAGGACCCGCCATCATTAGTGGTTTGTCTAAGGCGGGCTGATAATTCGTCCACACCGAACAACAAATGCTGGTTGTGGTATCCGGAAGGCTTCGTGCTGGATTTGAGTGATGCCGCGATCGCGTCGCAATACTGTTGAGCCTCGGCTTTGCGTCCACGGTCAGCGAGAGACCAAGCATGAAGTAGCTTGAACGCCAAGAGATGGGGAAGTGTAGCCATGGGAGCTCCCGCGAGGATCGTTGTGGTATACTCGTAGGCTTCGGTAAGCAGAAAAGCATCCTCATCCTGCAAAATAGTAGAGGGCAAATGTTGAGGATCAGCACCGAGGAGGACGATGCATGACTGCGGATCATCAGCCCCGCCGAAGACTGCAGCGCGCGAGAAAATGAAGCAGATGTGCGCGGCTTCGACGCGGCCATACGACAGAAGAAGCCGACCAAGAGACAGAAGCGCCTGGTGGTCGTCAGGGCTGCGGTTGCTCAGCACCAAACCCAAAGTATCTCTCCAACTGTTCAAACCGTCCAAGGCGTTCTTGGCTGGCCCATGCCCATCAACCGTGCTAATCATCTGCATACCAGCTCTTGCGGACGGTGGAACGAGTTCGTCAATGCTTTCCTCAACGTTGCCTGCAAAAATCTCATAAAGCGCGGCCAGGGATTCAGTATTGCCAGTTGCAGACCGGACTTCGCGCCGGACGAACTCCTGGACCACTTGCTTCCAAACTGACTTGTCCATGGTCGACGCGATAACCATCGCATGGCCCCACAGCCGGTTATCAACTGCACTCCAAACTGCCTTTTCTCGGTCTCCAAGAAGAAGACAGTTGCGAAGGCTACCGATTGCTTGAGGATCCATCGCGTCAGACTTTGATGGGGCATCTAATGGCTTGAAGTCACCAAAGGACGGGATATTAGCCCCATAGCTTTCACCGGAGTCAGAATTTTCCGCTAGATGAGGGAAAATGACACCACGCAAGGCCTTCTTGACGGGTTCTGATCCTTCCAAAGAACCATCATATTCCACCAGAATTCGGATGATCTTCCATAGCAGTATCTTCTCATCATGGCGCATGGCAGAGTCTGGGTGCAGTCGGGCAGCTTCCGAGACGCCTTCATTTTCAAACTGGGCAATCTTGCTAGACAACCAAGCAAGCAAATCCTTCTTCTTGGACTTATTCTTGAGAGGCCCGGGATGTTGAACGATACTGTCGGTCATGGGAACCCAGTCGCGAAGCTGGTGTATCCTAGCTTCACCGGGGGCGGCCATGATCTTTGGCGCAGGTTGGCCAGCTGCATACCGTGGTATGTGTTTGGGGAAGCAGGAGACGATAGCGCCGCCAAATCCAAATTTGACTATGGGTGCTCCTCTCCACCTTTCAAGAGGATCCAATTCTTGGCCATCATTGGGTGGGATGAATTCGAGCTGCTGTGAAGCCACGCGGTTATGGGCAGAAGCTGAAGGAGCATACGGACTAGAGGACTTTGTCGGAGACCCGGAGCCGTGAACGGAAGCAGGTCGCTGCAAAGGATCGACCGCCGGCACAGAAAGCCTAGGGCCCAAGACTTGCTGACTAGGGGATTGTGTCTGTGATCTGCGGGGTGGCATGAATTGTGTTTCTGTCGCCGGTGGCGCAGAGGCTGGAGGAGCGCTGGTCATAGGCGCCACGCGCTTGGAGAATTCATTCACATAAGCCGGGGGGGCATAGGGGTTCCGGGGCGGAGAGGTCTGCTGAGCCATTGGCGCATAACCGGTGTTCTGCGTATCTGCTGCGGTTCCATCAGGCACGGTTTGACCAACATTTTCATCAGACTGCTCCTGTATCTCAATTTGAGGACCCGGTGCCGATTCCTGCTCAGCAAACGATGGCTTCCGAAGGCCTTCCTGAGGCTGATAAGAGACCTTCTCATGATGAGCCAACGGGCTCGACGTCCGAGGCTGGAACGGGAGAACGGTCGTCTGGCCAGGTCCACTGGAAGGTTGAGATGCATAGCGATTGCGAGGGGGCACAGAGGCGGTGGATGGAGGTGGTGCTGGTGAATACCGAGGAGATGGCGGAGGTTTAACTCCACCTTGTAGAGAAGGAGGTTTGGGCGAGTACCGAGACGCGGCGCTGGGCGCGCTTGGTGCGCTTGGTGCGCTTGGTGCACTAGGTGCAAGAAGATTCGCATATGGGTCTGTCTTTTCTGGCGGATGCAACTGAGGTGGTGGATTGGAATCAACCGTGGGTAGAGGTTGAACAGCAGCATATGGATTGGAAGGTGGCGGCAAAACCGGATGAGTGGACGCCGGACCCGGAGTATAGCGTCCAGAACTGGACGGCCTGGATTGCGGTTTGGGTGGCGGTGGGGGTAGCTCTTCATAGAAATTCTTGGGGGGAGCCGGCGGAGCTGCTGTTGTGCTTGGCAATGTACCCATTGGGGGAGCCGGCATGGAGGGAGCCCTTTGAGGAGGGGGGACGCTAGCGGTGGGTGGAGCTGGAGGCATATTAACCGGCCGATGGGTCGCGGCAGCTCTGCGAGGGCGAGCTAGATCCTCAGGCAGATCGTATGGTGATTTGTAGCCTTCTTTGGAGCGTTCCGCGAAGCTCTCTGCTCTGCTCGTAGCAGGTTTCGGCGGCTGGGGCGCAAAGTAGTTGGGAGCTGTTGTGGTGTTGCCCTGAGTAAATCCCTGGGTGGGAATCCCTTGGAGTAGATCTGATGTAGACGGTTGATGTGGCGTGTAAGACGTCGGCGGTGCCTTGGGCCGAGCCGCACTCTTTGGCGTTCCAAAAGGACTGCTCAGCACTGGCGGCACAGCCTGTGAAGCGGTTCCATTCATGTATGAGTCCTGATTTGGCACCTCCCCCGAGGCTTCATCCTCCAAAAGCATGTCATCGTCATCGTCGAGTTCTGCCTGCCACCGGGCCGCCAGGTCATCCTCAGGGGCAGATTCAGGTTCCTCGTCCGAGAGTTCGGCTTGCCACCTGGCAGCTAGATCTTCCTCCGACGTGGACTTCTTCATCTGGTTCCCGGAGGCCGCCGCAGCCAAAATGTTGTCGAACTCTCTAGCCGTTGGCGAAGCATCGCTAACCGGAGATTTCATGGAAGTGTCAAGAGAGTCCAGAACCTGGGACGTGCTTTTGCGTGTCATGTTGCCAAAGGGTCGGGATTCATCTGTTTGGGCTGTCTTCTGTACCTCGTTAAAGAAAGCGCCCTCCTCATCTTCGTCGCCATCGAATATCTGATCTATGCGACTCTCTTGGTTGGCCGTTGGCTCGGTCGGTGAAGAGACGCTATCATCCAGCAGTGGGACACCTTCTTCATAGCGGGACTCGGACTCGGGTGGTACGTAAATCGGTTTTGTTTGCGTCTTCAGCTGGTCAAAGAAATCGTGCTCACCACCGGGGGAAGTAGGGCTGCCCCAGAGATCGTGGCTGGTAGTGCCGAAATCACCGTTGGGGGAAATAGGAGTTTCCTTGCTTTGGTGATGCAGAGTCCACACCGAATCATCATGTCGCTCGACGGCTTGCGGCTGACTGTCCTCGGCCCACGACAGATCTGGCGCATTCTGCGTGGATGGGAATGCCGAGTCGTTGCTTTCAAGCGAAAACACGTTTCCCTCATCAGTCGCACTCGGTGACACCGCCTCTTGAGTTTCTTGGGTATCCTTGGGTGTATCGATAGTTGCAGGTGGGATATCGCGATCGGTCTCTTCGGCCTGGGTTTGGGATTGATCTTGGTCGAGGGCGTTTGCGATCGAATGAGTATCACCACTCACAGGAGGAACGACCGTGTCCGCGACATCTTTCGGACACTCTTGGAGTGAAGAGTCTTCTTGGGTTGGTGGAGTGACGTCCTGGGCATGAGATTCATCCTGTTCAACCGGGGAAGGTGGTTGTTGGTCGAGGGTGTTCTCTATCGTGGGTATCGAATGGTCCTCGGATCTTAACGCTGGATTCCACGAGGCGAACTGTTCAGAAGCCGCCATGGTTGCTAAAAATCCTCATATGGTCAGTCCAAAATGGGAAACCGGACACGTCGTTTGAAAAATCATGCTCACCCTGAAAGATCAACGCGGCAACTGGCAGAGGTATAGGGGTAACAGAGATATTAACGAGACATGGAAAGTCAGATGCGAGAAAACAAACGACGCACGGAGTCAAAGAGGTGTAGCGATTAATTAGACCCGATGCATCAGAAAAGGTTGAAGCATAGCAAAGTCATGACTGCATTACCGAGGGGGATGGCGCGTTTGGTCGCGATTGGGAGCCGTGATGGATTACCGGGAGGAAAGCAAAAGATAGCGTTAACTCCGACATCATAAGTGCCACCTATGCGTTTGCCGTGCATAACACGATGATGACTCAGTATATGCACAAAGATCTTGTGTTGGTATACCGACTCTAGACTCTGCTCACCACCGGTTACAACACGAATCATACTTTTCTACCCACTATACTCAGTCATAAGAGCTTGTTCGTACTCTCCAATCCCAATCCTCTCATTGAAATTGTAAACCTTCGCGGTTTCATCCCCATATACCTGAACCGCCACGGCTAATCATGTGATCGGAGCTGTCTCCGCCTGCCATCATCGCATTCCAGGCCACCATGGCCATGAGCGAGAAACAAAGACTCCAACCACGGCTCAACTCTCTTGTCTTGAATCCTACCCACTGAGTTCGCGATATTTCTTTCATCGACTGATCTCCATCGGCCTTTCTAGCGCAATCCAAGCTTTCCCCGCGATCGAATAACAATGGTCCCGCGGAACCACCCTACCGGCAGCTCACAGTGACATGATCTTTAGCGGTTGTTGCAGGACCTTGGAAACCGCGTCATTTCTATGAGAATCTCTCCATAGACTTCGCAATAGTCCTGCCCATCATGCCTTCGTCCTCCGATTATCTTCATCCCCACAGCCGCACCAGCATAACCGGTGATTCCGGCTCCGATACAGACCTAGACCTGGAGGAACTCGACCCAACCACAGCACAAATCAGGGATGAGCCACCAAGATACAGGAGCCAAGGCCCTGGAATTGCGCTGAGGAACCTACGAGTCGGGGTAGGGAATCGCATGTGGAGACGGACTCCCTCTGGACTTCAACAAAGCTCGGAGGATATGGAAGGTTTACTGGAGGAACGCGACGATGACGGACAACGAAGATCACACGCAAGTTCACGCAACTATACGGACGACGATGCGCCCCTCCTTCACGAGGGCAGGCGCAGTTCCACTCGCTCATTTAGAGATGATGAGCGAGTGTCACCGCCAGGTCGCCGATTACGCTTCTCCGGTCTCAAAGCCTCCCTATTTGGATCTTCGCGTCGATCAGCAGCAAACAATATCTCGGAGACGAAACCGCCTCGAGATGTCCTAGTTGGGCAGGCCCAAACAACCAAATACCCCGCAAATGTCGTTTCCAACGCGAAGTATACCCCGTGGAGCTTCCTCCCACGGACTCTGTACAACGAGTTCTCCTTTTTCTTCAACATCTACTTCCTCCTGGTCGCACTTTCACAGATCATTCCCGTTCTTCGAATAGGCTATATGTCGTCGTATATCGCACCTCTGGCTTTTGTTGTCTCCATATCCCTGGGAAAGGAAGCCTTGGACGATATCGGCCGTCGAAGGAGAGACGCAGAGGCAAATGCAGAGGAATTTACTATTCTGTCATTTGACAGAGCCGTGAACAGAAGAGCACACCCTGGTGAGCCCCGTCCGGACAGTGACGGAGCGGTGGAGGTTACAAAGAGGTCGCGCGACCTAAAGGTCGGTGACGTCTTGAAGGTCCGCAAGAACCAGCGCCTACCGGCCGATGTTGTGATCTTGAAGAGCATATCCAATGATTCGACCACAATTTCTAAAGACCCCATCCCAGAGTCTGCGGACCTCCTCAACCCAGGCCAGGATGCGGTGGACGCAGAGCCTAGCTCAAGTGCAACGCCAAATACTGCGGACGCATCGTCGGCCAGCGATACATTCATTCGTACCGATCAACTGGATGGTGAAACTGACTGGAAGCTGCGTTTACCCTCTGTTCTATCTCAAAGACTCTCCTTCAGGGACTTTACACGATTGAAGGTCACCGCAAGCGCCCCAGACAAGCAGGTCAATGAATTCGTTGGTACTATCGAACTTGGACCGCCAGTCGGATTCTACGATCCTCATCTAAATAAAACGGACGACCCCGACGAACATGAGGGCGCGCAAGCCAACTCAGCGCCTCTTACGATTGACAACACGGCATGGGCCAATACTGTCCTCGCGTCAAACACCGTTACATACGCTGTCATCATCTACACCGGCTCTCAAACTCGAGCCGCGTTGTCAACATCACCCTCTCGCTCCAAGGTTGGGCTTTTGGAATATGAAATCAACAACTTGACCAAGATTCTATGTGCATTGACCCTCACATTGTCCATCGTCTTGGTTGCCCTGGAGGGGTTCCAACCTACCAACGACAAGGAGTGGTATATCGCGATCATGATCTACCTGATTCTCTTCTCCACGATTATTCCCATGAGCTTACGGGTCAACCTGGACATGGCGAAGTCCGTGTATGGAAGGTTTATCGAACGAGACAAAGATATTCCGGATACTGTTGTGAGAACCAGTACTATCCCTGAAGATTTGGGCCGGATTGAATATCTCCTCTCGGACAAGACGGGGACATTGACCCAAAATGGTAATCCCACATTTGTGTTTTCCATTCGAGTTATAATATAGCTAACAGCAGTAGAAATGGAGCTGAAAAAGATTCATGTTGGCACTGTCTCCTACGCAAATGATGCCATGGAGGAAGTCGCGTCATATATCCGACAGAGCTTTACGGGCAACTCCCTCACGACACCATCGGCATTATTCGGAACCCAAGCTGGACTTGGAGCAGCTCCGCGGACGAGAAGAGAGATTGGTTCGCGCGTCAGAGACATCGTCCTGGCTCTTGCCTTATGCCACAACGTCACCCCCACTACCGACGAAGAAGATGGCGTGAAGGTAACGAACTACCAAGCTTCATCACCTGACGAAATTGCCATTGTACGTTACACGGAGGAGGTTGGACTCAAGCTATCCTATCGTGATCGTCAGTCGATCGTCCTTGAATCTACCCACACGGGCAACGTCGTTGTGCGGGTCCGCATCCTGGAGATATTCCCCTTCACATCGGACAGCAAACGCATGGGGATCATCGTTCAATTTGAGACCGGTGAGGAAGTATTAGAATCGCCGACGACGGAGAGCGAGATATGGTTCTACCAGAAGGGTGCGGATACCGTCATGTCCACCATCGTTGCAGCCAATGACTGGCTGGATGAAGAAACCGCGAACATGGCCCGAGAGGGTTTGCGGACGCTTGTGGTTGGACGCAGACGGCTTTCCCACCAGCAGTTTCAGGAATTCACCACGAAATATAAACAGGCTTCGCTTGCGCTCCACGGGCGAGATGTTGGCATGGCAAAAGTCATTGGCGAGTACCTCGAACGGGACCTGGAGCTGCTGGGAGTGACTGGCGTGGAGGATCGGCTGCAGCGCGATGTGAAGCCGTCGCTCGAGCTCCTCCGCAACGCAGGAGTCAAGATCTGGATGTTGACCGGTGATAAGGTCGAAACCGCGCGCTGTGTGGCGATCTCTGCCAAGCTGGTTGCCAGAGGCCAGTACATCCACACGGTCGCTAAGGTTAAAGATAAGTCTACGGCACAAGAAGCCTTGGACTTTCTGCGCAACAAGACAGACTGCTGCCTGCTGATTGACGGCGAATCTCTTTCTCTCATGCTCAGCCAGTTCAAGTCCTCCTTCGTCTCCGTGGCCGTCCTTCTCCCCGCTGTCATTGCCTGTCGATGCTCTCCCACGCAAAAGGCCGAGGTGGCCGACCTGATTCGACACCACACGAAGAAACGAGTATGCTGCATCGGAGATGGTGGGAACGACGTCTCGATGATCCAAGCTGCAGACGTCGGAATCGGTATAGTAGGCAAGGAGGGACGTCAAGCTTCTCTTGCCGCCGATTTCAGCATCACTCAATTCCATCACTTGACCAAGCTCCTCGTATGGCACGGACGCAACTCCTACAAACGATCCGCCAAATTAGCTCAGTTCATCATGCACCGTGGTCTAATCATCAGCGCCTGTCAAACCATGTACAGCATTGCCAGTCATTTTGACCCGAAGGGTCTGTTCATCAACTGGCTCATGGTCGGTTATGCGACGGTCTACACAAACGCCCCGGTCTTCTCGCTCGTGTTCGATCGGGATGTGGACGAGCAGCTGGCCAACCTCTACCCCGAGCTGTACAAGGAACTCAAGACGGGCCGCAGTCTCAGCTACCGGTCGTTCTTCGGCTGGGTGCTCGTCTCCGTCTACCAAGGTGCCGTGATCCAGGGCTTATCCCAGATCCTCCTCGACACGATAACGGGCCCACGGCTGATCAGCGTATCTTTCACGGCCCTTGTCCTCAACGAACTCCTCATGGTCGCCATTGCCATCACGACGTGGCACCCGGTGATGATCTTCTGTATTATCGGGACGGCCCTGGTCTACGCCGCCAGCGTTCCCTTCCTCGGAAGCTACTTTGACCTGAAATATGTCATCACGGTCGACTGGCTCTGGCGCGTGGTCGCCGTCTGCGCTGTGGCCGTGGTGCCAGTTTGGGTTGGGAAACTGATCAAGCGGTCCTGGCGCCCGCCCAGCTATCGCAAAGTGCGCGGCTGAGTCGTTCACTTTCTTGATATGAATTTCCTTTATTTGGTCGTCTTCCCTGATACTACGTTTCGGAAGTTTGGAGCGATTCTCTGCTTCGTGTATTATGTTGTAACCTTCCTGACATTCATTTAGATATAGACTTTGAAATGTCATTTCATTTACTTGGATTATGGGTGCGAGTGAAACATTATACCTCGTGGGAATGCTATTTGGTGCAGAGCACGTGTCACGTTAGCACTAACACATAAAGCGTAAATCATACATAATCATAGTTAACGCCATGGTATAAAAAGCTCAACCGCCACCACGATACACCGTACATCCAATACAGTTTCGAACACTAAGCACTCGGGCTAAAAACCTTCTTCAAACGGAAGCGAGAGAGGTCCCGGATAACCTCAGCCGTCTGCTTGACGTTGTCGCGGACAATGGACGAGGTCGGGCGCGAGAAGAGCTCGTCGATTTCCTCGAGCGACTTGTTCTTCGTCTCCGGCATGAACAGGATTTGGTAGACCCAGCCGATAGCGGCAATACCGCCGTAGAAACCCAGCGTCAGACCGATGCGGGTCATGGACTTCATCATGCCAGTGAAGTTGTAGGTGACAATGAACGAGCAGAGGAAGAGGTTTGCGTCGGCGGTGGTCATGCCATAACTACGCAGGTAGGTCGGGAAGACCTCGGCGGGGATGACCCAAGTGAGGCAGGCGTAGCAGCCGAAGAAGCCCATGTAAAGGATGATGCCGGTGAGGTAGAGGCCCTCGGCAGCGGCGGGGTAGACATTGTAATCGATGGTGTAGCCGGCACCGACCAGCACTAGGCCGATGAAAAAGCCCGGGAGCATGGCGTTGGCCCAGTAGCGCCGGCCAAACTTTTCCATGTACATCACGGCTGGGATGGTGCCGATGAGCAGCGAACCGCCGCCCACCAGCGACATGAAGACGCTCTTGCGCTCGTCGAACCCGATGTTCTGCATGAGAACGCCCATGTAGTACATGATGGCGTTGACACCGGTGAACTGGCCCAGGAAGACCATCGCGTTAGCGTAGACCATGGCGCGGCGGGCGCGCGGCTCGGTGAAGAAGTCCATCCAGGCGAACTTCTTCGTCTTCGCCTGTTCTTCGTTCTCGGCCTCCACGGCCTGTCGCATGCCGAGGAACTCGTCCTTGGCTTCCAGCGTGTCAAAGCCGCGGATGCGCTTCCAGACGGCGTACGCTTGCACCGGCTTGCCCTTGTGCATCAGGAAACGGGGACTCTCGGGGAGGAAGAGCATGCCAATGAAAAGGAGGGTCGAGAAGACCAGGGAGGAGCCGAGAATGTAGCGCCAGTTACCGGGAACATCGATGAAGATGGCAGCGACGGCGTAGCCGAGGACCTCGCCGAGGGCGATGTTCAGCTGATACAGCGAGACTAGGTTGCCACGGATCTTACTGGGCACTTGGATAGGGTTAGCGAGGAGCAGACGGGGGTAGAGAATGTTAGGAAAAGATGTACATACCACATTCCGCGACATAGACAGGGACGGTACCACCCTCCAAACCGACGCCCATTCCCAGGACGAAACGGCCGGCGAACATCATACCGAAACTGATAGCACCAGCCTCCAAGCCGGCACCAATGGTGTAAAGAATGCAGGAGACAATGATAGCCATGCGGCGACCGAGGTATTCGTTCGCTGGTGACAGGATGAGGGCACCACCCACGGCACCCAGGGGCATACCAGCATTGACCAGACTCTGTTCCCCGTCACTCAGGTGCAAGGAGCCAGGCATCATGAGGTTTGCACCACTGATCAGGGACTGGTCGAGGCCGGAGAGGAGGCCACCCAGTGAGGCGAAGGCGACCAGCACATAGGTGAAATAGGCAGGGTTCGAGAAAGAAAACAAAACACCCGTCGACTTCACTTCGCGCAGCTGTTCCTCGAGATGTTGTATTTCGGCGTCCATAGCCGCCTCGTTGAACTCGGCAGTTGCCTTGGGATCCTGCAGGACATCGTCCATCTCCAAGGCGGTAGCCTCCTTGTGGTCGTCGTGGGACGCCTCGACATCTTTCAAGGAGGACATATTGGCAAGATATAAATGAAAATGGGCGTTTACCGTCTGAAATGACGCCGGTAGATGCACGAGGAAAGCAGACGACGTGTAGCCCAGGGGATCGAGTACAAACCCAGTCCGAATGCTAACGCTCACGGGGGACCGGCCAGTCATCCCAGGGCACCCGGTCCGGGTTATAAGGACATCGGTCGACTTGTGCGCTCACCATCTAGTCAGGTCACGCCGGCAGAGTGTGGAGCCATGACGCTGCCAGAACGACAGGGCATTGGAGAAAAAGGTAAGCAAAGAGGGGGGTCAGAAAAAAAAAACCGCAGGCTGTAAGGGTGGGGATGAAAGGGTTGTAAAGTTCATCTGGGGGTTGATGACGGCCAGTCGCAAGGAGTCTGGAGAGGAAGAATGGGGGAGAAACGGAGAGGCATCTCAGTCCCCCACAGGGCCGGCGAGAATCGAAACGGGATTGAGAGAGTATCCCCGTGGGACGAGACCGAAGCCGAACAGCGACGGTGGAACCTCGGGGAGATTCCGGGGGTTCTTGTGGTGTTGGGTGGGAATCGGATGAGGTTTTACGATGCAAAAACAGGGGCCCTGTCGGTCGAGATGGCCCAAAAAGGGAGAACTGATGCCGGTCTCGGAAAGTTTCGAACGCCCAGCACGAGGAATCTCACTCCCGAGCCTTTCATTCGCCTGGAGGATTGTTAAGATTCGTCGCTCAAGGCTTGAGTGGCACGACCATGGTTGGTAATCTCCACCAGAGCGTGGGATGGGCGCGATGGTGGAGAGGAGTCGTCTCTGTTAGCTCGACGAGAATTTCTTAGTCACGGCAATGCGTTCTGCCGAGGATGGTATTCCGAGACTTATTCTTGTTGAGAATCTTCTAGAGGACCCGATTGTGCCTCATTCTTGTCAATCTGTCCAACGGTCAGCATGCAGGAAATATGTGTACGGACGTATAGAAACCTATGCCTGCCCAACCACATACCTTTGGGGGTAAAGAACTTGATCAAAAGTAGGGTATGTTTGCATCTGCACTTCAGACATGTGATCCAAAACACATAGACAAGCTAGTGCCAGAAATGGATGTTGGCTCTCTGTTCTGTACGGGTGGAGAGAAGAGTAGAAGAGAAGTTGGAGGAAGCACGAGTCCAAACAACGTTCTACTATATCTCCCCCAATCAGCAGCCCACCCCAACAACAACCCATCTACCTTTCCATATGATCCTCTACAGTCTTCAACAGGATACGTAGAAGTGACTGTATTAATTATCATAAAATATTCATATGAATCAAAGCACCTCCTCGTAATCCCAACCCAGGACCAGCCAGCAGTACCCAGAGGACTCTTCCTGTATGTACACAATTTCGCCACATATCATTTCTAAGGATATCAATCTCTTCCCAACCATTTTCCATCTTCTTTTCCATACACTACACTCCTTTCATCGCCGCCCCGGCATCCCGACTGGCTTCCGCGCACTGGGATCGCCTCCATAGTACGGCGAGCCCGGCCGATTGCCCGGAGCCTGACCCGGGCTAGGGGATCGGCCGCCGTGCAATCTTGCGCGGAGTCGTTCCTGGGCCGATGCAGCTCGTTCCAGCGGCTGAGTGCCGGGCAATCCACCCGAGACCGTCTGGTAGGATCCGGCCCGCTGGCTGGGCAACGGTCGTGCTCCGGCAGGGTGCAGCGATGGCGATCCCGACTGCATCGGCGGCGATTCCATAGGGGTTTGAGGGGCGCTTTTGGCGGTGGTCAAGGGAGGGGCACTGCCCACACTACCAGGGTTGCCCCGTCCTCGTCGCAGGCTGGCCGTCTGCGCGGCTGGTGGTTGCGCTGCTCCCGAGTCACCCCAGAGATCGCCTAAGCCGCCTCCGCTACTGCGTCCGTACGCCGACGCTCCAGGGGCGCTTCCATAGGTGCCGGGTTGGATCTGCGACGTCGCAATGGTGCGGGCCGGCGAGGGCTGGGGCGCTTTAGGGTCCGGTGGGAGCCAGGAGGGAAACGGACGCCCCTTCTCGGTATAGTACGCACGGAGGACGTTAGAGATGTGGGAGCAATCTTCGTGGTCAGGGTCGTCGCCCTCGTCGCCGAGGGTGATGGCACGTCGGAGCGAGTTCAACCGCGTTCCCAAATTCGAGATCGCCGATGAGGACGTCAGGGACGAGAAATACGAAGTCATTCTGCGGTTTGGTGGAGCGTATCGTTGGTGATGTGGTCTTCTTCAGTGGAAGGCGATAGCCCACGGATGCGCGGGGTGGGAGGACCGATAGATGGATGAGGCGAGGTTGACGAAGGAGAACAAATGCGACAACGCCGGGAACACCAGAATAATGGAAATGCAGAGAGACTAAGGCACGGAGTAAAGAAATAGGAGGGGATTGCAGACGCGGGATCAGGACATGGTTGACACTGCGAGTGTGTCGGATTGAATGATGATGTTGGCTCCACTTGGTTTCCCCCCGCACGTGATGTGCCTCCTCTTGAGCTTATCTATAGAGACAAAGAAAGATCTTCAGCTTCAACTTGAATAACTCCATGGTGTCTACTGCAAAACACTATATGCAAGTCACGCAGGGTATGACGGACCCGTTCACAACAGTAGCAGAAAGATAAACAGTAGAAGAAATTTGAACAAAACCATTCAACGCCATACAGAAACAAGCCTCATTGCTTCTCTTTTTCTCTTCAATTTTCCGCCAACATTGTAAGAAGTCATTGGGTACATCCCCCTTAGGCCAGGATGTTCTCCTTTCCGGTACCCTCGGTCTCATACTCGATCTCAATCCGGGGTCCCTTCTTGCGTGGCTTGGCCTGGGGAGCAGGACGCTTCCGCTTGAAGCCCGGCTTGGGTTTCTTGACCTCCTCCTCATCGCTGGGAGCATCGCTGTCCTCCTCGTCACTCTCCTCACCGCTTTCATCCTCGTCGTCTTCCTCGTCGTAGTCGTCGCTCGAGTCGGCAGAATCGGCGCCCAGCCAGTCCTCAATATCCTCGAGATCTTCCTCATCCTCAAGGTCACTCACATACTCCACCTCGCCAACACCCTCTTCCTCCTCTTCCTCCAGCTCCCCATCATCCATGTCCTCGTCCCGCTCTCCATCACCGGAGCGCTCCAGCCCACGCAGCACCTTCTTCCAGATGCCCTCCTCCACATTCAGCGGGCGATCGCCATACGCGCCGCTGCGCAACCGCTCGATCAGCTCGCGCTCAATCGCCCGCTCCACCTTAGCCGCCGACTCGGCCTTCCGCTCGCGGGTCTCCTCCCGCCGACGGATCTTCGGCGCCAGCTTGGGCACGACCCGCTCGCCCAGCCGCTCCTCCTCCTTCGCCAGCTTCTTCATACGGATCGCCACCTGTGTCAAGCGCGTCAGGCGCTGCTTGCACTTGTGCACCAGGAACTTCGGCCAGTAGATCAGCCGCTCGTCCACCTGCTCCAGCGCCTTCGCGTAGTTCGACGACAGCCGTATCCGCTCCCACCACTTGCTGGGCATGTGCGCCCGCTCCACCGTCTTCATGTACAGGTACATCGCCCCCGTCTCCGGGTCAGACCGCACCGTCGCATACCGCGAGTTGGCCAGCGGGCACGACTGTCGGTTGCACAGGCCGCTGACGTTGTATTCATTTCGGCAGAAGTTTTGCCCCTTTGTGGTCCTGTTGAGATTTTGTGTCAGTAAGTTTTTGTTCCTTGTTAATTGGTTTTGTTCCTGCTTTGGGATTTGTCGTTCCACAGCTCTGGCTCAAGTCTCGAAAAACTTGGATCGGTGCAGGAAGGCATCATTCAACTCACTTCAGCTTGTAGGAGCAGAATTGCTGATTGATCACCTGCCAGACAATCTCGTCCGAGGACATTTTGTTCCGAATAACCCAGCGACCGCGCTGTAGGACCCGGGGGTGTGTTGGTTGGGGTTTTGAACTCGGCCAGACTTTGATGGTTCAAGAAAAAAAGTTGCCGCAGTGATGGTCACGTGGTGGTTCTTATCGATAAGCACCAAATTGTCAGGTACGTTTTCCGGTAATGGTCATGGTGAATATGGTGAAAAGTAAGTAGAGAAGAAACAGTACTCGAAATAATCATTCATATTCATCTATCGGGTATTAATGTGCCATCTATCATCGCCTCACCATCCCTCCATCTGCATAGGTGCACCCTCCCATTCAGTGCCATTCATCATCGGTCCACCCATGTCGTCCTCACCATTCAGCATTTCCTCCCCAGCAAATCCCCATCCCATAGACTCGAGTTCGCGGACAAAAAAATCTCGCTCCTCTTCCATGAGTGAAGCGCCCTCTTCGCCGCCCATCACGTCCTTGTACCGCCGGAGATGCCACCAGTGCGTAAGACCGCGCAGCGCCTGCTCCAGAGGCAGAGCCTCCTCGACCTCAGCATCGATGTCCGATCCGGCTAGCCAGTCGTCGCGCAGTTCCGGTCGACAGTAAAGGTAGATGGCTGTGATCACGCGCATGTTACTCTGTCGCCATTTGCGGCCACAGTACGGGACCTGCGACTTGAATAGCTTGAGGGTGTAGAATCGCAAATGAGGATCGGGGATCTTGAGTCCTTTCCGGAGAATTGTGCTTGATTTGTATTGAACGAGTAGGAGACACCGATGGGCCTTGTTTCGTGTGATCTTTTGCATGATATGCAGGTAATTGATCGCGGAGAAAAAGTTACGGAACGAGAACACCTTGATCGGCTCTTTGGGCGGTGGTGCCGTCGGGTAGCCCAGCTCGTCGACCTCCGGACGATGAGGACCCTCGCCAAAGTCAGGGCTGGGTTCCTCCGGAGATGGACCTCGCACGGACGTGCTACCTGCTGCGGCGTCGGAACGGTGTCGAGCGATGGGGGGAGGAGCAGCCTCGTCTTCGCTGGACTCTTCGTCCGTTGACGGTGACTCGGGCGGTTGGTCCGAATGGATATGACAGAAATGGAAGAATCTGCCTCCGTCAGCATATGCTAAGGGCTCAAGTGAGCAGGCCACTTACCCCAATTCCTCCCTGTCATTTTTCTGGGCTACCGCTTGATCAATGTCTTGGTGAGCAAACATTTTCAGGATCAATGGGAGGTAATTCGAATCCAGTAGCAGCTGCGTCATATACTCGAATTTCAGGATATCTAGACATAGTTAGTCTATTTTCTTGTCTTGTATAAAAAAAAAATTCAACTTACGAGATCTCTTGAACCACTTAACTAACAGCAGCAGTGATCCTGAAATGGCTTTGCCTGTGATCTCACGTAGCCGGATATTATCAAGCTCATCAATCACGGCATCAAAATCCAGCGCCGCTTCGTGCCGTGCACGACCATTGACTGCACCGTAACTATCGCTAAAACCTGTTCAGTAAGACCCTCGGCAATACTACAGGCAGTCACATACCTCCTGCTCTGGCCACTTTGCCCGTTGACCTGGTTGACCATTGCACTGACATTTGTCAAAATGACCTTTAAGAAGACAATCGTAATCGACTGGAGATGCACCAATGCTTCGGTCTGCAGGAGCGTCAGTAATAGCATTCAATTCCATTCAACATGCAGTACCCACGTAGAAAGCTTCAACGGCGTCCAGACGTCGCTGGATATCTTCATTTTCAGTTTCCTTCTGCGAAGGCAATGCGGAACTAGACCTTCGCTTTGTCTGAAGATCAAGACCCTCCAACTCTTCGGCAAGATCATCTGCAACATTGTCGTCCGATGCATTACCGCTATCATCCAGCCACCAGCCACGATCATACTTCATGAATCGCTCCCGCTCTTCCCAGAGTTGCCGCATCGCCCGCGTCATCTTCACATGGCTGGAGAAAAGTTTGCCTGCTTCAATAATCGACGCGGGGACATCGCTTCCTTCCCACTTCTTTCCCACCAACACATCCTGGAGCTCAGTAGTGCCCTTCCCACCGAGGTCGTTGCTGGAATTGTCGAGAGGAGGGTACATAAAAGGAAAGTTCTGGTTGGTCTGATAGTTTTGTTTCTTTCCAGCTTTGCCGCCAGGCCCAATGGGGGATGGGGGAGGTGATGGTGCCGGAGTTGCAATATGAACAGACTGATGGAGGATCGAACCATTTCCACCTGCGACAGAGGGTCCAACTCCGGAGAAGAGGCCATTCGAAGATGCTGCTCGACTTGGGTGTTGCGGCAGAGGAGGAAGGATAGAGCTGTTTTCCAACTCCAGCGGGACCACCGGTGGAGGTGGGTTGTATGATGGGTATTTGGATGTGATCTCTTGTCGGAAGGCGTGATAGTCGAGAGGGGATGCAGTGAGGAAGGGGGTCCGCCGAGAAGAGGCGTCCTCTTTATCTTCAAACGACGGCTCCAGTTCTTCCTTGGCTTTCTTCAAACTGTCGCTGCCTCCAAAGAAGAGAAGGAGGGACTTCCAGAAAAGAAGAATGATTCTCGTGAGCGGAACATTCGTGGCATCGTCCCAACGCAACCGTGCGATGATCTCAACCAAGAACACTAGCAGGTTAGGTTTCAAGTTCATGAGGGAGTCCCTGAGAGGTGTATTCGAAGGGTCACGGGATTCCTGCCTCCTAGCGACCTCTACGGTCAAATAGAAAATCGTGAGGACGAGGTTGGCCTCCCGTTCTGAAACAGCAAGTGAGGCTTGATTCGCTTCGACGCCCGCATGGTCCAGGTCATTATTTGAGGGGTCCCGAGTTTTCTCGAAGGCTCGACATAGACACGCAAATAATGGCTCAATTCCAGCGCTTTCGCAGAGAAGGCTCACATTAGCCTCCATCCACTTGATTTGGAGCGACTTGGGCTTGGGATCCACTGCCTGAGACTCATCCTCGGGATAATCATCAGTAGCTCTGCCGGCAGCCATTGCCCACACGCCAGTTACGGCATAGCATATGGCCTCCAGGGCTTCGATGCGAGGAAATACTGCAGTGTCCCCAAGACTTGTAACCAATTCACTTATGAACTGCTTCTGTAGATCATGCGAGACATCTATCCATGAAACTCGTGACTCAGTCTGTTGACGCTCGCAGAATGAACTCCACTTCTTGTCGAAAGACGCCCTCATTCCAAGGAGCATAGCTCTATCAAAGTCACTGTATTGAAACCATTCTTCAATTTCCTCGGCGAACGGCTGCGTATCGGCATACTCAAAGGCGTAGGCAGGTTGTTCCACCTTGGGCATTTCCTGCACGAGTTGCCTGAGCTGAGCCAAACTGAGAGAGTCTGGAGGCCGTTCCATGTTCTGTTGAATCGGGGCCGGTGGAGGTGGCTGTAGAGGAGGCGGAGGTGCAGATGCATCCCGGCGCAGTTCGGGACGGCGGGGGAGAGGTTGGGGCTCCGGGGGTGCACCCAATGCAGCAGGTTGCGCAGCCTGCGAGGCTTGCTCCTGTCTGAGGCCCTCAGCAACCTCTTCCATCAGCTGGTCGTCCGAGACCGGACTGATGTCAGTCCCAGTCTGGTCGACCTCATCGGCGCGGACGATATGAGGGTCTTGCAAAGCCAGGTCGGCAGACACAGGGGCTTCATCCATATTTGTAGAAGGAGGATCTGATGCTGGTAGGAGAGGCTCCGGTTGAGAGGAAGGTCGGTGATCAACAATCAATGATCAGGTTGTTTAGTGCCGGATCACGGAACTGAGGACACTGACAAGTGGGCAACCTGAGATTCCATGGAATAGGCCGTGGCATGGTACTCAGTCCAGCTGGAGACACATGGTGGAAGAAGTGTTGGCAGCGATTGCGGGGGGCGATTTCGGCAGCAATAATCGTTGATAACGATCACAACAGCGGCGGGATCTCGAGTCGATCTCCGCACAGTCACGTGCAAGGTACCGAAGCAAGAGGAAACCATTTAATTTCTCTACTCTGTATCTTTGATGAGATATAAGAAATAGATCCTTTAAGTATTGTTAAAATGCTTGTATTGACTCTGGATTAATGTGTTATGTGCTCTCTAAATCGATGCCAACTCCATACATATATTTGGAGTCCCCTCTCCATGCATTGCGATTAATATATATATCCACGATTCCGGAGTCAAGATAAATTTCAACGAAGACAAGGGGTATCAAACCATGCACTAATAAACTACGTGATATATCCTCCGTATATGATAAAGACCTAGCCAGTCACTCCGACTTCGCAGCAAGATGATCACTATTTCCTCGACGTCTCAACTTCCGCTTCGCTTCCCACCGTTGCCAACCGGCCTCCGTCAGATCTTCACTTACCACCAGATCTCGTAGCCGGAAATACCTGGCTACTTCCAAATCCAACGTCCAATCTATCCATCCATGTGCCCGGAGGGACCCCGTTATGAAAAACCACGCCGAAGCACAGGAAATACCCGCAGCACAACCGGCGAGGACTTGTCGGGGGGTATGGTAATTCAGGTAGATGCGACTGATTGCCACGGCAGCGGCGGCTACACTAAGGCCGACGGCGAGGACGCTTCGCATGCAGAACGAGAGGGCGGATTGGGATGAGGTGGTCGGGGTGTGACGAAACAGGAGGAAGAGCCCGAGGTATACAGCAAAGAAGGCCATGAATTGCGCATGGGACGACGGCATGCCATAGCCCTTTCCGAACATCTCTAGACCATCGATTTATTGTCAGTCGATTGGAGGTCAAAGCGGTGAACGAAACACCTACGCTTCGGCCGTTCCTCTTTGATGATCCGCTTCAGCACAAAGTTCAACGCTTCACATCCCATTTGTCCGGCAAACATCAATAACACCTCCGCCTCACGGGAGGACCAGATCAAAGTGGCATAGACCACACATAGTGCTTGGGGAACGAGGGCTAGCCAGGCGGAGAGAAACGAAAGGGGGTCGTTGGGGTTCTGGAGTCGGTGATTAGCAAGAATGGGGTCGAAGGAAGGGGGAGACATACATAATGGACGTGAGTGAGTGAGAATGAAGCCAGGTGTGTGTCGTCCATTATGACAGTGGTGGTGTTGGATCAGCAACAGTGATGATGATAATCATTGTTGGAGTTTACTTCCCCGGAGAGACGCCGCTCTAAGCTGACCGTCTGCGTAAAAGCAGCGGGACAGCGGGACACATACGGTAATTTTACCAATATCACTGGTCATGTGACTTACTTATCAGGGACCTTATCACGTGCATTGGCGGGGGGATCTCGATATGGCCTCAATAATTGCAAAAAAATATAGACACCTTCTGGACACAAATCACGAGAAAGTCCGCTGGGCAGCAATCCTGCCTGATTGTTTCTTTTCTTCTCTCGATGATCGTCACGTTTTGTTGATCCCGCAGGCAAACAATGACGCCGTCTGTCTCTCTATTTTTCCATCTCATCAACCCTCTTCTCCCCCCACAATCCAACTCGTTTTCTCCATCTATTTCGCTCGCTTGACAACACTATTATTTCCATGACTCCTCGGTAGTCCGTGCAATCTGGAGGTACCTCGTTTCCTCGCCACCCCTCCCATGTCCTCAAAACTGACAACTAATCGACGGTTCACTTCCTCAGTTCTGCCCGATCATTTCCTCGCCATCACCAACAACTGTCCTAACGAGCGTCCGTTGGGCCTTGACCTCGAAGGAATGACGACTTTACTCTCTTGCATATACTATGGTCATCCTCGGATTACTTGACATCCACTGAACTTTTTGCCACCATCTTTCTGGATCGACGTCCTGGATTATTCCTACATCACCGATCCGTCATCACAATGTCCGATATAGATTATCTTACAGAGGATGACCGCTCTATGGAGCTGTCTTCCATTACAGCAATCTTCCCAGAAATAGCCGTTGACCCGTCTGTGCCATTCCGTGCCACTCTCGATCTGCCCGTCAAGCCGGCGACCCCTCTTCGGGTGTGCTTCCACCAACAAGAAGAAGCCGAATTTCCAACGGTCCTGACGCCCCCAACGTCCCTCGACGTCAGCGAAGTCGGATTTGGGCCCGAGTCTACATCCCATCCCTTAAGGGATGACTCCGCCGCGGATGCAGACAAGGACATACACGTCCTGTCACACCTCCCGCCTCTACGGCTCCGAATCGACCTTCCCGATGGCTACCCCGCCGATCGCCCCCCAGTCATAAAGCTCAGCACCGACCCGTCATGGCTTCCCGAGCCGACCCTCTCTCGACTCATAGATGATGGAAAGCGGCTCTGGGAGGAATGTGGCCGAAGTCTTGTGATCTACTCTTACATCGACCACCTGCAGCAGTTGGCCGACACCGCTTTTGAGATCGACGACATCGCAGACGGCGGCTTACAGATTACCCGATCTCTGAAGGTCGCGCTACTCGACTTCAATAACAAGGCTGAACGCGCGAAATTCGAACAAGAAACCTTCGAATGCGGCGTCTGTCTCGAACCGAAGAAAGGCGCTAATTGCCACCGTCTCCTGCTCTGCTCACATGTTTTCTGTGTCCCGTGTCTCCAGGACTTCTACAACAACTGCATCACGGAAGGTGATGTCGAAAGCGTGCGGTGCTTGGCTCCAGACTGTGCAAAAGAACAGGACGCCAGAGGAAATGCGGACGCCACCGCGCCCAAAAAGAAGCCTAAGAAAGTCGACCGCACCCTGAGCCCGAGTGAACTTCTCCAGATCCCGCTCGAGCAGGAAACAGTTCAACGATATGTCTTCCTGAAGCGAAAGAAAAAACTTGAAGCCGACAAGTCAACCATTTACTGTCCGCGAAAATGGTGCCAGGGTGCTGCTCGCTCCAAGAAACACCCCAAACCCACGGATCCTATGACTGACGATCTTGACGCCTCTGACTCCGACGAGGAAGGCTGGGTGTTCGACCCGCTCGGTGACGAGGGCCAGCTCCCACCCATGGCAGACCGGGTCGCCATCTGCGAGGACTGCAACTATGCGTTCTGCTGCGTCTGCAAGAAGGGTTGGCACGGCGAGTTGGTACGGTGCTTCCCCCGCCGTGAGGCAGAGCTGTCGGCAGAGGAAAAGGCTACAGAGGAGTATCTTCGAATGTACACCTCGCCATGTCCGACATGCAACGCCCCCTGCCAGAAACGTATGGGCTGCAACCATATGAAGTGCTTCAAATGCGACACGCACTTCTGCTACCTGTGTTCCAGCTGGCTGTGTGAGGACAACCCCTACCGCCACTTCAACGACATCAACAGCTCTTGCTTCAATCGATTGTGGGACCTGGAAGGTGGTGACGGCATCAACCCTGACGGCGCAGAGGCCCTCCATCAGATCCCCGACGAGCTGCTGTTCGATGAGAGCAGCGACGACGAGGACCAGCCCGTGTGGGACTTTGACGATGACATCAACAACGTCCCTGCGCAACCACGACGACGACCGCCCCCGCCAGCACCAGCTCCCCCAAGAGTCCACGAAGGTGGCGGCAATCCTGGCAATCGTGCTGGACGTGGAGGGAATGCGAATGGTCTCGATGCGGCAGGCCGTGCTGCGGAGGCCGAACGTCAGGCCCAAGCACGGGCAATGGCCGAAATACGCGGTCGTCCTGGCGTCGGACGGGCGGGTCAACCTGTCCACGGAAACGGACCGATCCATCGGCCGGGTCTTCAAAGATTCTTGGACTTGGTCATGAATGACCGGGAGGATGAATGGGACAGTGACGAACTCGATGATGATTTCTAAGACCCTGCTATGATTTGTGCATCTTCAGCGAAAAGTCGTGTACTACTTTGCATCCGGCTGTTATGTTTGTGAGCATTTTTTTACCCCACATTTATGATGATGTTCTTGCATATGGCCCATTTATTACTTTTAGCGTTGCCTGGTCCAGCTTTGGGGGTTCCCTAATGTACCAACGATGTCATGTCCATTTCACGCCTGATGAGTTCTTTGGGTGATGTACACCATGTTCACTAGCTTAAGAAGGTATTTGATGTCTGACTAGGTCTCTGTACAATCGACGCCCGAGAAACGAGATTCGTCAAATTGTCTCATGCGCCTGCTTTCCAGCTATGATGTTTGCAACCACGGGCTAATCTATCTACAAAAAAATACATATAAAACAACACCGAAATAGAAAATCTGCCCCATCGCACGAAATACTACTAGACAACAAGATAATCATCCTCGCTGTCATCCGCTGCGGTATCAGTAGCGCTCCAATTGTACCAGAATTCATAGCTCATGACTGTATGATCCGCATACATGAGAAGTAGACGGTACCGACGAGACGGATTCCAACCGCGCCAGCGCTCCTCGGGCTGATAAGCACGCGTGGCTTTAGCATGACACTCCGGCAGCGTCAACGGGGGCTGCTGTGCTGTGTCGGACATGGACCCGTCGCGGGGATTGAGCATCGGTGTGGAGGGACTGGAATCACTGCGATCACCGAGCTCAGATGACATGTTGGCATCGTCGCCTGGACGATGCGCCGAGGAACCACTCTGGCTGGAGGTATCGCCTTCTGTGGTAGGTCTGTAATGGAATGAGAGATTGCTGTCGCTCACGGCGCGCGGGATGTACGGCACGTCGGGGGGCATCTCGAAGCCCTGGATGGGACTGACGCTCATGCCGAGCAGGGGGATCAACGGACGGTCGCCATACTTCTCTTGGCTTTCGAAGGGGACAACCCAGTCCAGGCGGAAGGTGAGGCCGGCGTCTTTGGATTCGGTCAGCGCGACGATGGCGGCGCGGCCTTTCTGGGAGGCTGCGACTACGATGCCATGTTCAGGGATGTATTTGATCATGTTGAAGCGGTCGCAGGCCCGGATGGAGGTGATCGGGTGGGTGAAGGGTTGACGTAGGGGTTCGCCGCAGACAACGCTTGCGTGGGGGGCAAAGGGATGGGCGATGAGACGGATGTCAGTTTGGGAGAAGTGCAGGATTGGGAAGTTTGCGTTCATTGGAGCTGGAGATGGGTCAGCTGTGTTGAATTCAACGAGTTCTAAAGGGGATCGAGACGACGTACGGTCAAGGACCTGGTATACTGCCCCTGCAGGTGACATGTCCTCGGAAGAGTCTCCTTCCGCGTCGACCATGAAGAGACCGTCCGTGTCTTGATCGAGGGCATATTCGCCAAAGTATTCCTCCGCTTCTGGAATATCTCCACCAAGCGCCTCGAGGAGAGCAAATTGCAAGAACTCGGGAGTTGTCAAGGGACCTGGACCAGCCTGTATTATAGTATTGTCTGAAGGTTCATCCGAGTCCTCGAGGTTCTGGAGAATCCGATTACCCCCGATGAGACCGCTATGCTGACTGGGAGTTGGCTGGTGTTGCACATCCATATCTTCGTCGGACTCGCTATCATAGCTCAGGTTGTCACGCACTGAACCATCAACAGCTCTGTGGCTGAATGTATCGGCTGAATTAGAAGGACGGAGATTTCGAGTGGTGGGTTGATGTGCATCGGAGATGGTGACATCTGATGCCGAGGGATTGTCAGACAACCGATGATTGGTTGTCGAGGCACTGTTGATGCAGCAATCGGCATCAAAGATGTCCGGCAAGACGGCCTGATCTGGCTCTGTCTTGGCCGCAGGAGGGAAATAGTTGTAAAGATGAGACGCATTTGGAACTCTATTCCTGAGCTTTGTCAGATCAAGAACCGCTTGTCCGTTCTTGAGCCGACGTTGGGGTTGACCGCCACACGCCTGCTCTGTAGACGTGACGAGGTGAAAGGTTCGTGGGTCGAGCGCTATTACCGACCAGCCACGTTCACTATTGAATCCGTCAGAAGAGGCTAAAAGGTGTAAAAAGATAGAACAGTGTGCGTACTCATTGCGAAGTGTCTCGGGAAAGGACTTGAATGTGATATCGTTGAAGTGATACACATTGAATGGTCCAAGGCTTTCCCAGATCTTCCACACCAAAAGCTTATTGTCGATATCAGTGCTGACCATCCAAGTCCCATTCGGGTCCAGATCGCAGTTCAAGAAAGAAATGGATGGGATGTTGGAGAAGTGGCCCGTGTACGTCAACTTGATGTTCCGCGTGCGGTGTTTGTCCGGCATCAGATGGCGGAGTTGGGCGAACTGATCGTTATTTCTGATATGCAGCCAGGTCTGACCATAATCGGTAAAGTCGCCATCGCCATCTCCCTCATCCCCCTCAGAGGGGTGGTCCAAGTCGTCGCTCTTAGTCGACGCGGGATTGACCAGCGCAAACGCAAAAACGGTTACGAGGCCAGTGTTCGCCGATACAGCAATAAGGCGGGCGAACTTGTGAATAGCCAGGCCCCAGGCACTAGCATCGACATACTCGACAAAAAATGGATCCACTTGAGAGCCGTCCAGTGGGCGTTCTTCCTTGTTCTCTGCGGCCCTCTTCAACGCCGAGTAGATAGCTTCAACACGGTAGCCACAGACATTGCCAGAATCAGTAACGAGTAGGAGGACTTCCTCGCGGCCCAGATCATCCACGAGGATATTGTTGATTGCATGCGGCGTGGCTGGTGATATGTAACCATCACTATGAGGGTCTTTCATCACCGGAGTGATTTTCATCTCGGGTTTGGAACCGAGGGTCTGAAAAGACCCCGCCGGTTCCCACACATAGATCTGATGGCTGTATGCAACGAACAAGAGGTTGCGGCGTTGAGAGAGGGCAGTCTTTGCTAGTTAGCTTGTTCTGATTTCTTTGAAACAGATTCGAGACGATTTACCAGGTTGTTTCTCCATGTCGCTGTCTGAGGAGGGTATGAATCATCTGCTCTGCAGCAACACCCAAATTAGTGGAATTCGCCAACTACAAAACCACAGAGCTTACAAAGAGAACTAGCCAAGCGTCAGTATAATATCTCGGCGCCACGGTGAAGAGCAACGCACTCTTTTAGAGCCTCTCTCGACATTCAATGCGCGGAGCTGCAGGCCCTCCCTAGGACGAGTCCTCCGGCCAGAAGACCGACGATCGACGTTTCGACTGTTGAACGCCATTCCTACGTGCAGTGCACGAGAGGAGGGAGATGTAAAGAAAAAGAGACAAAAGAACACTGGCCTCAGAAGCCCCCGGGGTCCGAGAAAGGAATATCTGCTGTAGACAGGAAAGGAAGCGTGATATTAGCGGGGATATCAACTATATTAGAACCACTCGCAGAACATGAGGGGTATCTGTAACAACTATAGCCGGAGTGACATCACAGGTAGCGGGAGGTGTTCTTTGGCCGAGCAGGATCATTTCAGGTGACATGATATGTTCGGGAGCTATCTCCGTGCTGGAAAGGCTGGCAAGAGTCGGATCATGGTGAAAAACTGAAGATGGGGAGAGTCGCGGTCGATGAAGTCAGCCAGAGATGGAAATTCGCCGCCTGAAGACCGCGCGGCGCACGTGCCACATGCGATAGCTCTCCGTGCAGGTATCGGCGCTCATCCGCCGTTGACTCTCCCACCTCCCAAACAACTTTCTCAATCTGCTACCCTGCCAACATGGATCTCGTAGCGGGTGTTCGCAAAGAAGGCAGTCGGTAAGATTTTTTCCTTGGTCATGCGCTGAAATTGTACTGATCTTATCCTCCACCAGTGGCGGCCGCGCCGACTTCAAATGGTCCGATGTCAAAGAATCTTCGCATCGCGAGAACTATCTCGGCCACTCCCTCATGGCCCCTGTGGGACGCTGGCAGAGCGGTCGGGACCTAATGTGGTACGCAAGGTCGGACAATGACGAGGACAAAGCTGCGAAAGAACGCGAAGAATTACAGCGGGTGAAGGACGCTGAAGCGGAAGCGATGGCGCGGGCGCTGGGACTTCCATTGCCGGTGAAGGATACTTCTGCGAATCCCAACATGACGCCGTTGGGCGACAAAGATGTTCAAAAAGCGGTTCACGACAGCGCTGCGGGGGGCTTGGCTGGGGAGGAAGAGGCCAAAGGCATTGGATATGGCTCTCATCGTGGTATGGGCCCATCTATGCCCGGAGCTGGCGAGGACGAGAAGCTTGAAGCTGTCGGGATGGATTCAGATCTGCGAGAAAGGAGACGGCGACATGACCGCAGCAGGAGTCCAAGGGATCGGCGACGGGACCGGCCCAGCGGAAGAGATAGGGATAGGGACCGCAGACATCACAGACAACGAGACGAACGTGAGCATCGCCACAGAAGCCACAGATACAGATCGAGGTCTCGGTCGCGGGATCGGGATCGCCGAATTAGACATTCCCGATCGCGGTCGAGAAGCCGGACTAGGAGAGATGATGGGAGAAGGCACCGAAATGATCGTCATCGTTCGCATCCCAAGGACAGGGACTCGGACTACCATCGACGCCGGTGAACTATGTTGGTGCCACACTTCACCTATTACGGAGTTTGGCGTTGATCGGCAGGTAATAGCGTACAAACATTTGTATTCTTTTGTCATCGGCTATAATCTACACGCTTTCGGTAGAACCCTCTAGAGTTCATCATGTCCCTTCGTGTCGCCTGGGAGGTCAGGCATGGTCATCATCTTCACTACCATGCTTGTCCAGCCACTGAAATGCTGCGTCCGCTGACCGTTGCCGGTCTCAGGGTTATACTGCTCCCAGGCGAAACCAGTCTTCTTCCACTCTCGGAAGACATTCTCAACAACATTCTTCCGCAGCTTCGAATACATCTCTCGGGCTTGCTCCTGGTGAGGACCCGGCACAGTTGCAATATCCTAAATACAAGTCAGCACACCTTCCTCTCCAGAGCTTAGCGGAGTTGACTCACGTAGAGGTTCTTGAAGATAAGGTAGTTAATGTTTACCCACACAGGGCTTCTCCAATAATCTTCGGCTGTACCGTAGAACTCGTCTTTCTTGCTCAAGCTCCGAATACCGTAGTCGCTCCAGAGCTCCTCCGGGTCACTGATCAGATCCAAAATGGGCTTGAGACGAGGGCTATCCGGACCGACCATGCCTGTCAAGAAGGGGAAGATAGAGACATATCCCTTGTGACAAACATGGACGCTTTCTTCAAACTCATCAATCGTAGCATCACAGTACGTTTGGGCCTCTCTGTTCCAGTGAAGGTCGTCGATATTCCGTTCAATCGCGGTCTCGTAAACCTTGAACTCTTCCACATCTTCAGTCTCACCCAGAGTTTCAGCGATGCGGCGGAGGGCACGAGTCATCATGCCCATCCAGCTAATCAAATCCACATGCAGCTCACCAGGGTGCGGAGGCTGTGCCCGAGGATAGTCATCGAGGCCGGAGGTCAGAATATGCTGGACAGAGCGTCCACGCCAGCGATATGCCTCTTTTGTGGAGAATGCCTCTCGATCGTATGAGGTGATATCACCCCACTGGGTGTTCCGATACCAGAAGTAGTGTTTCTTGAGCAACGGGTAAATAGAACGAATGTATATTTCGCCTAGTTCAGGTTGCTGCAGATAAGCGGAACGAAGTCGCTCAGTTTCATCTTCAGGCATGTCCTGAACAGAGATGTTTTTATTCGCCTCCAGCTTATCGATGAACGCCTCCAAAATCACGAACAAAGTCGGGGGGTTCGCGTAATGGGGGTACTGGACAGTGAACTCAGGCGGAACTTTGCTGCGGGCCTCCGAGCCCAAGATTTGCTCTCGAGCAATCCAGCCATCCTCATCCATCAGACCGAGCCAGCTCTTGACAATCTCGAGACTTTTGAGTGTTAGCAGCTTTGTTCACGGTATAACGGGTGGACAAACACGCACGCAAGGTCCAGATCCCACTCCATCACAGGAATCAAATGGAAGCCTTCATCCCAAAGGAAGCCTCTGGGGAAGAAAGGGCGAGAAGGCACACATGTGAAAAGTTCTTTGGGGCCTTCTAAGATCGGTTGAGCTCGAGCCCGGGCTTCGGCCGTTTCTTCCCAGAATCCCTCATTTTCCTCGTCGTATTCGGGAGCTGCCGAACGGTCGACGACATCAGCGCCGTGGAAGAAACCAATGCCACCTACCAGGTTAGACAGCATTGACTTAGAGAACTCTGAGTATTTGGCCGAATCGAACGGAGCCTTCGGTGAAAGGACTCTATCGAAACGTTCGGCGAAAGACAGCGAGGCGCTTTTAATTTCTTGAGTGATAGCGTCGGCTGCATTCAATTAGCATCAATGCTAAACCCATTGTGTGGTGAAACTCACAGGTCAACGGTTGCGGCGAGGATCCAGAAGAAAACAGAATATCAAACTAATATCCGTAAGCTTTTACATTGTCCCACATTTGGCCGCGATTAGACATACCTCGAATGCGCCCTTGAAGACCTTCTGCACGATTTGAATATTACCATCACCCGGTGAGTGTTTTACAGTGAAGACCTGCGCAGGTGGAGGGGGGTTTTCTTGGCCATACTTCGCGACCATTTCGTTGACACTCTCCTTCATCTGGGCAAACATAATGACTACACATTGTTAGCATATACATCACGTAGGATAGTGTTGAGCTAGAATAACCTTTAGTTTGCCAGATGTGTTCGGCAGGCATGGTCGCGCTAGACACCCAGGTACGATCCAGCGGTTTGTCGTCATAAATAGGGTGGTCGTGTTCTGGATGCTCATTGCTTTCTGGGCCCGCAGTGACATCAATTGAGAAATCACCCAGATCGGGAGTGTATCCCGTCAATTTCACATCACCTTCAATGCCACAAGTATCCTCGACATTGTTTGCGACACCCAGACTCCCAAGTCCCTCCAGCGCACTGTAGAATACGACCGAAGTCGGTTGATCCGAGGAAGCATCATCGCGCGGGACTCCCTTCACACGAGCAGCCCAGTTTCCTCCGTGTTGACCGCCAGGGACCTTGATAAAATCAATAGTCAAGTCCAAGGAGTTTCCTACGTCGTGGATCGTCTCACGGCCGCCCTTCCGAATATCGTATTCATCCCATCCGTAACCGGCCATCCCTTCGTTCTGTTCGCAGGTGTGCCTGAAGTCTTGGGGGTAATTAGCGAAAAGCCCGTCGAGGTAGTTGAGCAGAATGGCATTGGGATGGTATCTCGGAGCATACTCTGTTGTGCCGTGTTGTAATCGTCAACCTTCGCCCACATCAACCCAGCGAACAAGCTATTGGGAATCCGGGGCCGGACTCCGAAATAGAGGTTCGGTTTGAAGGGGCCCCATAGTAACGACTGATTGTTGGCTCTGGCGAACTCTTTGGAAAGGATGGAGAGGTCATCAATGGGCTCTTGATTGGCGAGGACCGCAACCGCATAGAGCCATAACGATGCGAAGAGAGGGAGTGGGCTGAACCAATGCATTTTCTAAACAGAAAGCACCCAGACAACCCAGTAAAAGAAAAAGTGACTCAATATAAAGATCCCATGTATAATTGCAGTATATTTTGGCAATCAGAAGTCCAGCTCTCTTGGGGTTGGTGTTGTTGGTGCGTGTTGCGCAGACGATGTTATTTATCTGGCATGAGCTCCGAACCACCGTTTATCGGCCGGCCTCTGCTCCGCATGTTACGTACCTGGCCCGCGCCATGTGGCCCAAGCTCCAACGTGCTCCATACCTGCAGTCGGCTTGAAAGGTATTTCTTATCCTGGAGTGATGTACGAATTCTCTTCCAAATACCATGTAGTTTGTTTGTTTACTATCATCCAGACCTTGCAGAGGGGAATGCAAAAAAGACTTCTGCGCTGTTGAGAGGGGTGTCTATACTATATGTTTTAAAGGTAGTTCCGCGGATCAAGAGACCCAATCTTTGCACTCTTAGCCTGACCATCGAAGACAAATTCGCTGATCAGCTTTCCAGTACCCGGAGCGTTTTGAATACCCCAGCATGTATGCCCAGCAGCAAGATACAGACCCTTAGTGCCTGTGTGCCCAACCAAAGGCCCTCCGCGTACTGCGGTGACGTTTGGAAGGTAGCAGGCCTGACGGGCGCATATTTGCCCATTGCGGAGCCCATCGGAGATGCTGCCGACCTGGTTGATTATTTCCTGACACCGTGTTTGATCAACCTCAACATCCGCCGTTGTTTTAGGAAGGGGGACGGTCTGATCACCCTCCCCACAGGCGTAAACGGTGTCATCTGGTCGAGCATAGATCTCAGGTGCTGCAACTGTTGGACGCGAAGGTTTCGCAGGGTCGAAGTTGGCCGGGATTTCGATGTTCGTGAACAAAGTATATGCGCTGACTGGTCTCGTAGGGCGAATCACAACGCTGTGAGCTCGCATGGATGAGATTGGCGCCTCAGGTAAGACAGATTTTGTCCACGGACCTGCTGCGATGACGACGTCTGTAGCGGGAATCGCCCTTGAATCACCGGACTCTTTGTCTATGTAGGTGACAGATTCCACAGCACCATTTGAGTATCCGATGTTCGTGACTGAGCCCAGTGTGACGTTGGCACCTTTTTCTTCAGCAAGTTTTGCCATCGATGTGGTGAACAAGTATGGGTGGACCTGAGCAGTCTCGCCTGGATCACTCATACTCTCATAGCCTCTAAGCAGGTCCGGTTCAACCCAGTCTAGGTCTTGAGGGACGTTGGCCCTCTTCAACTTTCCTAACGCTGCAGCACTGCGCTTCTGCAGGGACACAGAGTCACCGCTGTCGACTCCTTCTTTCTTTTCGTTGAGTGCACGGCCACGAGCGATAAGTTGTCCACATCCCACTTCCCTATATCCCCAGCGATTCTTTCCGTTGTGTTCCTTGGCGAGTTCAGCATGTAGTTTGTAGCTCAATGGCACGATGTTGCTAGGATACGCCCACAATGCCAGGAGACCTCCGGCTTTGCCTGACGCGCCGCCTGCAATTTCGGATGCTTCGATGAGAGTGACGGAATGCCGCGACGGGTCAAAGGACGGGTGTCTTGTCAGATAATATGCCGAGCAGCATCCGATGATGCCTCCACCTGTAGTAAATTCGTGAGTAAGGCATGCCGCACCAACTCGTAGAGCGGGGTAGAGTCCATACCGACAATGACAATATCACGGCGCTCGTTACTGGTTGCCATTTTGCCGATTTGCGCAATGCGAGAAGTAAGAGTCCTGTTCGAAGCCACGATGGTGGGGTTGGGAGAGTAGAAATATTTGGACCTCCTGCGGAGAAATAAGATGCTTTCGAAAGGCACTACGTCACCTGAAGTCATGTGCCAGGATACCGATCCTGATACTGCAGGACTCTGCAGAGGCACCTGGTATCAAGCTGCAGCCCATGAATGAACCATCCGAGCTCAGCATGGATTGTTGTAGAGATTGAGGAAAACTCATGTTTCTTTTTCCATGTATCTTCAACTTAAATTAAAGATATTCTTTGGAACCGACATAATGACAACCAGGAAACCCGCGCCAAAGAATGCATAACTTGCAGCAAGACGTGTCTAAAGCAGCTTTGTCGCCCGAGGAAGAAATGAAGGAAAACAAACGAATCACAAGGGTATGAGGCAAAAGCAAAGAATTCCTCAAATCTGATCAGCTTATCATCGCGAAGGACTGAGCGGCCGGTTGAATCCTCCTACACGGTTCATGTACTGTCTGTATTCCGTCTTCTTCTCCTTCCGCACGCCGTAGATGTCATTGCCAGGGACCTTGGTGTTTTTCGTGCTTCGGAACCTCGTGAATCCCATGCTTCTGCGCATCATTTCCTCCACATCATCTTCATCCACATCATCCACATCCATGTCCATGTCATCTTTGACCCGACGCGGGAGTTTCGAGTCACTTGCACCGTTTTCATGTGCCCGAACGTCCCTGCGATCGCCCCTGCGTTCTGTCCGAGGGCCGCGAGGCGGAGTCCGAGAATCTCTGTTGCCATTCCGAACGGGGGATCGAGAACGGTATCGGTCACCTTTCGAGGGATATCCTGAACGGAAATCAGAGACATGCCAGACACTTCTCCTGAGAGTGCACTTACCTCGTCTATCATGATGTCTTTCACGACTGACGGTTCTTTCTCTGTCCCTCATTCCCCGCCCCTCACGATCTCTGTCTCTCCGGTCGCGGTCGCGGTCACGGCGGTCCCTCGACCAGCTTCTCTCCCGGCGTTTATCTCTTCGCTCTCGTGAGCGCGATCGGTACCTTCGGTCATCGCGGCGCCCGTCTGTCTTGGGTTGTGCTTCGCGGCGAGGACTCCTATCCAAGTCCGTATGTGGTTCTGGGGAGCGGGTGTTTCGATCGTTCATATCCCACATGGTGGAGCTATCTACGCGTCGGGCGCGTTTCGCTGGAGGCTCGGACATGTTTTGTAAGACTATGGCGTTGTTCCGGTATGTCTGGCGGGTAGTGCGATGAGAGATCGGTGGAAGCGGATCAGGTTCGTGATGGTCACACGATGGGTCTTGTAAGGGTGGATAGTGAATCAATAGAGAAAGTCGGGAGTTTACTGGCTCAAATCATAATGTGATTTTAAAGGGGTATCAATTAATGGGAAGAAAACAACGAGCCAGCTGGTCTGTATGATGAGGGCGGTTGTCCCAACATCGGACGGAAATTGAACATTGAACTTTATACGGGGGACTATATAAGCCACTCGCGCAGCCCGTCAACCCTTAGGGGCGTCAACTCTCGTTGCTCCTACGTCTCTAACTTGCAGTGTTTAGAGGACTATTTTGACTTTGGCTAACGATCGACACCATAAGTGCGTTCTCGTCACAAGGCTGGTAATCATAATACCAATACTTACTTCACTGCATCAACTTGAGTCTCAGACATGAAGCAGGCCAGCAATATCACTGAATGAGAACATAGGCTTTTGAGTGGCCATGTGGTATATGTGCTGCGCCTGGGGCGCGGCAGATCGGATTGGAGATTCTGTGCTACATTAAGTCATTGGAAAAGAAAGGTTTAGCTGAATACCTAAACGCACCCTTCTCATGGACACAAGATGTGACCAGACCCTTGTATTGATCAGCATCTTGATATGACCAAATCAATCCAACTGTTCAGCACCAATGCACAAAGACCTTTGGTTGGTAGTAGCTCAGATCTGTTTGCTCTCTTGGAGGGCGGCGACATTAGTTGTACTATATTACCAGCCAGACCAATCTACCTAAAAGTCGAAATGTTGTTCATCTTTAATTCTACAATGCTTACTAGCTTCTTCTACCTAAATTGTCCCAAAAAAACTTCCTAATAGACTTTGAAAGCTAATGTAAGTGACATTCGCAAAGGGTTTGCTTGTCTTATATGATCTGCAAATACCGTTTCAGGTGGATCGGTCTTGGCAGCGCTTGAAACACGCTCGCCCCGTCGTCGACAGGCCCCTTCTGGAACCCAGGTTCACCGGGCACAAGGGTTGGTGAAGGTGTGGGAATTGAGTTTGGCATTCCGATAATATTGATTGTACTGGGGGTCCTTCTCTGGAAACGCCGTCAGACATTGGAACGAGGCCAAGGACACCAACCTAATGCCAAGCTTCGAAATCCATCAATACAGATGCTGCCCGGGGAAGGCTCGGGGTTAAATGCCCTCAGCGCGAATTATCCGGGGCGAGCCGTGCAGAATTAGGAGACTGGTGATGAGTGAACCGAAGAGTGACAAAGCCCAGGTTGAAAATATTGATTACTATGGAGGTAACGATTCATGCAGAAACACAGTCCCAGCTTCCATATCATATTAAACTGGAGCGGAAGACGGTTTGTACACCCCAATCTCAAGGAGTGTGCTGTTTGGGAGTCGTAGCTTGTATGGAAATTTATGCAGCACAAGATTGATGAACACTTGCAGATCTTGTGGCTTGCATAACGTCCAAAGGAAGTCTTGAGTATCGCCTCTCATTTTTCTAAGCTGGATCCTACAATACTGAGAAAAAAGCATGTTGTGTTCCTCGTGTTTGTGCGGGGACCACCATACTCTTATGCGATGATGCGCTTGTCCACAATGAAAAAAGAGCAGACCAAGAACGATTACATCCAGAGTACAGAAATACGAAGGGCGATGCCTGGACAATCTGTGTCATATCTATATACTGTCTCGGCCAATACTCTGCCCTCAATCCTCAATGAAGAAGCAAGCTGAGAACTGAAGCTCACCAGTGAAGAGAGCTTCATATCTAGCGATTCCCACCAGAGTAAATCCTGTTCAAGTTACCTCCCATCACTTCTCGAATGTGAGCCAAATCTGCCAAGCCCTTCGGGGGCATTTCTTCATAAAACTCCAGCCGTCTCACAATATGTCTTCACGCTCTGACTGTGATGTTCATGGTATCAAGTGGTTTGAGGTTACAGAGCCACCTTATCCCGTCGAGATGGTGTACAACAGTACATCACCAGCCGCAGGACCTTAGCCACAGCGGGCCGTCCCGCCGAGCCTCTGACTACCCTGAAATGGTAAAGATCCGCCAATCTCAGGAAATCTTTTATGCCAGATTTCTCCGACCCCTCCAGCCGCACGAGACCCCGCACTCCCACCGCCACCGCGACCACCGCAATTCTTGGGGGCTTGTCTGCTATTGAAGACAAAGATGGCTCCTACGAACCTATCTCACCGTCAAACGCATAACTTGCTCCTAGTTTCAAAACTTTTGAGTCTCCGAGACACCGCTTCACCGTTGACCTTACTCTTGGACACGCTGGAGCAACCAGCTACACCACTGATCAGGGAATATATCCGACGTGCAAAGGTGAGCTGTTGCATTTTCTTTCAGATTTTCTTCTTGCAGATTTGGGATAAGGGGCTCAATGCTTGCGCTGATCGTACCATACTCGCGTTATGCGGAGTCGGTCATGGAAGAGGAACAATCATCAACTGACTTCGGTAAAGATATCCAGAGTACATATTACTCTTATTTCCTTCGAGACATTGAAGTCACCCGATGGAGTGGACACCTTTGTCTCGGCTCGAAGAAAGACTCCCGCAGAGATCATTAGAGAAGTCGCAGCTGCATATCAGCCCACACCATCAACGAGCCCTTCACGCCGTACGCGATACCTTCCCGCTGAGAGCTTTAGGGCCTTTTCTACTTACACATTACAGGACGTCTCATCCTCATCGATTCCATCAACCCGCTTCTACATTCGAAGAAAACTGGCCCTCAGTTCAGCCTTTCGACATTCCTAGGCTCATTCCTCGCCCCTTCGCACTCTTCCGCACCAAAAGTTGATGTCTCCCTCATCGTCACCTTCCATCAAGATATCCCGAGCTCGCCAGCGCACTCGCCGTATACCCCGTCATCTTTCTCTATTTTAACGTACCTCGCCACGACCGTGATCCGTCTCCATTCGTTTTCTCATATCCTGGCGCAAAAAGCCGCGCGAGACCGAAGCCTAGCAGCACCTGTTTTCGGGCTAGAGGAAGAGCAGGATGGAGTTCTCCTTGGCAGGTTAGACAAGCCGGGAGGGAATGAAGCGGCCGAGGGGATCGTCTTGGAAATGGAACATCGGCGCAAGAGCGGACGAGGTGTCTTGGAGTGGTATTTCTTACCGCCTGCATCCCGATACCCCTCTCAGCAGGTTAAAGAGATTGTCACCTTGCTTGACGATCACCCGCTGTATCGTCCGCCTGAGGACTCGGATGCTGGAGCAGCCGAGGAAGAGCCAGAGTCCACCTTTGAGTTGCGCCTCACCGAAAAGCAGAGGCGGGATAGAGAAGGTGTGGTTCTACCATACTTCGATGCGCAGCAGGGTAATGGCCCCGGAGAAGGTGGACGGATTCTATATGACATGGGAGAAGAAGACGATTTCGATGAAGAGGAAGATGAGATATAAGCGGTCTCTCTACGAAGGTTGACCACCTAACCCTTTACTTGCTCTCTGCGCCTATACCAGAAGCTCGACGAATGAAGCCTTACAGCCACAATTCTACGATACAAGACTCTCAAGGTTTCAGAGGATTTAAGGTAACAGAGATGGTGTCCTGCAGCCACCAGTGAATTAAATTATGCATACATCCGTGTCAGCATTGGGTATCTGTCGAGGCCTTGTGCGGACATCTAAAAGAAGCGCCACCAGATAAGGAACAGAAAGAAGAATCCGGCACCCGCGACCAGACCATACTATTCAAGGTCAGCGACAGCCGTTGGACTCAGGCGTGGCTGGTTGAGGCAGGCTTACCTGTTTAACAAGCAACTCCCAGTTAATGCGCACCGCGGCTTTCCTATATTTCTTACTGTCCTCTCGCAGACGACCCGATAGTTCTCCCATTCGTTCCAAACTGTCACCACGATAGAGAAGATCCTCGATGTTCTTTGTCATGACTTTCGTTACGTCGCGCAGCTCGTCATTCAAGCGATCCAGGTTCTGTGAAGCACGGCTATCCTGATAGAGTTTCTTAGTCCGTTGGATGAAGGTGTCGAACTCTACGAAGGCGTAGGGTCGCAGGTTCGGGGAGTGGATTTGCGCGGAAGAGTAGGTGGTGGTGAATTCCGAGGCGATGTCGGCAAGATAAGTGAAGGCAAGTTTGCGTGGATAGGAACGGTCGCATATACAAAGGAAGCAGACGTCATCTTGGATCAGATAACTGGTTTTCGTAATGGTGAGTTAGCTGTGTCAGATCTCACCAGCCACCTTACAATCCCACTTACTGGAGATTAAACTGCCCGGATTCAATGCTAGCCTGAGGCGCCGCGTTGCGATTCAATCGGCGGAATATCATCTTGACCTGCGACTTGATTTCGGAGAGCTCGACTTCAGCCTAAAGGGTGCGGTGAAATTCAAGCGTTAGTCGCTGGAACATTGTTGTCAGGCAGATAGCAATTACAAAGGGGACGAACCTGCTCATCATCTACCGACGCCGCCAGCATCAGGCCTTTCTCTCATCGTCAGCTTTCACATCCACCATCATCTGGACCACCTCCGCGCGAACGCATCTTACCATCAAGCCTGGCGATCTGAGTTGATTTCACCATCGTTTCTAGCAACAGCGGAGTCCAAAAATCAGATCTCTACACGGGCTGTATAGCTGAGAAGAGAAAGCTTGGTGGGTGCGCTCACTGATAGTCGGGCACTTCCTGTTGTTGTCCACATCGTCACTCCATTTGCCCCGGCGAAACATGGCCCGCAGGCGCAGGGCGGTCGGCCGCGGCAGTACCAAGAAACGTCCAGCGAGGTATGTGACTTCCGCCTGTCCTTATCGCGACCGACGACGACCTTTTATATAGAAAACTGACAATGATTATATGTCAGAGGCCATCCTTCTGGCTCTACTAATGAAGCGAAGTCGACCAACGCGGGCAAGTCAAACGGCGCTATGTCGTCGGGAAACACTAGGCCGAAGCGCAACCCGAGGAGAGCTGCGAAAGATCGGTTCGAGGAACACAGGCTCATGACGAGTCCAAACTCGCAATTAGTGGATTTGGACCTTGTGGTATGCAGTACGGTGGCAGGATGAAGATGCTTGTAGATGCAAAGTCCTCTTTACTGACTTGCTGGAATCATAGAAACTCCTCGCGCGCCCAGAAGCTTGGGATTGCCTCGAAGAAGCGGAGAAGCAAGAAATCCTGAACCTCCTCCAGGAAGACGTCCATCCCAATCCGCATCCTCCGCTAGATGACCCGAATGCGAAGATCCCTCCGTTGTCCCAAGCGTTCCTGCGCTACTCGAATGACTGGCGAGACGGTGTGCGACAATTCCAGCTAGATCTGCAGCTCGGTCGTTACGATCCAGAATGGTTACGACAAGCCGAAGAGGCTTCGCAGCAAAGAGCTGCAGGAGAATTCGACAAATTCAAGGAGCAAGAATTTGAAGAGTTTTGGGGCCAGAAACAGAAAGTGGATCAAAGACTTGCCCCCGGAGAGAGCTCCCAAGTGAGATTGACGACTTTGGTGGAGAAGGGCGTTATTCAGAAAGGAGACATCTGGAGGTTCTCACGGGTATTCACTAATGGAGGGAAGAACAAGGTTCTTGTTGAGAAAGAAGCCAAGGTACGCTTGCGCCGCTTCTATCCCATCCATTACCCGAACCAAATTATTGATGTTTTGGCAGGTTGTGGATATTAAGGACGGAAAATTAACCTTTCTAATCCCCCCTGGGCAACGAATCTTTCTTCCAGCCGTTGATAGTCCAAAGTTGGGAAGTTCCTCGACCAACGGCACCTCCAACTCCGTTCAACCCTTCGCCAGTGTTGTGCAAACGAAGGATCATGCCAAAGGAACCGGGGATTTACATTTGAACGGTAACGACACGCAGACTGCCGGTGCCACTCAGTTGTCTCGACCTAGCAAACGTGCGCGCACAATTGCAAAATCCGAGCATGATAACCCTCCGACTAACGACGCAACCGAATCTGGTCCTACCACTGAGTCCACGGCGACATTCGCAGTGGAGATTCATAGCCAGCCCGCAGGATCCGAGCTAGAACAGCCTCCTGCAGACAATGCTACGGAGGCAAATTCGGAAGCAGAAGGTAGCCATCAGGAAACACCCAAGTCTGTTCATCCCAAAATTGCGTGTGCCAACGAGGACAGTACCACACCTGTCGCTGCAGAGGTCGACGGAGTGCTCATTTCCGATATTCAATCGCCTAGTGCCCTTCTCCTCAAAATCGTGGAAATTGACGGGCGGGTCACTGGCAAGATCTCTCACGGCAATTCCTGGAAAGATTTTCGCTGCTATCGGGACAATCAGGACATGGGAAGCTTGTTTGACATCAGATACCAGTGGCATTCCAGAAAAAAATGAACATAAAGGCAGATCCTGGAGATTTGTCTGCTGACGACGGCTACGATCTTTGGTTTTTGCCCTGGCCTGGCCACAATTGGCACCTTTCACTTGGGTAATTTCACTTAATACTGGGGAAGACTATACGAGTCAGACTCCTCGAACGAGATTCCTCGATACGGCAAAGGTTCTCTGGTTATCTTTCATAACGCGAATCATTAGATATTACATGTACGAGCTAAAGGCCTTCATTGTTTGCTACTCCCATAGGATCTTCTTTAATGTGCCGGCTTGGGTCTCCATCGGCCGCGTAGTCGACAGCAAAGCTTGACTGGATGAAGTCTTCCAGTTCTTCGCTGACTGTTTTCAGTTTTTCCTTGACGCTGGCAACCCCTTCCTGCCCGACGATGTGCCGTGAAGGTGGATTCTCATGACCGCCAATAGCGGTAATGGCATACACTGTTTCTGCAACCAGGACTTCCATGTGCGCGGAACTAAGCGGGGGGTATGTCGATAGAACTTCCGGGCCAGAGAATGGGCCATCCTCAGCAGAGCTAGCTTGGTTAAGATCATGGGGACCGTCTCCCCCAACTGGATTGGGTAGGCGAGGTACAAGTCGGTTTAGGATTCCACGGAATAGAGGCGCGGGATTATTTGCGGACGAATATGCGGGAACGATGGGAGGGACACTTGTGACGAGGTTCGTGAGAATCCCGATCTCAATGCTGCACTGGAAGATTGTGAGTTTGACATTGAATGGAGCAATCTCGTAAGCAAGACTCTAGATAAACGAGGTATCAGCAATTGACGACAGCAGAAAATATAAGAGTCCGATCTCACGTCACAAAATCCCTCGAGTGCCCAACCAGCTGCACAATACATGCCAAGCCCAGGTGTGCCGATATGTGCGGTAATTCCTGAGAGGATCATGATGTGACCTGATTTTTGCCGTCTCATGTGCGGCAAACACGCCTTTATAATGTTGAGGGGACCAAAGTAATTAATCTCGAACTGGTCCCTCACGAGATTGAGAGTTTGCTGGGAAGCGGAAAGCTCTTCGACTGTCCCAATGAGAGCTGAGAAGCCGGTTAGTGCTCAGATCTGAGGGGGATACAATGCGCTTGGAGTTTCGTACTTTGGCTTGTACAGCAGAGCAACATATCTATTCTTCCGAACGACGCGACAGCATCCGCGACGAAAGCTTGACATTCTCCCATCATCCTGTATGATATACGTGAGCGTGCGCCTTGAAACCCTATTTCGGCAATTATGTTCATCATTGCGCAATGACAGATCGATCGCACCTTATGTCGAGTGGTGATGACTTGAACCGTTGCGGCCATCCCTCATCGCGATGGCTCTCAATTTCGGCTAGGAAGGCTTCGAATCCCTCGCGACGGCACTCATCGCGATCCAGCCTTGAGTGGGCAAGACCAACCAGCGCGTAATCGCCATGATTCAGAATCTGACGAGTGACGGAAATTCCAATGGGCGAATCCCCAGCTGTGATCACCCAAACCCTCGGCTCATTATGGGCGGGAAACTGTGGGCGGGAGTAATCGGGAAGGGGTTGAGTGTCCGACATTACAGCGTAGTCGACATTCAGGCGACGGGCATATCCATCGCGCGGCTCGCGGGTCGTGCGAGAGGGGATAGAGAGGAGCAAGGCGGTGGAGGAGAGCGTGTGGAATCGAAAAGATGAAGTTGAAGGCGATTGTTGTATGTCAAGCAAGGCGGCGGGCCGGCGATAAGACCGGGGAAAAGGACCCGCCAAGATAAGTTGCTAGTGGTGCTTCTGGTTAGACCCGTTGTCCCTCTTGCCTCTCAACCTCCCTCTTCCTTTTTCTTCGCCTCCCTTCTCTGTCGCTCTCCTTCGACAGAATATCCTTCATTTCTCATCTCGTCGGCACGATGCCTGAACAGCGTCAGCGCAGGGAGGAGGAGTCTGGCGTATGCGAAGCTGACATCCTGTTTACGTGGGCAAAGCTGACACTTCTCTAGTCCGGCATGAAGGGCGCCCTCCAGGGGCTTGCTTTCTTCTTTCTCGCGCAATTCGTTATCGGCCAATTCTTCAATAAGAACCAACAGAGTGGTCCTGGGAAGACTGGAGGTGGAATCGTGCCAGCGTTTGCAGACCGGCCCCCTCGCGCCGAGATCACGAATTACAACCCGGTCCCCGACGCCGTTGCCCCCATCTGGCCCGCTGATAGTGCCCTGGATATTAACGTCTACGTTTCTCCATCCGTGGTAAATCCCACTTCCAAGTCCTCATCAAATCAGCTCGTGCTCCAGGAGAAGAACTTCACCATCGGTAATTACTCTGATACCCGGGAGATCGAGACTGCCATCAACGTCCCGAAGGAGGCTCAGCTAAATGGAACCCTGTGGGCTCATTTTTTTGTCGGTCTTTCTGGTCATCAGCTTGATCCGACCGCGAAGGACTATAGCTCCGACAATGCGATACACTTCTTCCGTCCACTGAACCAGTATCTTCCTAAGAAGAAGGTCAAGAAGCTCAAAAACCTGCTCTCTAGCTCCGAGGAAGCCGAGGAAGATGAGGAAGACAATATCCCAGATGTGTCAATTGCTTCTTTCTACCACCCGAACTTTACTGTGTCCGTGATTCCCGATTCTGGGGTTCAGAAGTATCGCCAAATCCACCCCGCAGTCCGCAAGCATATGCAACTGGAGACGTCTGGTGCAAGAGATGCATCTGGACAAAATGGCTGGTACTACCCGATCGTCTTTTTGAACACTTTCTGGCAACTTCGCAGCCAAATGATAGAGCTCAATTCGACCGTCGACACTGTTCCCCTCCGCCTCACCCTAAACAATCTGCAGAACTGGAAGTTCAGCATGATGGCCAGTGTTGATGACAGTGCCAAGCAAACGACTCGTCAAGCTGCTTTCGGTCAGAGTACTCCTGGTGGCGGCGATGGTAGTGAGTTCGAAATGGTCAAGGAGGTCCTTCTGAATACCAACATCTATCTGCTCGGTACAACTGGCGTTGTCACTATCTTGCACATGGTCTTCGAAACTCTGGCATTCAAGAACGACATTTCTCACTGGCGCAAGAAGAAGGATGTGGTCGGCACGTCCGTCCGCACCATCTTGGCCAACGTCTTCATGCAAACGGTCATTTTTCTCTACCTGATGGACAACAGCGAAAACACCTCTTGGATGATCCTCGCCAGTCAAGGTTTCGGTATTCTGCTGGAAGCGTGGAAGATTACGAAAACCGTGGACGTACGGCTGCGCCCTCCGCCAGCTAATTCGTTTTTCTCTTTCTTGCCGTATGTCATCGTATTCGAGGACAAGCACAAGCTCAGCGAAACGGAGGCAAAGACGAAGGAGTATGACGAAATCGCCTTCCGCTGGCTCTACATTTTCGCTGTACCTCTCTTAGGCGCATACGCCGCTTACAGCCTCATCTACAACACTCACAAGTCGTGGTACTCCTATGTCATTGAGACTCTTGTGGGTAGTGTGTATGCCTATGGGTTCCTGATGATGGTTCCCAGCTTGTACATCAACTATCGCTTGAAGGTTCGCTACTCTTGGATTGCCCTTCTATCTAGCTACTGGAAAATACTGACATGAGAATTCCCAGTCTGTGGCACATATGCCTGGCAAGGCTCTGACTTACAAGTTCCTCAACACCTTTATCGATGATCTCTTCGCGTTTACGGTCAAGATGCCATGGCTTCACAGGCTTGCGACTTTGCGTGACGACGTGATCTTCTTTATCTGGCTCTACCAGAGCTACAAATACAAGGTTGACTACAAGCGCGTCAACGAATTCGGACAGGGGGGTGATAGCGACGTGGAAGAGGAATCATCCGCCCCCTCTGAAGCAAAGACCGAAGAGCACGAGGGTTCCTCTCGTGCATCTGGAAAGGAGAACAACAAGTCTTCTGCTCGCAAGAGAAAGTAAGCCAGCAGGGTCTCCTCCTTCTGTTAGAAGTAGCCTCGTTTCTTTCTTCAGCTGTCCACACTCCTCTGGCTTATGGGGCATGCATCTAATCACCGAGTCTATATCCCACGACGAGCCTCGCTTGTACTGGAGGAGCATTCAAACCTAGAAGTTTGATAATATAGTATAGAATGCAGGCTGTTATCAGTGAAATGAAATCCTTCGTCCACAAATTATAGATCTAAGTCTCTCTGGCTATACAATTCCATCATCTCATATTGCTTCAGGTCTACCCAGAGAGGAATAGCTTCCGCGGGGGACGCTCACCGCCCACGTCACGTTTTCAGCCGCCGCCTTCCTTCGCCGCGGGAAAATACATCATACGCCTGGATTCCATTCACCTCCATCACACGGTCTTTCTCTTATCCTCTCCTTTCTTCCCGTATTCTTGCTCTTTTGTTCTTCGCTTTTCAAATTTCCTCGCCATGGCGAACCCCAGGCTCCCCTTTCTCTACCCTAATTTCATGCGCGCCATTCGCTCGTGCGAACCCACTACTTACCGATCGATTCGAATCCCCTCCAACAACGGCTCCCGCCACGTTCCTTTTCATACCAGTCGCCGAAAATCACAAGAAGCCTATCATCGACGTTACGGTCCAGCCGCAGAGGCCAACCTGCCTCCTCCGCCCCGACCAAAGGGTGATACTTCCGACAAAGGTCTTCCATCAGCGCCCGCGGCAAAGGACGCCGGCGAGACCAACTCCTCGAAATCGTCTCCGCCTGAGCCGCAATCGCAAGCACAAGATCGAGAGTCTAAGGATAATGCGATTGAAACATCTTCCCGAGACAAGACTAAAGAAGCTGCGGAGTCGTCCTCGGAACAAGCCGAGAGCAAACCCTCTTCCAACGAAGCGAATGAGCCAACGACGACAGACGACCACAATGCTGACGAGCACTCAACGTCGTCATCCTCGTCCACCGAAGACTCCAGCGAACAGCGTCCCGATTCTCACCCGCACCCCCTAAGTGGCAATCCTCTCGAAGGCGTCCTACACATGCCATCCCCTTCGTCCTTCCTAACACCCTCCTCCGAGGTCCATAACTCAACCAATGGCGACGGAAAGCCTCCGCACCTTACCCCCGCGCCATATGTCCATCACTTCGATACCTATTCACTTGTGCAGGATCTGTCCAAGGGAGGATTCACTGAGGACCAGTCGGTCACGATCATGAAGGCTGTCCGTCGCATTCTGCAGAACAACCTTGACCTCGCGAAGCAAAGCCTGACGTCTAAGTCCGACGTCGAAAACGAATCATATCTGTTCAAAGCAGCCTGTTCGGAGCTCCAGTCGTCACTCCAAACCGCACGCAACTCCGAGATGCAACGCCAGCGTGCCTCCCGTACGCAGCTCCAGCATGAGGCGGATATCATCTCCCAGCGGTTGAATCAGGAACTTGCCGGGTTGAAGGACGATATCAAGGGCATGTTCAACGACCACAAAATGTCGACGCGCGAGCAACAGCGGAGCATCGATACATCGGTCCAGGAGCTGAACTACAAGATTACTGTGTCCCTGAACAGTGATGGTAAGAGCGAGATAGAAGGGCTCCGCTGGATTCTCACCCGGAGAGCCGCGTTGGCCATCGCTACGAGTGCTGGTAAGTTTGGTGGTATACATCACTTGAAATGCAGTACTGACCTCTGTGCAGTCATGATCATCCTCTTCCTCAAGTACTACTCCGTCCGGAAAACGCAGGACGTGGTCGAGAAGAAGAAGGAGACGCCTGTGGCGGAAGTCACCGAGAAACGCCGCGTTCAGGATGCGGCTCCTATCGTTGAATCCAAAGTCACTCCAGAGGTCCTGATCGGCGAGTCGCTCGGTTAAGTGACTATAATACCCCACGTCTGCGGTCTATTCTGTAATATGTCACGACGTTCTGTCGGTCTTGCCTACTCCGTTACGGATCTCATTGTTTATAGATCTATCCCACTGCCATAATCACGTCCCCTTTGTTTCTTCTCACTTCCTGTATCTTAACGCGTCCTGGGTGTGCCCTACTATGCCGCCTTCAATACCCCCATTACTCTAAATACGGAACATAGATAAATGGATAGAGCACTTCTCGCGGAAGCAACTCGTTTCTTTTTTTTTTTTTTTTTTTTTTTTTTTTTTTTTGATACATAAATGCGTTGATCTATCGTGCTTCGTATCTATATATGCAAAGGAAAAACCTCAGCCCATGTATATTCGTCCGTTATCACCGACTCTTCATGTCCTGAAACCATCCACGTCATTAAACTCGTTCACATAGGATAGACGTCCAGAGTAAAACCCGGTGCACACATATTATATATTTAAAATGAACAAAAACAAGGAACAGAATACAAGCAATGCTCAGGCACAAAATCGTCACATAAGATTGTGCGGGGGAGGTCACCTCCTACCCGACCATTCCTATCAAAAGTCAAACCTCAAGGCAATACTCGGCATAGCCTGTTGTCCATTCGCTTGTTCGCTATCTCTGCGACCTCTATTGGCAGGCGTACCAGGCTCTGCACTTCGGAGGATCTCTTCGAGGAGCGCTTTCTGGTCCGGCTTCATGGTCGCGATCAGTGCGCGGAAGACAGTCGGGTTCGCCTTGGCCAGCTCGAGTAAATTGCCCGACGTTTCCTTATACACGGCTTGACCCTCGCGTTTGCCGCGCGCAAGAAGCGCAGACATCACGAGCGACATAGCCGTGGGTGCGTCGGCGGCGGTAGCTACCGAACCAACCAGGGTGCGCGCGATCACGGTCCGTGAGTTTTCAGGGTCGTTGGGAGCGTCCCCGGACTCCGTTGGGCAGCCGATCAGGAAGCCGATGAGTCGGGGCGTCAGGAATCGGCCAATGACTTCGTCGGTTGGGGACCGTGGGTTTGGAGCGAGGAGTATGGTGCGGAGACAGCCTGCTGCAACGTTGGCCAGGCCAACGTCCTGGAGGCAATCGAGGAACTCATTCAGGACCCGGGGGATGACGGGGTCTTGCGGCGGGATCATGTGGCTCCCTGTCGTCAATAGGATGGTGATTGCAAGGAGAGTGTTTTTGGCGCAAGGCAACGAGGTTTCGGACTCCCGGCGTTGGGCGATTGTCAGAGTTGTGAGGAATCGAGTCAGACACCCGCGGAGCTGACGAGACACGACTTTGGGATTTTCGGACTGGTCAGATACAACTGCCTTCTGTTGACTAATGCTCTGGATGAACTGTTTGAATGTGGGGAGGGCCTGCGGGACAACCTCCACCTGGCACAGTCCGGTAGCAAGGATGGTGCTGAATATGTGGAGAATACAGGCGTTCAGGTCATTACGGATAATGGACGGAAAGATGGAGGCAACGTTGACCAGCGAAGACAGGGCAAGTCGGATGAGTGACAGGGCGTCCTCTGACCCTATGTTGAAACGAGCTAGAGGCGTTGTTTCGCGGAGGTTGGGTAGGAGGTTTGCAAGGACGAGGATGATGCTCCTGGTCAACTCGAACAGTTGTTCAATATCATCAGTGAGGTGGTCGTCCCTTCCTTCGCTTCCCTTTGCAGATGGATGATCCAGTGACAAATTTCGTGCAATGTCGACAATAACGTTCTGGATGGGAATGCCCTCAGTCAGCACCAGGCGATCAAGGGTGTCCATGGTCTCGGAGAAGATGGCATCTTGGTAGATGGCATTTCCCGAGATGACAGGCCTGAGAATTCGTAGTAGTGCCTGCAGGATTTCCAGTCTTTGGGATGACGTGGTGGACTGGTCAACAAGGGCCTCAAAGGCTAGGCCGAAGAGAACGAAAAAGAAGGCAACGGGCTCTTCACGGTAGTTGATGTCGTGTCCCTTGCCCTCTAGCTCACCGTTGGGAACAGACTCCTTTTTCCCCTCGCTTTCTGGCCCTTGCACTTGTGATTTCCCATCGAGAGCGTCGAAGACAAAGTCGATATCCTTCTCCACTAGTCCCGCAATGGCATCAACAAGACTCAACCAGGTATCTTGATAGAACTGTAAGACGCATTAGCATCTGTCCAGTCATAGAGAACATGGATACCTCAGTTTTAGTTGTCTTACCTTCAAAAGAGTCTCCCGGTTCAACGCGGCATACATCTCGTCCAGATTGCTGCTCTGGGGTGTGCCCAGACTGCCAGAGATATCCGGTTCAAATCTTAAGCGGGCGTACTCCTGAAGAGAAGAAAGCCACAGCGGAGTGAGTTTGGCAAGATAAGGCTGCACCACATCGTTCAGGTAGTCCTGTTCAATACTGGCGATCTGAAGTCGCGCCCAAGCGGAATAAAGGGCCATCTTGACCATAACCCTAGCATTTGAATTGAGGCCCTTCAAGTCACCAATCTCTGTAGTGTCCGGGTTTGCTATACGGTATTAGCGAGAACTATGCTCTAAATTTGTTAATATAGCATTGCACGTACTCGAGAAGTTCTCAAGGCCAAGAACCAAGAGCTTCAGGATTCTTCCCATACGATCCACGTTTGTAACGATTCCCGTTGCAATAAAGGTGGCAGAAACGTTGATTGCTTCCGACGCAAGCTCTGGCGAAGAATCCGCGGCAAATGCAGGCGTCAGCGCAGATCCGATTTGAGCTTGATACTGTTCTAACAAGGAAGCTTCCGCGAAATCGGGGTCAGGGGTCTTGCCAAACATCTATGTAACATAGTTAGGCTCGCGATATCACGGGTACTTTGTATGAAAGCAACCTACCCGAAGGACCTGGTCCAAGATCTTCAGACCCCAAACTCGGAGTTCAATCACATTGGCAGTAGACGCTGAGAACGCCATTCGAACAATATCACCGACATTCTGCTGCAGTGCCAGCTCCGCAGGGATTGTTTGATCTGGTAGAATGGCCTCCTGGACGGTTGCTAAAAGCTCACTGAGGCAACTCATGACAAAGTTACGAGTCTGCCATTTCAATAATTCCTGGCCAGATACGTTCTCATTGGCGTTATCTGCCTGCCCAGCACCGGAAATGGCCGACGCAAATCCTGCAACCTCATCGTCCGGCAGATCATTTGCAGCGGTCTTGATAGCCGATGTCGCAGGAGGCTCCTCCACCTTGACACGCGTCTTTGTCAGAGTATTATGGCAGCGCTGTATCCATAGTTCTGTTTCCGTAAGAGCAGTCTGTTGCAACCAGTCTTGGATCATATCTTTGAGGACCGTATTATCCGGGTTATCGTCAAAGGCAAGCCATATTTCCTCCTCAAGGGTAGGTGTAGCAGTCCGCACTACCGCAGTAGCATCCCGTTTCATGAGGTTGCTCAGACCGCGAATGGCCACATCACGCATCAATGGGGTGTCGGCAGAAAGCTCACCCTGCAGGCGCTTCACATAACCAGAGAAGTCCACATATGCAGGAGCGTACAAAGCCAAGTGGTCTAAACACCTAGAGCTCTCGGTAACAAGAGCTGCGTTGTCCTCAAGCTGGAATTGTCTCAGCAAGGTGAGGATTAGATTGCGTGTTTTTGTGATATCCTGGAGGTCAGGACCCAACACATTGATAAGAGAATCCACGCAGCGACTTATGACGACGGGAGTCAGGAAAGACATCTCAATGTTGGAGGTTGCTAGAGATGCAGCCTCCTCATTGTGAGTATCGGCATTGTATAGTTGGGCGAGCATGCCAAGGGCACTTGACACGAATGGTGAGAAGGTCAAGCCCGCTGAGTTGGCCACTCGTTCGAGTCCTCCAAGGGCCCAAAAATGCACCACAGGGTGTGGGTCATTGCACAAAGACATCAACACACCGACGATAGTCTTGAGATGCAAGCCAGCCGCCATACCACCGACTTGGGAATGAATGCAACCCAAAGCAGCCGCACAACCAGCACGCGCGTTCGGTTCCCTATTCTCAACAATCGTGTCGACAAGCCAGTTAATCTGCGTACTAGTGAAAGTGGTTCCCGAGCTGTCGCATAGCCTGCCAAGTGCTTCAACGCCAATTGTCCGAACAGTTGGATCGGCGTCGAGAACGAATTTCTAGGTCCATTAGCAACCTGCCACCACCGATGCTGAAAGGGTTGGTTATATCGCAGCTTACCTGAAGAAGCTCCTGCAGGACCTTGTCTGTTGATGGGTTCAGCTTCCCTGTCGCAGAGCTGCTCTCTCTGGACGCAGTCTTCAGAGCACGAAGTAACGCGACAGCGATGTTGACTATCATAGCGGCTTTGCGGCCGGGGTTTCGCTGAAGGCTGGAAGACGAGAGGAAGGTCGCAATCTGCTCTATGCTGCTTTCCTGCACCTTGGGAGCATGCAGTGGCACGGCAGTTGAGAAGAGCTCGATAGCTGAGTCAACAACTCCAGTGGCATGAGGTTCTGAAGACAGATGACTCCCATCTCGAGAGGAGTACAACAGGATGGAATCGTGTTCGCTGGCTTGACATATGGGAAACGTCAACTGAAACGCAGCATTAGTTTGTGTCTTTTTGTCAAATGATGACCGATATACTCACAGCGTCGTCGATGGCCTGGTCTGCTGAATCAACCACAGACCACGATGGCCCGTTATAATTTTCATCTTTCCCAGAGAGAGTGGCACGGACATATTCCCTGGCCAGGCCCGTCAACCCAAATCCAAAATTATCGCCTAAATCCCACAGGCTCTCGAATTGCGCAGTAGATGCGGCGACGGAGCTCTCTAGCGGTCCAGAGAGAGGCGCATCTGGATCTGCAAACGACGAAATGGACAAACCCAGGAGACTGGTCTGTGAGATCACATCGCCATGACTAAGAGGATGAACCTGAATGAGCTTAGTAAAGCTCTGCAATACACGTCGTCGGACCATAGTGGCAATGTCGTGCAGCTGCAAGGAAGGATGCAGGCGCTGTGACACCTCAGCTACAGACTTCTGCCGAGGAAGGTCGTCCAGGAAAGTGACGGTATTCTGGAGCATGCCAGCGATTCTTCTCGCTCCATCAGCAGTAATGAGCTTGCTGTTGAACTCCAAAAATACCAATAACGCGCCCAAGGAGCACTCCCTGACGTGAGCAAGGAAGCTCATCTCCAGATATCCCCGCTGTGCGATGTTATCCTTGCCAAGATGCTTGGGAAGTGCATTCTTCCACAACAGCATGAGCTGTGACATGTGGATTTTCACGAAGCTCGGTCCCAAAGGCATCAGCCCTCCAATTAAGATCCAGGCTACTTGAATCTGCGTGCTTGCTGCACGCAATTCAGAGTTGCTGCTCGTTTTTAAGAGGTCGGTCGCTTGTCCGAAGACGCGTGAGAACACGTCCACAGAACCATACAGTGGTTGCAACCGAGATGTACTCAGCATAGCTGAAAGCCCATTCGCATAGCCCACACATCGCCGGGGCGATTGTCGGGGAGTGGAAAGTTGACCAACTTCTCTGTTCAAGCTGTTCAGGCATATTGTGACGCAAGACAGCAATTGGTGCGGGCACGCAAGCACAAATGCTCGCAAGCAGTGCGCAGCGTGTATTTGGACAGTATAACTTGGGTGAGGGAGAACCTGCAGTAAAGCTTCACGGCAGGCCTCAGCCAGGGACCCGAAAGTGGAACCAAGAGAAGATATCAACGAAGTCAAAGCGCTCAGGGCACTCGTCAAAGAATATTTGCTCGGCTCGCGGCGTTCTTGGATGACCTGAGGGTAGTCCTTGAGAACCTCGTTTATCAACCATTTCGCAGCATTGAGCTGGCTGTTTTCGCGGAGGGATTCCCGACCCACTGTATCCTCTAGAATACTCTTCACAAATTTTCTCGTCATCAGGAGTCTGAATCGGTTGAATATGATGGTAGGATGGTTGAGAAGCTCGAAAAGGAGGTGACCGGCGATTTCGTTGTATCGCTCCTCCACCAGCTTGTCCCCCAGAATGCGTAGAAGATGTTTATAGCAAACAGCGATTCCTGCTCGCGCGCGATTGGACGTAGTGTTCCGTAGATACTGTGCAGATAGCTGCCGCAAGAGATCAGGAAGAAGGAAGAACAGCCGTGCTTCCGATTTCTTCGGCGCAGACGACTCAGAGACCTCCGCTTCCTCCTCGTCCTCTCCCGGCCTGGGGGCCGGCTTTTTCGACATTCTTTTGGCTTTCTTCGGTTTCGGGGCGGCCATGACACGGGCATCGGTAGCATGCAGTTTGGCCAAGGCGCGCGCAAGACAAGCCGCAGCGGCATGTCTCACGGGAGCCACGGGGCTTTCAATGACCTTCCAGATTACAGTCTTTAGATGATCGAAGTCGTTTGCGTTATCGAAGAATGGCGTCGTGTTAACCAATTGTTCGAGGCAGCGGCAGGCGTGCACCTGAACGAAAGTCGACTTGTCCCCGGTAGCAGTATTACGAGCCTGCTTCCAAATGTCCCGCGCGGTTCCTTCATCGACTGGAACCCCCGCACCAACAAGGACTTTCCGAAGAACGGCAAATATAGACCCACGGAAGCCTGTATGGTTGCTGGCCGACTTAAGTAATTTGAGCAGACTCGAGGTCACGATTCCCGACTGCGCAAAGACACTCTCGCCAGCGACGACAAACACCTCTCCCAAACAATGCGCCGCGGCGAACTTGGTCTTGAGCTCTTCATGTTTTCCCGCATTCAACACACCCAGCAGGTCTGTCACAGTCTCGAAAAGTATCCCCCGGTCGCCCTTGCTGAAGATCGCACCGAAACATCGGCCCAGGTTATTGCGGATGGCCCGTGTGACTGTCGGCGACGAGAGGGTCAGGATCTTGAACAATTCCTTCTTGAGGAATTTCTGCTGGGAGGAGATCTGCGCTTTATCCAAGCCGGAGACATGTTGGACTAGATCGGAGGTGAAGGTGAGCAGGTAGAGGTCCTGTTGTTCGGAGGGGAGTGCATGCAGCTTTGTGATATCCAGCTCCGCACGAGGCGCCGCATAGTCGGAAGTAGATGCAGCGAGTTCAGATGAAGACATTGCATTCGACTGTTCCGACTAAGGCGTCACCCATGCGGTCGGGGTTAGGGTTCTGGATCGATGGGCGAACGAGGAGAATGAGGTGAACTGAGGATTGCAATCAACAACCGACAACAACAACTGTCACTTACTCCGATGATGACGGGGGCCCCTTAATAATCGCCGCAATGGGCTCGACTGTTCCGGGGACGGAGAACCCCCGGATAAACCCTCGGGCCGGCTCCACTTGACCTCTCCATGGCAGGATGAATGAATGCAGTCATCTCTATTAGCAGGTAAACCTGTGGCCATGGCTACCGCTTTGTATACGCGCTGGCTTCAGCGTCGCAGCTCGCTATGTCCCGATCTCTGTCGGAGCTTCACCAGCGCTTCGCCGCTCTTCGCCGGACATAACCGTTGGTCCCAGATCAAGCATCACAAGGCAAAAAATGACAAGGCGAAAAGCAAGGAACGCCAGATCATCGGCAAGGAAATCAGCAGTGCAACTCAAAGTATGCGTCCCGGTGTCTGAATCTCGCCATTCGCTCTCAATTGACACTGCTTAGTGTGGGGACCGGACACCAAGTTCAACCCGCGCCTGACCCTCGCCCTCTCGAACGCAAAGCGCGCCGGAATACCCAGTGCCGTCATTGAGGCTGCGATCGCCAGAGGACAGGGGATCAGCGTTACGGGTGAAGCACTTGAATCAGTGACGATAGAAGCAATGCTGCCCAATTCCGTCGCCGCCGTCATCGAATGTCAAACCGACCAGAAAGCCCGTCTACTGCAAGATGTCCGGCATGTGATCAAGGATTGTGAGGGAACTGTCACGCCTACGACATATCTCTTCCAGAAGAGAGGGCGCGTACTTTTCGAAAAGAAGGAGGGTCTGAATCCGGACGACTACCTCGACCAAGCGATTGAGGCGGGCGCTACAGACATTACTACGGACGAAGAAGGCCATCTGCTAGTGTTCACGGAGCCGAACGAAACAAAGAGCGTTGGCGAATCTTTGGCAAAAACTTCTGGTCTCACAATCCAAGAACTAGAGATCATCTGGGATCCCAATCCAGACACATTGGTGGAGGTCAAGGACGAAGAGCACATCAAAGACCTCGAGGACACACTGAGTGCCATTCGCGAGGAGTCCGGTGTGCGGGACATTTACTTGAACACTACCCAGGATTTCTCATGAAGGCTGTTCGGCCTTCTGTATTATACATGATTTACGACTTACTTCGTTGTTCGATATTGTACCATAGACATTAGATACCAACCTGGCCTTACAGAGCCTACTCAGACATCAGGGTGCTCCTTGTATATACCACCACTTCGGTCATTATTCCTTGCGCAATGCCTTCATCGTACTCCGCATAAGATTTCCAATCCCGGCGCTTCCAATCTCATCGAGATAGTCGAGCATGCGTACCCTGTACTCCTGCCACGTCATCTTAATACCATCCTCCTTCTCCAATGCACTCAGCGCCTTCTGCGTCACTGGTTTTCGTAACCGCGGTTGATCTTCTCGAATATCACTTCCGTCCTCAATATCAGCGAAACACGCTGCCGACATGTTACACAAAGCAACATTGTGACTCAGGGAAAACATCGAGGCGATCGTATACGTGAACGCGGTCTCGCGCCTCCTGTCTCGAGAAGCATTATGCGTGTCTTGGACGTACTGTGCAAACACTCGGGTCGTCGCCGGGGGTACCAAGCAGCCCAAGGCGTTGGGGTCTTCGGCATTGAGGCCGCGGACGCGCCACAGAAGATTGCAGATGTCCATAATATAGCCATTGAATTGGCCAACAAGTTGTTGCGGGTAAAGTGAGTCTGTAGAATTTGGTGTCTGCAGCACTTGGGACGCCAGGGAAGCTTCAAAAGATAACTTATAGGTAGCAAGCACGGAGCTCGTGATCGAAATAATCGAGCTGAGAGGGGTAAACACCAGACCGTAAATAGTAGGCGCCAGTGGGATACTAAGCCGAATGCTACCATTCGCAGGCGCATGTGAGAACACATCGGCCAGTGTGCAATAGAATTCGATCACGGACAGGATCGCTGGTTTCGCATCTCTAAACTCGCCGCTTTCAGTCTCCTGCATGGTGGAGGGACACTCTAGAACCGACAATGCCAAAGTTTCAGCACGGGATATAAGCTGACGGAGTGGCTTTGACTCTTCTAGAGTGAACGCTTGGGTTCTCAACCTAATACCCCATTGACGAATCAGAGAGGAATGGAATTCGAGCAAGCTGGGTTGAGACGGAAGCACGTTCTGCAGGACAGCGGATTCCAGAGGCGCCAGTAATGTGTCGCGCACAGAATCGTACTCATCGAGAACAACATACTCCAGAAGGTGGTATATTTGCTCTCTATGGTCCTTGCCATTCCAAGAACGGAGATATGACTTCAAAAATGAAGTGATCGCTGGGGGTATGTCCTGTAAGATGATAAGTTGCCGTGCCGGGAGCGATTGGAGGAATACATACTTTCGTATACCGTACGTAGACCACGCAAAGGCTCAAAATATAACCCAAAGTCTCATTTTCATCATCCCCATCGGTTTGCGTGGCGTCCAACTGATCGCTTAGGAAACTCCTGAGCCAATCATCCAACCGGCGACTCGCAGCTTCAGGCTCAACCAAGAAGAGGTACTTTTGAGCAATATTGTCTCCAAGGGTCGAAATAATCTGATTCGGCAGCTCGATCTTATCGATCTTGTCCACAAAATGGTCCACACCTCGCAGTTCTTCCAATGATGTGCGGTTATGCGATACGCGCGAAGTCTGCACGTCTGGAACGATGATCTCCACTTTGCTTCTCTTCGCCACTCCTCTGTGGACTACTTGGAAGCTCGAGGGTTGTGTTGCCTGTAGTCTCTCCAGATTCGTGTCTTGAAGAAGCTTTAGATGGCTCGACCATTCCGGGTCTGGGTGCTTGAAGACAAGCCCCTTCCTTCCAGTCATTCCCATGTCACCAACGATTACGTCGGGACAGTAATTCTTAAAGACCTTGAGCAGAGTGAGCAATTCTCTCTCATCTCCGCCAGAGGAACGGACTAGTTCCATGAGAGCCTGGATCCTAAACGGTTTGACATGTTTGCGCCGGGTGATGAACGAGAGAACATGGCACAGAGGCCTGCGCAGGCTTAACATGTCTAAATAGTTAAAGAGCACAGCATAAAGCTTCGATAGGTGAGTTCGGTCTTCGAGGAAGTCATACACCAGAATAAGCCATCGCAACAGCTGCACCTGCGTTGCAGGCGAGGGTTTATTCTTGGTGGGCCCCAGGCAACACACGACTTGTGTGACAAGCTTAGACGGGACTCTCTCCGCAGGATACAAATTCTTGATCAAGGTAGTGATGGTCCCTTGGTCGAGATGATTGCTGGTTGTGAGGATCTTTACCAGGCGCTCCAGTGCAGCCCCAGGGAGCCCACTATCATACGCGCGCGATGCAATAGTCTTCGCAAGCTTGCCGGCATCTGTGTACCGTTGCTTGGTAGGTACAGGTGCAACTTCGAAACAGTCATTTACTGCACTTGAAAGGGAATTTCGCGAGGGCCTTACCTGCTTCAAGATGCTCGATCGCGTCTAGAAGGCTCGTTGGCGAAGGCACTGCGCATTCGGAACCGTGAGCACAATCACGCAAATAGAGGAAACTAAGGAAAACTTACCTCTCTCTGGTTCTGAGGACATCGGTTGCAGTTGTTACCGCTTGCTGTTGGATGACTATGGCGACTTGTTTGTGTTGGACCAGACCCGCGAGGTAGATTGCGGAAGGTTGCGCACTACCGGAACCTTCGCGCGCTGGTCGAGATTAACGCGTGGAAGGGTACCGTTTTATCGGAGAATTGGCTTCAGTCCAATAAAGCTCCTTTCACAATGTTAGAGGAGCAATTTGGTCTTTGACAATGGTGGTAGCTAGATTGGTTTGACTGTTTATGGTCCGTCGCAAGTCGCGCTGGTCGCAAAGATCGCGGGACTTACTAAACCCCATCCGGCACCACCAGCCTGAGTTGGTTTGAGTACTAGTATACTCCAGAGTACATCTCGACAGGAACATACAGGAATCATTATATCTCAGTAATTTCTGTGTCCGAACTTAGGATGGACAATGTTATATCTGCCTAGGGTTTGAATTTATGTAACTTCAGACTGCGATATGCACACACTGTACAGTTCGCTGGGAAATATATAGAGATGTTTCATTCATCGTCTAGACAACTACATCACTATGACAGCAAGCCAAATAATAACTGCGTCCGGGTCCAATACTCCTCAGCCCTCCGTTCCACGATCTTTGTGCAACTTTCATCGGAGTTAAGGCCGCCAGCGACCAGTTCGACTGCACGATTGAGTGCTTCATGTTTCACATCCTTCACGGCGAGCGCGTTCTTTAAGTAGACAGCATCAAAGTAAAACTGGAACTTCCGGTCCTTGAGAGTCTGTGCAGCCATAGGGGCATCTGCAGACTCCGGAGTGCCATCTGCAGTGTCTTCTGAGGTTTTTGTCTCCTTGTCCTCTGCTGGATTCAAATTCTTGGTGGACTCCACTGCTGCAGTGGCAGATCGCGCTACTTCATCTTGCAGAAATTCTTTGAGAGCCCGAACAGTAGCACCATCCCAGAGCCCCGGTCCATAGTTATCCATATGCCCTACCAGACGGCGCAGGAATTTGAACGTCGCAGGTGACGGTTGTACTGGTAGTTCCGGATCACCTTCCCAGAGCGTTCGGCCGGGTACTCTTTGCCCTGCAGCGTCAACTTTGATCAAAGAGCGCGTGGTGGCGATTTGCGTGATAACCTCAGTAGCCAATAACTTTTGCAGCTGCGGAACAATATCTTTCGAGAACACAAACCCCTCACCGATGAAAGCAGTTGGTAGGTCTCGCCGTACCAACCGAATGAGCTTGAGCATAAAGGCAGCCTGTCCGCTTTGGCCCGACTCGCGGAATGTATCGAAGGTTCCTTTGAACGAAGTCTGAAGAGATTGACAGGCCTCCTTAACAGCTGACTGAAGAGCATCCCCTAAAACTCGGGTGTCATCTTCGTTTAGGGTAGCCGGGATGTCGACATCGGAGTCTTCATCTTCCCCTTCTTCCAGAACATCTGTCCACCTTATCCGACGCAGCTCATCGATATCGACTCTGAATTTCTCGATGGTTGATAACCATGCAGAGTACTTCTTTAGTGCAGCAGAAGTATTCTCGTCCCGCCCGAGCAAACTATCCACAATTGCTTGTTTGAAGGCCACCGCACCATTCGAGTAATCAAGAGACATGAGCTCATGGTCCCACAGGGACCGGCCGGCTGTATGGTCTCTCTTGTCCCAGCTCGATACAGCAGACGCAACATCTTGGCCGAAACGCTCCAACGATTTGGCCTCATCTGAAAGAATTTGCGTGAGTTTTCCATTGAAGGTGGTCCGGAGTCCTTCCAGAACCTGCAAAGGAGAATGTGTTTTCGTCGAGCTCCAGGAACACAGCCACAGCTCGATCGTCTTCTGGCGAAGGGAGAGTAATTCCGAGAACTCCACCCAGCTCCCAAGACTCGTTTGACATCCTTCCACAAACTTATCAAATGCCTGCCTTGACCATTGTTTGATGACTTTATCGGACTCCGACTTTGATAGTTCACTCAATTTGATCCATGGTGTGAAATTGCTGACGTCGGCAGCAACCCAGCGCCCCAAGACGTCGAGTCCTAGATCGTCTAAACTGCGAACGTCGGGATCAGTTAGGAGAGGTCGCAGCTTCAGTTTGCTCAGGACATCCGATAAGCGACGAGACAACAGAATTTTGGTAGATTGTAGCGTCCGGATATATAGTTGCAAGGCGTTCAGGACGTTCTCTCCGGTGGTGTCGTTGGCCTTCAACTTGGTTTCAATGACGCCAAGACGAAGTTTATGGAAATGTTGTATAGCATCGTCGGAAGAGGAGCTCGTAGCTAGGCAATAGGCGGCTAAGGCTTCGATTATATCGTCCGCGATTGACGCGGATGCGGAGAGACGTCTGTCGATTCTTCCCAAGAGGGCTCGTCGAAGGGAGGCCAGCTGGTTGCGGAGGCTTTCGACAAACGGCGGTACGGTCGTCTGTTTGGACAGGGTGTTGTACAGAAGGCGAGACACGACCATAAGCTTCGCCATCAACAAGAGGGATCCGCGCCGCCGCAGGAGCCGAGAGATCGATATCGTGGAGCGATGGAGTAGAGCAAGCTGGGCTCCAAGTGTTCGTTTCTCCGCATCTAAGCCGCGCATCAGCTGTCTGTACAGTTTGACCTGTCTTGTAAAATGCAAACGAAGCTACCTTTCTCATCCACATCGCCTTTGATCTGATTGTAGTGAGTGTATTTCTTCTCCATCAATCGCGGATTGCATCGTCGACCGATATCACCCAACGTGGTATCCACCTCCTGCATCTCGCGGTTCATAGAAACGATCATTTCGGCCGTGCCAACCAGTTCTCGATACCTCGTCCTATGCGCGAGAAAGACGTTAGCGATTTGCAACGGTCAACTGCGCTGCGCTGCGCTGTCATACCCCACGAGTGACCGAAGCTTCTCCTTATTGCTTGCGATATCTCGGCGCAGTTCCTGCTCCACGCGGCGCACGGTGGGAATTGGATACTGGAACGCATCGTGCCATGACTTTAGGCTCTGGGGGTCGGGGCCGTCGGAGGCCATAGTGCAGGACGGGGGGATGATGTAGGGAAGTTGATAGTTAGCTGACAGCGTTGCAGCTGTGGTAATGTACCTGGTAACGGCCCGGTAATAAGCAATGTTGACTATTCCAAATGTGGAAATCAATTCATCGAAACTGATGGAAGAAGGCGGTCTGTAAAGGCAGAATATTTATCTCGATGACTCTTTGCAGTCGCCCCGCCATCTCCCCTCATTAGGTCTTTGATCAGAAATCTACAGCCTGTCACAGACACACTCACCATGCCGCATATTGAGTCTGAGCAACCGCCGTCGGCTGAATCTTCCAGTGAACAGCCGCTGGAGCGTCTGCCTTTTTCACCAGTCACTTACTCCCATATCTTAAATTGCTCTTATCACCACTGGCAGCCACTGTAAGTCCCTTACACCTTCTCTACTACCTGTGTTCCCCTCTAACTCACACATTCTAGATACCGCAATGTAACCCCAAAATCGCGCGTGATACCTCTATCCCCCGCATTCATATCATACCTCCGCGCGGACGGAATCGTCCTCCCACCCGAAGCTGCACCTCCCACCGACGACGATAACCTTGACGCCTTCTCCGAAGACTCCTCCGACGAAGAACCGGATCCCTCCGCCGAATGGAAAGAAATCCACGCGCAGATCAAATCTACCATCGCCGACTTCGGCGGCAAAGTCACCCCCAAGCTAAACTGGAGCGCCCCGAAAGACGCCACCTGGATGGCCGCAACCAACGACCTGCAATGCCGCACGCCCAACGACATCTACCTCCTCCTCAAGAGCAGCGACTTCGTCACCCATGACCTCGAGCACCCGTTCGACGGGTGCGTGCCAGATGCAGACCCCGCCGGCGGCGGCTCGGACGCCCCAACACCAGAGGTGCCGTACCACCTCGTGTTGCGCAAATACGTCAACTTCAACCCATCGCTCGAGTTCCGCTGCTTCGTGCGCAACCGTATGCTACTGTGTCTGTGCCAGCGCGACCAGAACCACTTCGACTTCCTGTTTCCGATGCGCGACGCGCTGCGCTCCCGCATCCAGGCGTTCTTCGACGAGAAGCTGCGCGATTCGTTCCCCGATCCGAACTTTGTCTTTGACGTGTATGTGCCGGCGCCGCATCAGCGCGTGTGGCTGGTGGATATCAATCCGTGGGCGGTGCGCACCGACCCGCTGCTGTTCAGCTGGTTGGAGATTCTGCAGATGAAGGATCCAATTGGGATCCGTGAGGCGGAGGACGGCGCAGAGGAGCAGTTCGTGCGGTTGGCGCTGAACGGTAGTAGTGCTGCGGCCCTCGAGACGGAGCTTGATGAGGGCAGTATATCCGAGTCGGATGAGGAGGAGGTGGACGAGGAGGCGGACGATGACTCGCCGTTCCTGCCGGAGTTCCGCCTCATCAAGCGGGACGACCCCGAGGCATATGCGTTCACAACACCCCAATACTCGGCGCATAAACTACCGAAGGAGGTGGTGGATGCATCGCTTTCCGGGCCTGGTGGTATGAGTGAGTTCCTCGGGAAGTGGCAGGATATTCTCGCCAAGCAGGCGCAGGAGTCGGATTCTGATGAGGCGAATTGAGTACCTCGCTGAGAAAGCATTAAGTGAGCGTTACGGAGGAATAGACGGCGTTAGCAGGACAGGGTCCCAGGAAAAAGTTAGATTCGCATTTGTATGTATATAATCGTTATCTAGGCACGTATATACCCGACATTGCAATGCACTTCGGTTGTATGTACACTCTACAGCTTATGCTTCTTCTCGCCAGAGGCAAGCTTGCGGAACTCCTCCTGCGGCACACCCATGAGGAAGCGCTCGAGGCCGGCAAACACCTCGATGTGGTTCTGACGATCGAGGACCTCGCGCTCCGGCCGGCGGATCAGCTCCTTGATCTTGAGCAGACTGGACTGGTTGAGGTGCTCGCCGAGGCGGTCCTCGACCTCCTCGAGGACCTTCTGCAGGAAGCCAGCCGAGTCCTCGGGCTTGCCGGAGGGCGCGGTGATGACTTTGTTCACGTAGCCAGTGGCGACGAGCTCGTCGCAGGTGATGCGCTTGCTCATGATGAGGGCCTCGTTGGCCTTGGCGACGCCGAGGCGCTCGACCATGGCGCGCGACGCGGCGCCCTCGGCGACGAGCCCGAGCGACGAGAACGGCGTCAGCAGGAAGGTGTGCGGGGCTGCGTAGATAAAGTCGGCCATAGAGACCAGCGCCGCGGACAGGCCTACGGCCGGGCCGTTCAGCGCGGCCACCAGGATCTTCGAGTGGTGCGCCACCGTGTGCGTGATGTCGATGTTGTTGGCGATGAAGCCGCGGACGATCTCGCGGCGGACGCTGCCGCTGAGGGCGCCGCCGGGGCGGGAGGACGTTACGTCTGCGCCGCTGGGCAGGTTTAGCTGGGAAGGACGCTGGCAAGGGATGAACGGAGGGGATGTGTGCTCACGCGGAGAAGAAGCGGCCAGTGCCGGTGAGGACGGTGATGGAGATGTCCTCACGCTTGTCAACTTCACGGAGACGCTCACCCAGAAGGTAGTAGAGGTCCTGGTTGAGGGCATTAAGCTTCTTGGGGTTGTTGAGCGAGATGATAGCCACGCGGGGCTTGTAGGTGACGGTGATGAGGTCCTCGTTCGACATGGTGGATGCTGAGGGTGGCGAGGTGATTAGGATGAGGCAATCAAGAGACGAGTGTGGAGGCAGAGAGGTCCTTTTATGACAATCGGGAATTGGATCGCATCCTGGAATAAGCTAGGTCGTGAAGACCAGCCAGTGACTGCGGCTATACAACTCCCGTTTTGCTTTGCGGGGACTGCGAGGCCGACGGGCCGAATGTGAGAAGCCGAGGCCCACGGGGATGCGTTATGTAAGCCATTATCAGGTGACGACACGTGCAGGTTTGCTCTGTTTGCTTGGATCGGCGGTGGTCTGAGGAATCCTGTCATCCATATTGGCTCGCATGACAGACGCATACATACGGACTCTGGATGCTCTTTATCAGTTGATACTACTTTCATAGATTATTCTCTCATACCTCTTTGGTTTCCTCTTCCCCGCCACCGTCACAATGTCCGCCATACTCCGCAGACTACAAGGCGGCAACCTCGAAGTCTTCAAAGTGCGTGCCTATCTGGCAGCTTGTCCATCGCTTTTCATCCCGCTAACCCGCCCAGTTCGGCATGTACATCATCTTCCCCATCGGCTGGATGTATTACTTCGGAACGAACCTCGACGACCGCTTCAGCGTGCCTGGCTTCTGGCCCACGACGGAACAATCCCACAAGATCCCGCTCGAGAAGGAGGAAATCGACAAGGAGCTGTCGCGCATGCGCATGATTGATGCGGCTCGACGAGAACGGCGAGAGGCGCGGGCTCAGGCGGAAGCCGATGCACAGGCTGCAGCGGCGCAGGCACAAGCTGCGCAGAATGCGGAGTGAGCGGGATGACGGTTTTTTGATGACATATGCGTGATATATGGGCATTTAGGTGGAATGCTCCTTCGGTGACGATGCAAATGGGAGTGGGAGGTGTCCTAGTTGCCATCTGTGCAGTGCAGACTTGCATGTGACTCCCATCGAGGTATCCAGTGCGACTGGGTACCCCTGTACGTTGTATGGATGCTGTTGTATAACACTCTTCTCTGAGCATGGCAGGAGTTGCATTGGGTTTGGGATTGGTATATATTTTCTATTTTCTTCGCTTTTGCAAAAGTGGTTCATTCATGTCATTCTGGTTATTATTATTATTATTATTATTATCATATTATCTTTGAAATGTGATGACTGCCTAGCCAACAGGGATCTGGACGAACATCATGATTGGCTACCAAGGGTATTCTATCACAACAATGGACAAGTCACGGCAAGAAAGGATCAGTCATCGCAAGAACGACCAGACCGAAATCCTCAAGAACGCCTAGGATGCGCCGGCCCGCTCACAAAACAGATCACGCGAACTCCGTGGAAGCCGAAGACCTCGCGCCCCTGACCAGAGAAGCGGAGCGGCCGAGGCGGTCGACGGTCGGATGCAATTCAATTTTTTCCTCTCCCAAGCGTGGAAGTTGGACGTAAATGGCATGAGTATGACCACAGCAAATTAGAAATAAGCCTCCTGAGGGATATTAACGTGAAGCGGCGTAGTCACGACAGCCGCTACTGGTGAATCGTACACGATATCACAACTCTCTGATGGGTTCGGTGGCCGTAGCGGCGGCGTTTTTCGCCGTCTCGTACATGACCTCGAGGTTGTTGGTTCCGGTTTCGCGAAAGACAGAGCTGATGGAGTGGATACTGGAGGAGATGAAGGGGCGTTCGCCCACACAGTAGTAGTAGAGGTGGCTGTAGATGGCTCGGATGTGGTCAGGGAGGTAGACGTAGATGGCGGTGAGGATCATGGCGATAAAGGTGAGGAGGAGGGAGTCTGTGGGAGGGTTAATCGTTGTCGCAAACGTGAGGAGAACAGGAACGACGCACTAAAGATGAACTTCTCGGTGGGCGTGAGCATATAGACGGCGAAGGTGACTTCATATTGGTAGATTTTCAACCGAATCCAGCGCACCAGCTTGGTGGCGATCCAAAGGAGGGAGGTCATGTTTTGCAAAGAGCGTAGGGGAGAGAGCGGAGGAGTTGCGAATTGAACGGTTCACACTGGGGAAACTGGTCGTGTGCAGTTGAGAGATAGGAGGAGGCCGCAGTGATTGTTGGATGAGGGTGGTCTATGCGTCCATTATTCGGTAGGCTTGACGTGAGGGAGGGGTAGAGCGAGGATGGAACAGCGGAGGAGGGAGAACGAGTGTTATATTCAAGGGCCCTGAAAGAAGACGCTCGAGACAAACGAGTGATGCGGGGAGGAGGGCGGCTGGATGATAAAGTCGAGCGCAAAATTGGAGGGAGTGGTGACAGGTGGTCTTGACCCCCAACGCCGCGAATAATAATCTCGGGCTAAGAATAGCGTAGGACAAAGTTTCGTTTAGTTCGTCGGGGATCTCATCTCAGTATGTCCCGGGTCCACTCAGGGTCCAGTCATGTCTAGGTTCCCACAATGTCTATCTACAAAGGGTATTGTACAGGATGACATCCAAACAAACTCAGCTACAGAAATAGTCTATGCTATGAATTTATGTGAACATATTTTAACAGTACTGAGCAAACTGTGGCGCTCCTCCCGAGAGACCATGAAAAATCCAATCCAATCCCATCCATCCAACCCCTCGACGCGTACGTCAGCCCCTGACTCGGCATCTTTCCACGAAATTTACCACAGAGCATATCCTTACTCTGTCCAGATAGAGGATCGTGCTTTCACCCGCGTCATCTAATGGTATTCATATTAGATAGGGGGATGATTATTCGGAGGACTCCGTAAATTGTTGGGGAAGTGTCAATAGGGTGTGCATTATTATTATGAACCGCATGACTCATCGATGCAATCCATGGCGCCCTAACCCGACCCGGTAACCACCTGCCTACTCTCAATGCACCTCAACTACTGTCTAGATCCCATCATGGACCATGATCAAGAATGCTGCGATCGCTCCGTCTTCCTATTCTCTCCCCCCCGGCCACCGTGAAACCACTCACTCTCCTTAGATCCTTCACTCTTTCTGCCCTTCTTGCCTCAAAACCCCTCCCTCCCCGTTTAAAAATCGACGATGCCGACCTGACCATATCATACCTCAAGGGCTCGGGCCCCGGAGGCCAGAAGATTGTATGCATATGCACACTGCCTCCATACCCTGCAACCACGACAACTAACCCACCAGAACAAAACCAACTCCGCCGTCCAATTGATCCATAGACCCACCGGGCTTGTAGTCAAATCCCAAGCCACGCGTTCCCGGTCCCAGAATGAGAAGATCGCCCGCCAGCTCCTGGCCGATAAAATCGAGCAGCTACAGAAAGGGGATCAAAGTCGGGCTGCCATCAAGGCTGACCGCGCGCGGAAGAAGAAGGCTAGTAAATTGAAGAAAAGTCGGAGAAAATATCGCGACCTGGAGCAGAAAGGTGAAGCGGGTGAAGCAGGTGAAGCAGATGAAGCAGATGAAGCGGACAACGGGGAGCATGACGAAGGCGAACCAAAGGAGGGCCCAATCCAGGTGCAATAGCATTGTTCTAAGAATATACCTAATCGTGCATCCGGAATAATTACCTTCATGATGGACCATTTTTCATAGCCTCGGTCCATCTGGACCCAAATTTTTGATTATAGTAACAATTCATAACGACATGCACAGTTTTAGATGCCTTTCCGGGTCTTCCGGATCTAAAAAAGTTTCCACGACGGCTATCCCGGAAACACTATCTCGAAACAAACCACATTTTCTGGCCAAGACGATGATCGCTCCTTGTTCATGCAATGTAGCTGCTGAGCACCGTCTTAGACTCGGCATCCAGGCGCTCCTGAGCGAATGCAGAAACGCGTCCGTTGGTCTTCTTGTCCGCCTCCTTCAGGTACTGACCAACCCAAGCCTTCAGATCGGCTCCCGTGTCGGGCCACGGGTCCACAGTCTGCTGCCGAATGGTGTTCAAAGCTGTGAAACCGACGCCAAATGCCATGTCTTCCACATCGTGCTCGGCAATAATGTCCTCCTTGCTGGCCGGAAGGGGCGGGAGTTCCAGCAGTTTTAGGAGCGCCGTGCAGGTGAAGCCCCATCCCTTCTTGTAGCGAGTGGCAAAGGCTTCGGAGCTGGCGAGAGTCTTGGTGAAGGACAGCACCGCCGTTTTGCGGTCCAGCGGCCGAGCAAGCTTCTGTGTCTCCGGCAAAATGACGTTCAGATAGATGGGGGTGAACAATCTAGACGAGATTAGTATCGGCCGCAGAAAGCTAACCTTGGCTTCACTTACCCTTCTTGCACCTTGTCCACTACTTGGATGAAGAAATCAGCGCTATAGCCCTTGTCATCGTGAGCAGAGATGAAGTGATAGAAGCGGACGAATCGCAGCGAGAGGCCTTCTGTTTTGCGGTTCTGAAGGCGGGTGAGAATAATGCTCATAACGGAGACGAAGTACTGTTCAAGGGCAGCGCTAGAGAATGGGTCAGTAAAACAGAGACGCCTTTTAAGGTGGTTGGTCTTACGGAGGGAAGTTTGCGACCACAGCCTCCAGAAGGTCGAAGGCCTGGCTCTCGTAGGCTTTCAGTGCAATCAACTTCTGGAAAACACCGAGAACAGACTCGAGCTGCTGATTCTCAAGGATGTATTGAGCACCACGCGGGATAATCGACGACAAAAGCCGCACGAGTGCAGGAATGTTGCCTCTTCTCGGATCCCACATAACAGGCAAGAGGATAGGAGCGATCAAATTCTGATAGTAATCGGGCAAGGTCCCGGAGGGATTGGCTTCCAAGAGAGCGGCGAAGAGTTGGAACACGTAAGGCATGAATTCTCGTAGCAAGTCAACTCCAAAGTCAAGACAAAATCTCATTGCGGCGGACTCACCTTGTACATCTCCCTGGAGGATTCCGGCAAATGGAGGGTACAGAGCTTGCTCAAGCTTTTCGGGATTAGCGGGCGCAGCAAACCTGCCAGCGTTAGTACAAGAAAGTAAAGAAACTCCAGATGTAACATACCGAATAAAAGCTCCCATTGCTTCGAAATGGAAGTAATAGAATTTGGGATTGCTTGGGTTTGCGCTGATCACTTGGGTGATGTTGATGAGATGCTGGAGGATAGTATCGGTGAATGGTACCACCCCTTCCTTGATCACAATCAAGACTCTCATGGCACATTTCATCAAGAACTCATTCTCCTGCAACTTGGGTGGGGACGGATCCTTTTCGATCAAGGAGAAGATGTGCTCCAAAAGGTCCTTGGCAAGTGGTGTCACGGAACTAGGAGCGATGATGGGCTGGTTCGCGCTGTCTGTGAGGGAAAGGACTCTCTCAACAGCAATAGCAGCGTACGTGTAGATCACATAGTTCGGTGCACCCAGTTGGTTCACCAACATTGGAACCACTTCTTGCCACTGTTCCTTTGTGATGATGCTGCGGAAGACGTATAGATACTTGATGGCGTCTTTCTTGAGAATGGGGTGGACGTCGCCGGATACCAGGTCAGCGGCAAGGTACTTTTGGAAGTAGTCAGCGACGCTGACCAGCGAGTTGGTGGCAGTGACTCCGTGACTAGCCGTGGCAACGCCCTTCGCTGCAATGGCGGAGTAGAGATAGGTTGCCGTATCCTTCGCTTTCCAGTTGGAGGCTGGATCCTTGGCATATTCGGCCAGGTAATGTTCAGTATACTTGAGCACGCATTTCGTCACCGACGCTTCGAATTTCTCGGCAAGCTTCCTCAGGAAGTCGGTGGCAGCCCTCCGTCTCGTGTCGGTATCAGATCCTTCGAGATCCCGCCGAATGAATTCAATAGGCTCATCCTCAAACAATTCTTCATCCGATTCACGGAGGCTGACACTGGGCAAGATGACTTTCTCGATGATCTGACTGAGAGTGGTTTCGTCCTGGAAGGCAGCTGCCTGCTCTGGAATGCTCACAATCGAAGTCAAGAAGTTCAAAGCTCTGCTGACCAGGATGTCATATTTCGTTTCTTGTCCGATGGTTGCCAGGAAGGTCCAAGAGCTCTGGACGAAGCCATCCACATGTGGCTTGAAATCATCCATGAATTTCTGCACGAAAAGGGTCAAGACCTCGAAGATTCCAGCTCGGCAAAACTCCAAAACTCCGGCCTCGGATTCATCATCGGTGTGCAGCAATTGGTTATCGTAAGTGAGGTATTTGAGCAAAAGGCCGGCAATGACGGAAATGTGCTCTTCGAACATGGGAGGCAGATCGTGGCAAGAGAGATCATACATCAATTTGATCATCAGGTTGAGCTGCTCGAATCCTAGAATGAGATTCTCCTTATTCGACTTGTTCTCTTCGAGGTAGGCATCAAGATCCTATCAAAAGTTAACACTGCTTTTCGAGCTGCACGGTGGGAGGGAACTCACCTCCAAGATCCTCAAGTAGGGAGTTCCGAACCGATCCAGAACGTGGTTGATCTCTGTGTACAAAGCATCGGACTGGAACGCGGGTCGCCACTTTTTGAAAATCGAATGTGCGACTTGTAGGACACCGTTATTGGCGGCCGGGTTCTTCGATTGAAGCCTTGAAACGAGGTCCTGGGAGGTGTCAACGGACGTGCATGCCAAAAAAGCGAATCCGGCTACTCACGTCCACAAGTGTATCCCACCTCTCGTAGAAATCACTATCAGCGATCATGCTGACAGCCTCACCCAGCTGAGACTGGATAGCCTTGGGGACCGAGATCATCAAGTTGATCAACTCCCGCTTGATGGTCGCAACCTCTTCAAGGGGGAGCTTGTAGTTGCCTTCTTCATCAACATAGTTGTACTTAATGAAGTTCTTGAAGTATAGGGCACTGGCAAGACGAGTCTGGTAGGGATAGGATTCCGTTGCGGTGATTTGGAGAAGCTGCAGAGAGTAACCAGGTTTTTTCTCCTCTTGATTAAGCGCAAGTTCGGCTGGAGGAAGAGGAGCTATCAGCAACCCGGAGCTTCAATGACCAGAGGATGGAAGGTATGTCTGTTCAAGGACAAGGAAATTAGCGTTATGGCACTCACCTTGCTTGTTTTGCCTTGGGTCCAAGGTTGCCGCAAGAAGCTGCGCCACGGCTCCCTGGTCAGCCATTTTCGGAGCGGGGAGGTTGCGGAACAGAGGAAAGAGAGAAGTTGATGAGAGATTGGGGACAGAGTATATGTCTTAATGAAAAGATAGACGAAGAGAAGAAAGGACAATGTCAAAGACGGAAAAAGGGAAACGTGAGTAGAAAATTTCCCGGAGCAGCACCTGTTCAGCCAGAGGGAAGCTTAGTTCCTGGTCAGGCAGTTTGTTTGGCGGGTGTTTCTTTGCAACAAAGCAACCAAGGCGGTGAGCAGCGGTGCGCGGGGTGTTCTGCCTGTCAGGTGACTTGGCCGGATTAACGTTGTGCGAGACGCCGCCAAATCATCATCATCGATGCTCGGAGGGGGGAAAGAGTGTCTTGGCACACTTTCGCTACGATAACTCCCTCTTCCGCTATCACCGTCTTCCCCTCCGGTTGTGCCTATCGGTTCCTTTATATCCAGCCTTATACCCAGAGTGCTCTGTGCCGTGTTTGTCTAAGCTTTCAAAGCTGTCTTGATTCAATCCTGGAACTTCGGTTACAGCATTGTCTAGCTGCCTTATCTGTGCTCGGCGTCACATATTTCGTGCAGGTCTCCTGACTCTTTGCTTCATGTGATCGTGCTATAAGTAAGCTCTATCCTCTTTGTGCGAACCCTCATTGGGTACAAGAGTGCATCTGTTCTCAGTGAATGACTTCTTCATGAGTCCTGGGCTAATCAGTCCCGGTATAGATATAGACTCATCGATTGAGCTTACCTGACTCAACCTCGTCCGCTGGGACGCATGCCTTCTGACGATGCTCCATCACCTTCCAACCACAAACAACCTTCTTCAAGCTTCGCGGACGTATTCAAATCTCTAGGCGTTAACCGCCCAAAGTCACTGTCTCCCACCCCCGCGCCGGATAGTAGTGATAGTGTATCGCAATCGTCGGATGGGCGCATGAGCAGCCGAGTCGTTCTCGGATTCGAATCAATGCAGCGCGGCAGTGTCGTGTCCAGCTCCTCGGACACGCCAAGTGCTCCGGATTTTGAGGCCGCTCTTAGAGCCTTGTCACAAAGACAGAACCTCGCTCATGCCATCGACGAAGCGGAGCGGGTATCGAAATCGGTCCAGTGGTTCTCACCGGAGCAATCACTCGCTCTTTGGGAAGCAGGCTCATACCTGATACAACATACGGAGTCGGCGGACGCTCGGAAGGGTGGCTCTTCCTTGCTGGAAGCAATTGCGACTCGGCAGGATCTAACGCCAGCGGCCAGACGTGTGGTCTTTGAGTCGATATCTCAGCCATCGGAACCTGATGTGATACCAGCACGTATCCAGTCCTTGGTATCGCTGTCAGATCACGGCAGAAAGCTCGAATTCACCTCCTCGTCCATCCTTCCAATCATCTCATCCTGTGTAGTTCCGCTCTATGAATTGATATCCACGGCTCGGCTAAAAGCAAGAAAGTCCAAAGTCCCGAAAGCCAACGGCCTCGGTTATGACGATGATACTCTAGACGACCTCTTCCAATTCGCGGTTGACGTGATCACTCTTCAACGAAAGCCCCCGAGTAGCGAGGAAGTTGGGGCGCTCCTGGAGCAAATGTTCACGGTATGCAGGAAGACTAGCGTCGCGGCCGACATCAAAAATTCCTTAGCTGTATTTGACTCCATCATCCTGTATGCTGACGTTCCCGACGGAAGCCTTGTCCCGATGTTGGAGGTGCTCTGCAGCATTCATGCCTCTGTAAAATCGCTTTCTGGCCCAACGTCACGAGCGGTTAGAAATCTCGCAAAATCAAAGAGGCAGGGTGAAATGCTTAACGCGCTCTATTCGTTCTTACAGGAGACTTCTGAGGAGAAGGGCCAGACTTTGAACGTTCTCCGCGGCGCGGTTCACGTCTTTACGGATATCATTCGAGCCCATGGCCAGGATGGAATCCCCTCATTGGAATTCGATAACCTGATCAACTCTCTTCATGAGGTTCTTAAGGTCGCCGCAAAGAAGGACGATGGAAGATTGGAGGCTGACATCTTGGAGTTGTGCCTGAATGTGTTGGAAGGAGAGTACGCTCACGTGGCCTTGACGAGAGGTTGGTCAGGTTTTGCCGATTTGATGATTTCGTGTTCCCTCAGGGCTGTCGACGAGCTCGAAGAGCGTCCCGCACCCTCACCCGGTCCTCAGCTCCTTCACCCACGAGGAAGTATTCAGGATGATACCAAGTCCAACATTCTTTCCAGCATAATCCAGATCACATCTGCCTTGGAATCTCTTTGGGAACGCATGGACGAACCGCAGAAATTGGATGCCACACGTTTCCTGATGAACGTCTCACAGCACCTTGAGCCTCCTCAGGCTGAGCTTATCCTTAGTACGATGAGAACCGAGCGGCTTTGTGACCCTGGTAGTCCCGGTTGGGTTCAGCATTGCCAAAGGCTTATCCGTTGCTTCGTTCGATCCCGTACAAAGCCCTCTGATATCCGCATTCTCGCCTTGGACACTGTGAAAGAACCATTCTTGGACACCGATCATTTGGCTCACTTCGAAGCGCAGGGGTTGCTGAGCCTTATACTAGAAAACTTTGCTGACGAGGAGGACCTTCTATTCCTGGAATCACTGGTGTCTTTACTTGTCGATATCTCCGTTCTTACTAGGAACGAGAGTACTTTTCAAATGTTGGTGGATACCATCAGCTCACAGATGAGTAAAGATCCAAGCAAAGAGGCGTCGCAGGGCAACGAATCTCCTTCATCTATGACTTCTTCTCAGCATCTTTCGTCTGTCAACATTATGCTGGAGACGTCTTTGGCCAATGTTTGTGCGCTTGGGTTGGTCAAGATATTCCTTCGAGTTTTGAATCAGTCGGCAACCAAGTCAGCCATCACGTTTGAGGCGCTTCTGAATATCGCAGAATCTTCCAACCGGCCCGCGGACTCTCGCTTGACAGCCTTGAGGTTGCTGTTTAGACTTCGATGTGATTCGAGAGGCTCTATCACAGTCATCACCGCCCCTGAAGAAGACTTCGTCTTTAATACCTCTAGTCGAAACTCGGACCTCACTCCCAAAGCGCAATCCTCGTCAGAGGACCATGCTGCTGACAATGTCGCGGAGAACGATCAGAGGCCATCAGTGCAAAGCAGACACCCCAGTAGGGACCAATCCTCTAGCCTTCCGACCAAGCCAGCGACACGAAATGCAAGCCTGCCTCTACGCACATCCAAGCCTACGCCTCCCGTGTGGACGTACGCTTCGCTCCAGGTTCTTCCAGAAGACCCTCCTGTAGCATCGAGCCCGTTCGTCTATGCTTACGCTACTCCCAACACCTCCCCTGATACCGAATCGGAATCTGCGCCCCGAGTGGCCTTGAAGGCCAATATGTGGTTGGAGACGGTGATCTCACTGCTGCAGCGCGAAATGAACTGGGACCTATACAGTTATGTTCTGACGCACCTTGCTCCTCAGTTACGTAACAGAGGTTTCTTCAGTAATGCAGTTCCTCAAGTGAAATTGCTGCGGAGCGTTATGTGCGATCAAGTCAAGAATGATTCTTTCCGCGAACCTCCAGCATCGACCGGGGTCAAGAAAACCGATGTCGCTAGCTACATTTTCGAATCCCTCTGCGTCCTCGTCAGTTACCATGAGTTTTTCGCAAAAAGCGAAGAAGACGAGCTTGTCCGTGCGTTCATGCTGGGTATCATTGGGTCGTGGGGCGGTACTTCCCGTGGATGTATCCATGCTCTCTCCATCTGTTGCCACGAGATTCCTCTCTCTGTGACCAAATCACTGAATGGTATCCTTGACAAGATGTCTAAAGTGATTACCATGTCCAATCTCGCTGTGCATATCCTCGAGTTCTTGGCGCTTCTGGCACGACTTCCGGATGTTTACATCAATCTACGGGAAGAGGAGATTCGAACGGTTTTTGGAATTTGTATCCGGTTGCTCCAGACATCACGAGAGCAGAGGTTCAGGTCTTCTGAGTCTCCTATTCGGAACGCCCAAGTCTCAGCCAGACTTGGAAGCGGCATGCGGGAGACTACGGCTTTGCCCCCTGACATGTCGGACCCTTCTCTTCAAGACGGAATGTCGCGGTACATCTACACACTTACGCACCATGTCATGGTCTTCTGGTTTTTGTCACTGAAACTACAGGACCGTGCAAAACAAGTCAACTGGATCACCAGTAGGCTTATCTTCAAGGATGAACATGGCAAAGAAATGGTCGAAGAGCAGAGTCAAGTTTTCCTCGACTTGATGCAGAGAGTCGCTTTCACCGACCTGGGTGAAACCATTCCGTATGAGACGTTCCCCCCGACACCCGCTGACGGGCCTGTGATGAAAAAGTCCTGGGTGGTTGGAATGAGCATAGTCACTGTTGAGACAGCTGGAGTGTCTGGATTGACCCAAATCACTAAGCGGCAGGCATCAGGAACCACATATGCGATGTACCAACAGCGCACCGCACCTGTTCTTCCACATCAAGTCCCACCCACTCCAGATGCCCATCTGCATGGTGACGATATGCGCACTGCCGTGCTCCCCAGTCATATTATGCTCCAGTTAACGACCACCGCGTTTCCTACGCCAACCTCGATGCAACCAATCCCCCTTCCTGAAGACGATATCACCCGCCGTGCCCTCAGCACATTCGACAGGAATGACATTGTGGATGGACACAAAATTGGGGTGCTCTACATGGAAAATGGCCAATCAACTGAAGCGGAGATTCTATCTAATACGCATGGAAGCGCCGACTATGAGTACTTCTTGTCCAAGCTGGGAACCAAGGTCCCATTGCAAGGCGCGCAGTTCAATACTCAAGGCTTGCATGCCGATTTTGATGGCGACGCTACCTACGCCTGGCGCGATCGGGTGACTGAAATTGTTTATCACGTGGCGACCATGATGCCGACCAATTTTGACAATGATCCCACGTGTATCAACAAGAAACGCCACATAGGAAATGATTTTGTCAACATCATTTTCAATCGTTCGAACAATCCCTACCATTTCGATACCATTCCTTCCCAGTTCAACTTCTTTAATATTGTGATCAGTCCTGTGTGTCGTATCGCACATGAGAGCGCCGCTGACAATATGGATGCGTGTGATTTTGAGAAACTCTCCTATACAGTGCAAGTCATGACCAAATCGGGCTTGCCGGAGATCTCGCCTGCTGCGGCACCCAAGGTCATCTCCGGGAAGAACCTCGCTGCGTTCGTCCGGTTCCTCGCCTTGAACGCCTCTGTCTTGTCGCACGTTTGGAATAGCCAGGGTGGCGAGCACGTATCGTCCTGGCGCAACAGATTGCGTGAGATCAAGAGACTTCGAGAGCGGGCGCTGGACTCTCTGTCCCAGAGTTCTGAGGCCGCAGAGAGTACTTATCCAGGACAACGTCGCAACACCAAGGCCAATATCTATTCTGAGGAGTTGCCGTCGCGACCTACTCCTTCACGGGCCGAGTTCGCTACTGATTGGAACGCATCTACGGACACCAATATCCTCCAAAACCTGGATTTCTCGCGCTGGGGCCGTTGAGGATCTATGGCACATTATCACGACAGTGTCGACATAGTCATCAGAGGCTTCTTGCCATTCCGGCTGAATTAGTCAGTACTGATGTTTACATTACAACTGAAAAGAACAAAAAGACCATGTCGGGCCTCGGCTTGCGTCACGAATGCTTTATGCGATGGATTGATGTATGTTTTCACGTTTTGCAGCCCCATGTCAATACCCCATTTGCCCTGTTGCCAAAAGTTCTTGTTTTCGTGTGCCTTCTTGTTGTATTCGCCTCAATCTGATGTATCCGTTTATGTGTTATTCGGCGTCCTCTTGCTAGAACGGCCAGTGCAAAGTGTTGTAATTTTCCCTTGTGGTGTTTTTGAAAGCAGTTCAGACATCGACAGTTGACAGAGAGAAAACTCAGCAACTCTCATCTGATTTGAGGATCTGTCCTTCGACATGTACACTACGGAGTTGGAAGGGATCAAAGGATGACAGCACTTTATCTATGCAAAGACGGCGATTCGGTGTTTTAGCGCAACATGGTGCTCAGGCCTGTATTTTAGGAACAGAAGAGCCAAATCTCCCTGTCTTGACGATGATCTTTAGTCCTCGGATAGTCTGGTCGGAGTAATGTCAGCTGCTGCGGATGATCCACTACCTCGGTTAGAGCAATATATAGTTGGAGACGAAGCGGCACATTGCACTTGGCGACTGCTGCACACCATCACAGCAACATCTTTAGTGTTCAACCAGTAAACATGAGTAACGCATCTTGCTCCGTACTTTACGAAAAGTCTCCCGACGGAAAAGTTGCATACATCATCTTGAACCGCCCCAGCGCCTAAACCGCAATCGACAGCACGCTTCCACGGAATCTCCGCACAGCGATACGCACCGCCAACGCCGACCCCAATGTCCACTGCATCGTGGTCAAAGGCAATGGCCCCGGCTTCTGCGGCGGTTATGACCTCGCGCTGTCAGCCGAAGGCGCCGAACGGGGCGCAACAGCAGGCAGCCAGGACGTGCGCAACGGATACGATCCGCTCCTCGACTACACGATGATGAAAGAGAACACGGAGTGCTTCTCGGAGCTCTTCCACAGCCACAAGCCTACCATCGCGCAGGTGCACGGGGCGGCCGTCGCGGGGGGCAGCGACATTGCGCTTTTGTGCGACCTGGTCGTTATGGCGGAGGATGCACGAATCGGGTACCCGCCCAGCCGGGTGTGGGGGTGTCCGACGACAGCGATGTGGGCGTACCGGGCGGGTGTGGAGAAGGCGAAACGCATGCTCTTCACGGGGGACTTGATCAGTGGGAAGGAGGCGGAGGCGATGGGGTTGGTGCTCAAGGCTGTGCCGGCGGGGGAGCTGGAGGAGACGGTGGCGCTGCTCGTGGACCGGATCAAGACTGTGCCAGTGAATCAGCTGTGGATGCAGAAGAGGGTGCTTAATGGAACGATTGAGGGCGGGTTGGGGAGCAGTCAGGTTCTGGCGACAGTGTTTGATGGCATTACGCGGAACTCGCCGGAGGGGATTGCGTTCCAGCAGATGGCGCGGAGAGAAGGGTTCAAGGCGGCTATTAGAGAGAGGGATACGCCGGGGCGGACGCCGGTGTATATGAAGCGGTGGAAGAGTGTGCTCTAACTTGCTGGCTACCCTGACACATGTCGATTGTGACACTGGCTGTGATGATGTAGATGTCAAGATAGCTCACAACCGTGCCTTTGCTCCTGCGTCCCACTGTGCAGCGACGGTTCGAAGGACCTCCGTGACAATACCCAAGTCCTCCTCGACCTCGACAGCCCAGTTGGCAATGGCACAGCGAACAGCACGTTTCCCCTCCCAGACTATCCCCTGCGCGTACATCTTGCCGGTCTCGTTGATGCGGACCAATAAGCTCTCATTCAGTGCAGGATCTACAGCACGGAACAGGATCAGAATGAAAATCGTCTCCAGAGCCGCTGCCTTTTGTGCCTCGGGCAGACGCGGTAGCAATTCATAGGCGGGATGGTCCCAGACATACGAAGCAATACCGCGGGCAAGCCGCGTCTGGCGCACGAGCATGTTCTCGTATCCGGCTCGTCCGTAGGCCATCAGGTTGGCGTAGACGGGGAGTGCGCGAAACCGACGGGCGTTCTGGATGCCGACGTCGGTCGGATTCGCTGGCCCGCCTGGCGGGGGGACAGGACTTATACCATTGTCAGTGCTCGTGAGGATATGAACAACGAGGGACACTTACCGAGAAAAATACACTGGGGGAATGGCAAACTCCGAAAAGTCAGCCTTCGGAATGCTGAAGATATCCTCTAACCAGGTGGAATAGCGCAGGTAGAAAAACCCGCAGTCGAACGGTACGTTCAGCAGCTTGTGGCCATCACCGGTTATCGAGTCAGCTATATGAATGTGTTTGACAATGTTCTTGAGAGAGGCGAATTCAGGCGTGTCGGGCAATGCATTAATAAAGACCCCAAACGCTGCGTCGATATGTAACCATGCTTGATAGCGATCACACAGCTCCCTGAGACGCCGCAATTCTGCAGCGGTGATACCCAGCTTGCCGCTGTTCACCTCCCCAAGAGATACAGACACAATTGAGGCAGTGTCCGCGTGTTGGAGCTCTTCTTCCACGCGCTCGATGTCTAGATGCCACGGGCAGCTGAGTCGGCCCATCTGCTTCACAGCGGTGCGGCCCAGCCCCATCAAACTGGCGGCTTTGATGATGGACGGATGGCCCATACTACACAGGATCTGTACTCGGCGGACGCCTGCGGCCTCGCATGCAGCCTGAATTCCCACAGCCCCTGAAGAAGGTGAGCCGCGGACTTGCAGCACGTATTCCCGTCCGCAGGCGATCCCGTACAAGTTGCTCGTTGATGACCCCGGGGTGAAATATCCTGTCCAAAGCGGAGCCTCATCCGCATTCTTCTGATCAAGATGCAGTAGCTCAGCGAGCATGACAAGAGCGCGGTTCTCAACGTCTGTCGCGATGGTATCAGCTGGGATGCGCACGGCGAGACATTCGTCGAGCGTTGTGACGAGGTAGTCGGCAAGCCGGGCGGCAGGCGCAGTGCCACCCGTCACAAATCCAAAGTATCGCGATGACAGGCTGGAGGATGATACCGCAGGCGCAATGTCCTGGAGGAGATGGTGGATGGTCTGTGACAATCCCCGGCCGCGTGGTGGCAGATGCGACGGCAACGATTGCATACCGTGGGCGAGGGTTGTCGGTGAGGGCAAGATGTCACGAGTGCGAGAATTTTGCAGAAGATTTAGCAGATAGTTCTGGACGGTTGAGAGGACGTGAGGCAAGTTGTCAAGGTCACTTTGGCTGTTCATGCAGTGAGGTTGGTCCTTTGGTGACATTTTGAGTGGACGAGAAAGGGGTGAGACTTTGATTTCAAGGTGCACAGCAATCAAGAGCTACGCAAATGATCTTGAAAAGGCGAGACTAGAAGGGAGGCAATGTTATTCTCCTCTTTGTCTCTTTGAGCCCATCTCGTCTAGCCCTAAGACAGCCATCTTAGCACCACCATCAAGTTCCATCAGCATCAGCACCCCAGATAAGACTGGCGGATTGCTGAATGATTGGCTCTGTCAGATTCAAGGTTACACTCCGAATGCACCAAGTGTAGCATTAATTGCTTATTGAGTCGAAATGGTATAACGGGGACTAATATCAAAGGGGGTACGGGGGACAAAGAACAAAGATGGGGAAGTGCTTATATCACCCTCAAGTCTTTTCCTCCACGTCCCCTTTGTCTCTTCCCTTCACCACAACTTCCATTATTGACCTCTCTCTGTTTGCTTATGCACGCCTCGATAAAGCAAACAGTTTCGTCCGCCTCTCATTCGCTTGCCAAAAGTACCGCCACTGGCAGGGGTCAGTGTCCGTCACCAGTGTAGCGGCCGATGCAGTCCAGACACAAAGAGGAAGAGATTGCGATCTCGACGTCGACGCCATCACCTGCGGACGAGTCCGCTAATGCACCTCGATTTCTTCTCTTTGGTCTTTTCCGCGAGACTCCCATCGGAGACGCCGCCTCCCCCCCTCCAGATGGGGGTCTGCAGGCCTGGACGCAGGTCCTAATGGCGCACCTGGTCCTGTTCTGCACATGGGGGTTCATCAACTCGTTTGGATTCTTCCAGGCCTACTACGAGCAGACCATGCATGTAAGCCACTCGCAGGTCTCCTGGATCGTGTCTATTCAGGTCTTTCTGCTCAGTTTCATTGGCAGCTTTTCCGGTCGCCTGATGGACGCAGGCTACTATCGATACTGCCTGATTGGCGGCTTCACCTTCCAGACGCTGGGCATCTTCATGGTCTCTCTTTGTCAGCGCTACTGGCAGGTGTTCCTAGCCCAGGGCATTTGCTGCGGCATCGGCGATGGACTCCTGTTCTGTCCGACTAACGCTCTAGTGGCCACCTACTTTGTCAAACGGCGCTCACTGGCGCTGGGAATTGTACTGGCAGGTTCGAGCACCGGAGGCCTAATCTTCCCGCTCATGGTGCAGCAGCTCCTCCCCAAGATCGGATTCGCCTGGACCGTGCGTTGCGTGGGATTCGTCGTGCTCTTCTGCTTCGCGGTGTGTCTCGGGCTGGCGCGCGTCCGTCTGCCAAAGCGACAGGGGGGCGCGTTGATCGAGCTCCGTGCGTTCCATGAGACCCCGTACTCGCTGTTTGTCGTGGGGATCTTCCTGTCTCTCTGGGCCGTGTACTTCAGCTACTTCTACGTAGGTCGACTGCTCTCTCGTCCGCGAGTCGGAGAACTTGCTGACGGCATCTAGGTTGACACGTTCGCGCTGAATGTGATTGGCACGTCCCAGGCCGAGTCGCTCAGCATGCTCTATATCATCAACGGCGTCGGCATCCCCGGACGCATCATCCCCGCCCTGTTCGCGGACCGTTTCTTCGGCATCCTCAACACCTACGTCGTGCTGGGGCTTCTCGCGGGGGTGCTGCTGTACTGCTGGATGGCGGTGCACACATATGGTGGCATGATTGCTTTTGTGGTCTGCTATGGGCTGATCGGCGGGGGCGTGCAGGGCACGGCGTTGTCTTCGCTCCCCACGCTGACCACCGACCTGAGCAAGATGGGCGTGCGCAGTGGCATGGTGCTCTCGATTGTGGCTTTTGCTTGTCTTACAGGTCCGCCATTGGCGGGTGCTCTGATTGAGCGCAGCAGGGGGTTGTACACCTACGCCTGTGCTTGGGGAGGAACTTCGCTCATCCTGGGATCGGGTTTTGTGATCGCTGCTCGTCTGTCGATGGGACGCAGCTGATGTTTGCAGCATGGATACGTCGTATTGATAGAGGACTGAATGGGTAGCAATGTCTCGTTAGTACAGGTCTCTGACTGCTTCCTTTTCTCCAGGAGATAAGGGTCATATCTTAGACAAGCGGTGTTTGATGCTAAATCGAAGGAATTACTTCTCTCTTTGGACAGTTGGTAGACATATGCTTGCCAGGCAGATACTCTTCTAAATTATATTCCACGTAAAGGACGTATTAGGATAAGTCTGGGACCGATGAAGGTTACTCTCAAATTACTGTCTTAATCTTCTTATCAATGCGGGCTGACGACTGCAGTCAAACATGCATATTCTGTGTAGCATCTGCTGACAAGCCACTGAAGGATTGCCTACCTAGTTCATCTCCGCACGCCGGACATAAACTTTGCGGGGGATTTGCACGGCAGGATGACTTGGCTATGGCCTCGGCGCTCTTTGCTTATTTGTTTGCTTGTTCCGGGAGTGGTACAGTACTCAGAATCACCCAGAGATACTTCCTCATTGGTCTCATCAAGAGCCGCATAGTAGGACAGAAAGGATTAACCTAGATACTCTGACTGCTATATTCATTGACAAGAGCCACTCGCCTCCCATCTCCTAACCTGTCGGTGGCGTCTGGAGCACCACTGCATCCTGCGGCCGGACCGGATCCTTGATCTGACAAGCAATCAGCCTGCATTCAGACTACAACTATGTGCGAGTAAACGTGGAGTATACCTGATTTTTCTTCTCCCACTCCACAATCCTACCAAAATTCCGACATTTATGCTTCGTATCTGCCGAGACTATCAGACGGAGCACTCAGAAACAGCGCCATACTCACTAAAATTCGGATAGGGGAACTGATATCCCTCGACCCAGTTATGCGTAATGACACTCGCGTCTCCGTTGCACATGATATTCTGTCGTAGAATATCGATGCAGTGGTCTGGAGTTACTTAGCACGGCGTAATCCAATCCAGCGGGTTTGCCTACCCAGATGTTTCCGCAGAGTCGCCGGACTGTCCGTAAGACCCGGTGGTCGCCGTCCGTCAACGTCGTAGTATTCTTTGTACGAATGCTGGCGGATGAGATTCAGGCAGTGCAGTTGATGGAACACCTCCGTGGCGCCCAGATAGTTGCCGTCTGGCAGTTGGACTGCATTGCTGTTCGATTTGTCGATGGCCGCCATTATCTCTGGGGAGATGGAGACGTGTCGGACTAGTTTATTAGTTGTGAGATTGGAGGTGTCCCCGGGGGAGGATGTTACCTTCTGTGAGTTGGTGCCAGGCCGCATCTAGTTCGGGGCTGGGATGGCCTTTGTATGGATTGTCGTCGTCTTGGGCACCTCTGAAGTTGATTGTTTCGTACTCGATTGCGTCGAGAGCAGGAGCTGTAGCATAAGCACCGAGCATTGAGGAATGAATGGGTAGAGCAGGAGTTTACCTGTGACTGAAAGTTGACGGGCACATAGTTGATCGGTGATGAAGGGCTCGGGGGGTCGAAGAAGGAAGATGATTGCCACTAGCAGGGTGATGTTCAGTAGTGCACACACTCCAGTGAGGACTGAAAGTAAGTCTCTTTTCCTTGTCTGTTTCTCAGGTGGCTGTAGTAGAGTCTCCGTGTCATAGACAACCGTATCCCCAAGGGAGTCTGTGTCTTCCTTGTATGAGACAGGGACATACTTGTCCTTGGATTGAGGCGTCATTTCAATGGTCTTGCAATATCTAGTGAATATCGAAGAGATACAAAAACAACAGTCTAGGAAGTGTCTGAGACCTTAAACCCTTGAGCACTACGCAGAATAAGAGATATCTCGAGATCAAGTGAGCAGCATCATGCGACGAGCTCAAGATTGCAGACACTGTCTTCACCACCTCTAGATCAGACTGAAGAAGCGAACCACCATGCAATGTAACCATATTATCTGACAGTCGCAACAGATAGAGCCCTCTAGCCATCACTCCCGCCAGTGATCAACTTCCCTCGGAAGGGAACCCGTATCAATCCCAGCTCTACGACATCTGCTCCTGCAGTCAGACGAATCTTACCAAGTTTGCCCAAGCCCCAGTATAAACGAGGACGCTGTCAGCCTCCGCAGACACCCAGAAAGCAGCTGTAGATCAACCGCCCTCCATGTGATGCCAGTCAATATGCTGATCCCGGCCGGTCCGAGATGGATAACCACCATAGCAGCTGCATACTGAGGCGTCCAGCTGTCAAAGGCCCGGTGACGTGGCTATCAGCCTCGCAAATGTGCAGACCCCCGTTCTCTCGCACCAGAGCAACTGCAGAAGCAGGATACCGCGGATGCTGCGGCAGGCTCGGTTTGACCAGCGGTGTCAGAACGATGTCGCATTGCATCATCAATTGTAAACGATGAAGACCTACGAGGCTGGCCCAATCTATAAGAGCGGTGATTCCATTCTTCAACGCATCTATCAACCTCACTCAACCACATACCTCATAAACCGAACCACTCACACTCCAATTCCTACATCTCCCATCAACATGCACTTCTCAATCATCACCGCCGCCCTCCTCGCCAGCGTCATGGCAGCTCCCCTCCCAGAAACAGAGGGAGCCGCCATCCCCATAATGCTAGCATACGATGCAAAGGACGCTCTGGAGGGTGCCACCCCAGTGATGCTGGCGTACGACCCCAAGACGGAGAAGCGTTCTACGCCGGTGATGCTCGCGTACGATGCCAAAGACGCCCCTGAAGGTGCAACCCCCGTCATGCTCGCTTATGACGCCAAGAACGCGAAGGAGAAACGCTCTGATGCGGTCATGCTTGCCTATGATCCGAAGAACGTTCCAGAGAATGCTACTCCCGTTATGCTGGCGTATGACGCCTAGATTTGGGATGAACAATGTCCTGGCTGCGGGTTAGGCAAGACGAATGGGATTCAGAGGACACGTGTGTTTGGGAGTATGCTAAGTGATATTATGTCCTATCTTTTCGGAGGAGGCACGGTCGACGGAATTGTAGTACCTATACACAGTCCTTTAGGTCCTGCTCTGATAAAGTGGATGTAACTACGCTAGGCTCACTATCCAGTGGGAGGATAGGTTGGGGGGCATCTTTAAAGGAGAGCCACAAGATCGTTCTCGAACTTTTCATTGCTGTATACCAGTAGAGCTCTACTGCTCCGTCATTCTTATTTCCAGATGTTTCCCGTATGTCCAAGGTCCCATTTTTAAACCCGCTGAGGTCAAGCGCGAAATGTCCCAGTAGCCAGACCCTGATCACCAAATTCAAGACGCCGATCCCTCATGTTTTGGACAAAGAGAAAAGTAGAAGCACCGACAATTATGGAAACGTATCCTCATTCTCATCACATCAATCTCTCACAAAGTCACAGAGAAGTAAAAGCCATGGACAAATTAAACCTGTAGGAAACACAACTGTACGGGGGAGTAGGCAGAAGATAGTAATAAGCAACAACAAAACCCAGCCCCTCCGTGATCCTTATCTTTACGCCGACCGACATGCCACGGGAAAACAAGTGATGGGGGGTCGGTGCATGGACCAAGTTCATACAGCCGTTGAATAATTCCCATATGTATAGGCCCGAATTAAGAATAAAGTCGCACCTGGCCGATGCGAGAAAGCAGTAATGGAAAATTTAAAACAGTCGAAAGTAAGAAGAGATATCACAAGCAAAAACGTAACCCGAGGTGGTCCAGTGACTGGTGGTCCACTTGGGTCTGTACCTGCCGCTGGCGAATGGCGCAGAGCAAGTTGGAACCACGGCAACCTAGTTGGTGTCGGTGATTTCAACCTCAGCCGTCTCGCATTCGGCTAAGGGGGTGATCGTGCTTTTGGGGTTCTTTGGTTCCTCCCCATTGCTCTGGGTATCGGTGGGAGGCGGCGTGGGTGGCGCAGCCCCGACCTGGCAGTTGTCCATCACGGAGCGTTTGGATGGTTGCGGTGAAGATTTATGAGAGTTGGGCGGTGTTGCAGATGCCTGAGGCCGAAGGGAGGCTGGAGGAGGCCCATCCATTAACTTTTCGATAGAGGCCAGCTGTTTGGGAACATTGTTCTTTTCCTTCTTCAATCTGTTGACGATAGGTCTGACGATAGCCACAACGCTTCCCCACGCTGGTTCAAGAATCATGTTGAGAATCTTCTCTATAGAAAGGGTTAGTTGAATGAAACGTGGCAGCAGGTGAAGAGAATGGCGGGCACTTACGGATCACATAGTTCCCATACTGGTCCCGAATCACACCCTCCAGCGGTTTGAGGCGCTCGTCGTTTATATCAACCGGTTTCTTGGAGCCCTCCAGCAGCGTAAAGTCTTCATCATGCGGAAAAACTAGCGTCCGCACAATCACTTCTCGTTGAGCTAGCGTTCCAAACTCAATGCTCTTCTCCACAACGTTGCTCGCAAACTTGTGCTTGGAGAAACCAAGGAGATTGGACATGACGACAGTGATCATACGAGTTCGATCCTTTTCCTGACCATTCGTGATGACGTGCTGGATCACGTAGTTACCGAATTGGTCGGGGATCAGCCTGGCTGTGCAGCTGTGGAGTTCACCCAGAATCGACTCCCGGTCTTCCTCCTCGCAGTGTTCGAGCATGCGTTGAATCACACGGCACCCGTACGGATGGGCTGCAAGCTTGTCGACGGACCCGAGGAAATCCTTCATGATAAACTGGATGTGCTCGGACGGAACTCTCTCAATGGCCTTCTGGATGACGTGATTTCCGTTCTGGTCGCGAACACATTTGGTCACATGGCCCTCGAGTTCTTTGACCATAGCAGCTTGTTGATCGGTGAGGATGTGTTCCAGGGCCTGTTCAGTCAGTCATAGCTCATGAAAGGAGAGGAGGAAAGAAAATGTGTACCTTTTGAACAACACGGCAACCGTACATCTGGAGAGACAGCATCACGATGTGGCCCTTCATTTGATTGGCCAGAACCTTCTTGTGCGCCTGGTTGCCGTGCTCGAAAAGCTTTTGAACAACATAATTTCCAAAGACATCGGTCATCAGTTGGAGGCAATCGCCCCTGATCTCCCGGAACACCTGTTCCTTTTCGTCGCTGTTCGCAGTCTCCAGCTTCTGCTGGATGAAGCGGGAGCCATGCTGATCACCGCTGAACTCCACCACGTGACCATATATATCCTTGAGTTCGTACCGCTTGGTTCCCTTATTGTTAGCTCGGAACTCCTCCAGGACCGGACTTCGGACGATAGAGGAGTCGTGGTCCCGGTGACCCTTGGGAACAAGAGCGGCGGCATTGAATTGAGGTGCCGCATAATAGCTGTTCAGCGCGTTCAAGTTTGCGGGGTACCGGGACAGGTTGTACTGGGTGAGAGGTAATCCGGCCATAGACGCCTGGGCGAGTTCCTGCTCAGTGGGGATGGGGCGGTAACGTCGGTCGAGCACGACAGCGTGGTTGTCAGACATCCGGCTACCGGAGGCGTTCCGATAATGTGGACCAGCGGCAGCCGCATTCTCGACGTTGCCGTAGAAGGGACTGTCCATCCGAGAATACTCCGTAGGGGAGACTGGACCGCCGCCGACGCGAGATCTAGCTTGGTAATACTGTAGCTCCACTGCGGCGTCCGCCCCGTACCCCGGTACGGCCTGGTAGTTCGCTTCATCAGTTGCATTAGAATACTTTAACCGCTGGAACGGGCCCTCGAAGGATTGGTGGTGAGCGAGTATCTGAGGACGGTTTGCAGCCGCTTGGGTTGAAATGGAGCCATCATTGACCTGGAGTTTGTTCAGGCTGTTGGTCAGGTCCAATGATCCACCGTAGCGGCCTTCGAACCCCTGACTCTCCGAATGGAAGGAGGGGAAGGGTGAGTGTGCAGGCCGCTGAGGGGCAAAAGAGGCGGAGTTATGAGAAGTATGCGAATAACCACCGCGGGCCAAACCTTGCGGGACTGCATCCGGCAGGGCTTGGGGTAAGGACGAGACCCCCATGGACCCATTCATCTCATCGGATCGCTGATTATCGAGCGGACTCGAAAATCCATGCTTGGAGGGAAATTGAGTCCCCACCGGACTACCGCCAAATGCGGCAGTGCTGACGTGACGCCTGCTATCGTTGTTTCGAAAGCCACCCAGCCCACCGAAGGGGATGCCATCACCAGACGGCGAAAGAGCGTCTGTCCCAGTGCTGCCAAGGTATTTGTGACTGGCGTGGCCAGAGGAAGTGCCGATGGGCGAGGAGCGCGGTAGCGAATAGTATGCGGCATCACTAGTCTCGGGTAGCGTGACTACGCCTCTGTCGGCGCGCGTCTGAATGGGCGACGTTGTCATGGCGTTATTGGAAGCTCTGGACAAGTTCGCCGATGTGTTGACGGTGCTCCAAGGGAGGTTGGGTCGAACATTCCATCCATCGGATTCCGACGAAGATAGAAGGGAGCTTGATCCGGATTTCCCTTCAAAGGGAGCCTCGGTCGAGGTTTGATCTGGAAGGTGGGCGTCAACACCCAAGTTCTGGTTACAAGGGCTGCGGCCGGACGACTTACCTCCCACATTGCCCGCCCAGATATTGGAGGAATTCCAGCTCGTGGTCTTGCCACCAAACCCTTGCCCCATACCCGTATGGGATCCTCGTGTCCGTTCGCTAGCCATGCTAGCAGAGTTCATGTTCGATGTCCCGTTCGATCGTACCTGACAGGAGTCAGTCAAACCAGGGCCGAGGACGGCTGGGCGACTCACATTATGCACTGTGTTGGAGTTTGCCATGGTGGCCATTCCACCAGGTGTTTACAGAACACGCACGATGCGTATGTGAGGTGAACAATAAGGAGGAAATATCTCCCGCAACGAAGGACAGGCGTTCCAGCTTCTCCGTCCCTGTAGTGATAATACTCGTGACCGGGTCGGAAGTTTGCGTAAGAATAGACAAAGGCGGAGACACGGGGTCTAGCGTTATCGGAAACGAAAGGTCGGTCTGCGCGACGACTGATCATCCAGGTTAGCCAACCGCTGTACTGCGTAGAAGTGAGGAGGATTGGTTTCGCATGGGAGATGTAACTCACGAAGGGGACACCAAGTGAAACGAAGAAAGGGATGGAAAGGAAGGCAGCGACAGACTCACACGAAGAAAGGGGAGAGGGAATAAAATACGGATAGGTCTTTTTTTTTCGATCCGCCGGGGAGTAACGTGGTCCGGCAATGTACAATTATACAAGGGATCGATCAAAGGGGGGACGAAAGGGAGGGCGAGTGGCCGCGAGAAATGCTCGGTGGAGGGCGAGGAGCAAAGGCGAAGCAAGGCGACCCGACGTTCGTTTGCCAGCGTAATGTACAGCAAGCAGCCGCGAATGGATCAGGGTGGATGATGATGTATCGCGATCAGAGGTATTGACTAGACTCCGTGCATGCTCCAGAGACCTCGAATCTCACAGCTGACGCTCATGTGCTCCGTGTCCGTGTGGAGAGGCGATGGGGACAATGGTCGTGGGCGAGATGCAGGAGACGACCGATGTTTAATCAGACAAGCAGGCGTTGGGAGGAGCTTGAAAGGGTTCGCCGCAGCAAGGGGGAGGGGGGTGGGCGGACGGGTCGAACGAAATTGCAGCTGGTATGAGGCGGAATGTGCTTGTTGCGCGAATGGAGCAACGATCCGACGTGATTAGTGGAGCGTCGCAGGAAGGGAATGTGGACGAGAGACAAAGCACGGCATTAATGTAAACCAGCTGTGACACAGACGAAAGCAAGCATGACACCCTGGACGTGTGTTGCTTGCTTGCAAACCGACGGACGAGTCCCCACCACGGCGGCGGAGGTGGCTGATATATTGGGCGTCCGCAGGCCAGGAAGGATAGAGAGGTAAGATGGACGATGAGACGGAGGAAGGATGATTGAGAAGATGAGACGGAAGTTGGTTGGGAGGTGGGATCGATCTGATGGGGGGGTGGGAAGAAAAAGGTGAAAGAGAATGGTAGCACAAAATCGAAGCACTGCAAACTCCAAAGATGGAAGGCGCGAGACAGAGAAGCGAAGAGACGGAGAGGGCAGTGGGGAGGCTAGATATAAAGAGATTTCAGCAACGAAAATGAAATAGAAAAAAAAAGGAAGTGAGAAAAAAAAAATGAAAAAGAAAAAGAAAGGTGAGGTCTCTTTTTTTCCTCACCAGCGTCTGAGGAGAGTGAGATGATAGATAAGCTGCCTGGAAAAAAGATGCTGCGTGTCTTGGGAGAGGACCGATTCTTTTCCCTTACCGCCCCGTGACAAGACCATACCCCGTCTGGCCGATCTGTCGATCCATCTGGGTACTTCCTCTCACTATGGCCGCCACCTACTGGCCACAGGTACCGCCTTACCATAACCTTTTTTTCTGGGCGGTTTCCTGCTTTCCGGGTAATATTCCTCCATCAATTCCTCACCAGTCAAATCTAAATTCTACCGTCGACAACAGCCTCACCGTCGCACGTTCATGATGACGCTGTCCAGCTCTGGATTGTTGGAAATCACAGAAATAGCCATTCCGTCCATCCAAACTCACTTGACTCGCGTCTCCGATTCATTTTCCACCGGTACCTTCTACCTAGGTAACTCTCTGTATCTGTGACTAGGCCGCGGTATCGTCAATACCCAACCACCCCAAGGCGGCACAAGACATACACATACCTCGTCCTACGTACATCACCATCAGGCGATAGACCGCCAGATGAAACCTCCTCCACCTACTAACCATGGGCCGGGGGACAATTGTCTAGGCGCCTCTGCACCTCTTATCGTCAATCCGTCAGGACAGGAACAAGACAAACTCTGACATGCCACGGATACGACTAGGTACGTATGGTTATGGTTTCTTGTCGTGCCATTCCGAAGGGTCGTGTGGTATGGCCTGTCCATACAATGTCTGATGGGCAGGTCTAGGATTCGAGCATGAGGGGCCTCATGATCGAGAACGTGAACTAGCTAGGTAATTTGGTTTAGGTAGCAGCGCCATTAATCTCTCGTCGAGTCCTACTGGACGGAGCAGGCGACCCTTCAGACCCCAGAACGGTTAAGCCCCAGCCCACCCGATCGGATCCACTAGACGAGTAGCTTGATTCTTTTATTTCAAGCTCCAACCGTCAATCGGATTAAGAGCGACATGAAAGAAAGTTTTGTATCACCTGTACGCACCTCGCTGTCACCCAATTCTCCCTCTATGGACAATCGGATTGTCGGAGGATACCCTCTTACTAAGCACTGTCTTAAGATAAATAACAACCAAGTAAGAATCTGACCGGAACCACCTGTCCAGGTACCCGCCATTCATCATGATTCTCACCGATCAACGTGGTCTTTTGCTCATCGGAGGAACGAAAATTTGACGGGCCATGGATCCCCCGTCATATTTCGTGACCGCTCCACTCATCCCATGAAGCGCTTTGAACCTAGGTCACTAACGCAACTATCTACTAACTATCGACGGAACTGAGATAAGGAGGTAGCAGTATTCGGATAGACGCACGTCGAGACTGCTCGTCTGGCATCTTCCCCTCTTTACACACAGAAAAGGACCATATAAATCCCTCTCATTGCCTACAACCATGGATGGATGGATGTGCGTACGTACGTACGTATGTTCTCGCTACCTACACATACGCACTCGAGTATGCTGCAAATTCTGGAACCCACTCCAGCACCGCCGACATGGTCAACACTCCGCCCCTTGCTTCCAAACAGTAACATTGGTTGAGGTTTCATCCGCCCTGTCTTTTGACGGGGTCAAGAACCCAAGGGATATATGGGTCGTGCTCGACCATCCTGTCCACGAATCGTCTCGTCAGCGGCTTTCATCTCCGCCTCAGCTGGCTTCTCGTCTTCCCCGGTTCTCGCAACTCTCAAAAAATGGCCACGCCCTGGTTCTCCAGATCCCACCCAACCTACCGGCTCTGCAATGACGAACTCAAAGTCGGACTTATTTTCATTTCACCTCCTGTCTGCCAACTAGTCCCAACGAGCGTTGCACATCCTTCCAATAGACAAGAACTCATGCAGTCATCCTTGCATACCTGCTGCCACGACCCCAACTTCAGACCCACTCCCCCAGGAGATTTGGTTCAGCACACGAAGGCGTGCGGGAGATGATGTTCCAAAGACCAACCTGCGGATAATACTTCCTCTCCATTCCGCGCTGCTCGACTTATGCCACCCCCAGATCTGCCGATCCATGCCGGGGAAATACGCCGAAGTCTGCCAATTTGTGCCAATCTGACACGCCCAAGACTTTTTAATTGGCAGATAATAAGTACCACCTCGTGCTTGGTAGACAGACCTGACGAGTTGTGGGGTGGATTGTTGTGGCCTGACGATAAGACTACGGCTGCTCTCTGCCACCTATCACCCGTTATGTCACAAAAGCATGACGCAGCATGATACAGAACTCGCCACATATTTTCGGTGCACTCTCATGCCATCGCTGGTTGCACAAGATGCCGTTTCTGAGACATCGCGCTTACCCCGTAGATTAGAACAAAACATAAGTCAAGCATTCTTTCTGGTATGACATGCCTTGCGACCCTTCAATGTAACGGGATAAATAATGACTTTGGTCTTATTTCGACCTCTCAGATCTAATTATGTACAATTAATAGCTGTTAATGGACCCTATGTCCAAATAATGGCAGCCCAATGACCAACTTACACGTCGAACGTCGGATATTCTCAGACGCACCATGATGAAATTCATCCAACATCAAGCCAGTCACTTCGGCCGAGTCATCCAATAACTTTGACCCGGGGCGCGCCATGGTGCTCTCATAGATGGAATGATCTAGATCATATGTAACACATGGCGTTCTCGATATCCCACTTGTCGGAGTGATACGTAGGACTTTATTGTTGCTGAAGACTTACATTTCCTCCATTCTGAACACCTATCAGGTAACATTGGTGGGTGCGGTTGCATGGTATATCTGTATTTGACTGGCACGGACTAAAGTTGACTTCATTTCTTCATGCGCCCCGACCCACGGCTCTCTGAGATAACATTGAACCGGAATATGCACTGCTCATGACCACATCAGAAAATGAGTCTTACAGGAGGTGAAGCCATGAATCCCAGCCCCAACAAGTTTAAATGAATCATTCCATAGTGAGGGGTTGGCAAGTCTAGACCTAGAACTACACCTACTCCATTTGAGGGGTTGGATGTTGTCTGGGTCAGTATCTTCACAAGGTAGTATAGGTAATCAGTGGGCATAATCTCTTGTGCCGAGCACAAACAACCCCTGTATACCGATGCACATCCAAGTACATCTCTCGATACTTTGGACAGTTGTAGAATTCGCATTTAAATACAGCTCCAATCCATCTCTAATCAAATTTGACCACCATTCTCCCAGCCACTTGTCCCTTTCGCAATCTGTCCACAGCCTCTGGTAAGCGATCAATAGTATACACCTCACAGATCTGCTTCAGCTGCCCGCGACGGGCAAAATCCAGCGCAGCAGCAACATCCCGCCGGCTCCCAACTAATGTACCCTTAACGGTCAGACTCTTGAAGATGAGTGAGTTGGGGTCACAGCCCAAAGTCACTGAATCTCGCGGAGCCAGCCCTACGCACATAACCACAGCCCCAACGCGGTTACCCACAAACGACAGAGCTGTCTTGTACGCAGCGGGCGCGGTGACAAAGACGCCATGCGCTCCAATGCCATCCGCAATCTCGACCACCGCAGCTGCAGCGTCGGCTGTCTCCCGGAAGTCCACAAACTTCTCAGCGCCCATTTCAAGAGCTAAATCCCGCTTCGCCGCGCCTGTGTCCACCACAATCGAACGCATCCCCATTGCCTTCGCCAGCTGGACTCCCTGGATCCCTACACCACCGCCCCCGCCGGGGAACACAGCCCAGTTCCCGGCTCGCAGACCAGACTCCGTTAGAGACCGATACATAGTCGCCGCGCTGCACATGATCGGAGCGGCGACTTCATCCGGTACACCGTCAGGGATCGCTGATGCATACCGCGCGGGTGACACAATATACTGCTGGTATGTTCCTATTCCAAGACATCAACAAACGAGCGAACCCCCTCGGCGAATGCGATTCTTACCAGGCGCCATGAGCCCGGTGTGAACACCGCTCTGGCAGTGCATCTCCCTCTCACCCCAACACAGCTCACACGCTCCACACGTATCAAGCAGTGGCTTGACTCCGGCACGGTCTCCCACTTTGAAATTCCGGACGTTGGCGCCAGCCTTGACCACCACTCCGGCGCCCTCGTGGCCGGGGGATCGGACCCCAAACGCGGACATGGGTGGCATCCCCAGGTCTCCCTGCATCATATGGAGATCGGAAGAGCAGATTCCTGTAGTGTGCAGACGGATGAGGATGTCAGCTGGGCCTGTTGATCCTGGTTAATTATCTGCCAGTGACATTGTACCGGTGAACTCTCATACCTGGCTCGGGGACCGGCACTGTCTGCACCTCAACTTGGAAGTTTGGCCCTTCATTAACAACGATGCCGGCCTTACAATGCGATGGGATGTCGATATCGGAAGTCATTTCGGTGGTGCTCTTTCGTGTATTCTAAGCTCGGTGGTCCTCTCGGAGGCAGTGTTATGGGGGAGGTGGTCTCCAGTGCCTATATATTGCCAGAGTCCACCCTCACGGAATACTGTGCCCATCCTTTCTCATACCCCGCAGTTCTCCCCGGGCCCACTTGTTGGGGCTTGCATTTTATGTCCACTGAGATGCATGTTCTTAATGTATATATCCGCATATCCGTTAGCTCTGATATCGGAGTGGGACCCAGGGAGATAAACATGCAGCTTGGCCACAAACCAACTATACATTCGTCACATACGTCATTTGCTAGCCAACACTGGACTGCACAGAGCTGCAGGAAACTGCGTAGACACCGGTTTAAACCCTCCATCACAGCATTGAACTTCGAGGCAAAGTCAAGATGTCAGTCGTTGGAACCTGTAAATATCGTGCCACTCCGCCGTATGTGGCATATCATGTTACGCCTTTTGATGGGGATGTTCAAGGGCATATCCAGCATTTGGCCTCGCCGCAATTCTCTATAGACATTCAGCTCCAGATCCATCGGTAGAGTCATGACGATAAGGATCTACGCGGTTCTTTCTAGATTAAAGAGCTCGATGCACTTCATGCACTGTGCCTCGAATCAAGACATGTACTGTGCATCTTGCTTGTGTTTCGTTGCAGAACCTAAGAACAATGGTTTGGTGCTGGGGGAATCTCCGATGGCAAGCTGCCGAGGCAAGGTGCGGAAAGTTTCCGCCCTAACTCTTCGCCGTGTACCTACTATTTATTATCACAAATGATCCGATGCAGTTCATATATCCGTAGTATTGTCTATTATACAGTCCGTGACTGGATATTGTGCTATTAAAGTATCCAGGGAGGCTCATACAGACAATGTCGCAGCTGATAAGCACACGGCCAACCTATGGTTCTCGACAAGCCCTATCGCAGGTGGTGGTGGTGGTGCGTACACGGACAGCTCACCCAGAATGGAAGTCTTTCCTAGTGGGCGAACGAGAATATATACGACATTGGAGCGTAGCCTCTACTAGGTTCAGGGAGAGTGGTCAAGTTGTCGGCACTTCGCAGAGTTAGATAGTATCGAGCTTCTCTATTCTATGAGACGGCTACTGGGAATACCCATCGTTATATTCTCTGCGTATACGAATCTGCAAGGGTCGATCGTGTAACAGGAAGTTTCGACAGAATAGTTCGTCCAATGCACCTTTAGGAGCTTGACTTGGGTTGGCTGTGACATTGAATGACACTGCATCTTACTGTAATCTCGTGCACTCGAAGATGATTTAACGGCAACTTTCAAGATACCTCAAGTTATGGGATCAAAAATTACCCCCTGTAGGACCATATACAGAACGAAGTCCGATATATGAATTCTATTTTTAATGGTGTTTTCCCTCGAGACGAGAGGGATAGTCCATCGAGGCAGATAGATTCGCCTAGACGACAGAGTTCTATGGCTCGGGCAAGTAGCACAGGCATGATATAATAAAGTTCATTGCCGCAAACGGCCATAGACGCTCGTTTTCTTGGATCCGTAGTCAGGTGGTGGTGTCTGATAAAGGAAGCTTATCGGCATACCAGTTAGGGCGTTCAAGGAGATGTTGGGGCGTTGGTGGTCACATTTGGATCAGTTCTAGATCTTTACCATGTTGCTTAAAGCCTCCAACTGACGATACGCCTTAGCAGTGGTCGAGATTTGCTAGCCACAGTATGATCCCTGATGGAATAAAGTTGGTTTTTTTTTTCCTTATATAAATGGCGCTCCTTCAGAATTCCGCTGCTACGCTTGAGTTACAGACTATAAAGATATTCCATGATAGTATTATAATAATAGTATATTCAGCCTTATGGATCGCTGAGATAAGGTTCACCTTATAGTAAGATCTACTTCCGGGGCCATGATCGCTTTTTGCCACAAACATCAGGTCAATAGTCTCTGACTTCCATTCAACTGATCCTGACAGTGTCATCCCATCAACTACGCCAATGATCAGCTGCCTTTTTTTTTATAGTTCATAGTTTTGTGGATCAAAAAGTCACTCAAATATATCATCTCAACGTCAGAAAATCTGCCCATATGACAAACGTTGTTATTGTACAGGGTTGCAGTGGAAGATATAAACGAGGTGGTTTCACAGACCCCGACCATAGTTGCAGCATACAATGATTATTAATGAACCAATATCTTCAATCTAAATACGACCAGAAATGAACGCCACCGAGAATTTGCACATTGAGGTTCGCGGTCAGGATACCTATTTGGAGGGCTTTTGTATGAATCCAAATCGTCCGGGCCGCTGGCATCCAAGCAGACTGCGACTAGACGGCTGCCTTGGAGACACGAGAGGTATACAGTTTCTGGGTAGTTGTTGTACTGTTTTCTAACATCACGGTAGGAAATTTCCAATGGGGTGGCCACGATTTCACTGAAGATGCTCGAGATATTAGATTCAATCCTCATGAGGGTGCCAGTGATGTGCCTGTGTTGCGTGCTGAGCTGCGAGATGACGCGGGCAATTATCACGAAAAGGATGTTAACTTGGCTGAAAGAATCAACAACTATAACGGTTACCTGGAGTTTCGCTAAAGTCGGTAAGTCATCTAGATAAGAAAAAAAGTGTGCGAACTCTTAGATCTAATTGTCACCTTTTAGGCTTGTCTCTTTAACATATGCATCAAAAGCCACTCCTTCTGTGACAGCCTGTTCCTGAAAATTCCGCGTCTTACCGCTGTCTCCTGTGTCAAATGATAAAAAATAACATACGTATGAATCAATTGATTTGTCTTATCTTCTAAAGGGCAGTGGAAGCCAAAGCTATCTTAATGAAACCGTAACGCCATCAGGGATAGGGAGAGAAAATTATCTCAGATGACTTTTACCTTAGATGTCCTTATACTCCAACGAGTTCTACCAACTATCCTCGACAAAATATCAGCCCAAGATTGATCAATTTAGGGGCTATAAGACTGCGTAAAGGGAACATAGAAAAAGTGAACTCCAGCGTCTTATAGAGACAGCCAAGCCATAATACAGCGACAGAGTCCTCGAAAGGAGGACCTATTGCCTCTGTAAGATGGATGGCAGACCGAAAGCCCTGGGACATAGAGGGGCAAAGTGAGGCAAATCTCGAGAACAAAGAGAATCCCTAGAATAATTAGAGGCCTGATGAACAGGCGAGGATAGCAAGCAGACTCTGAAAATGCAGGAAGAAAAGTTGGGGACCCATAAACGATACACACAATTCAATTACTTCCATTAGCCAAGCACCATTGTTTGCAGCGGGACTGGAACGACGAGTCTGAAGGACAACGCGAATGATCTGCTTGGATCCCATTATTTTTTTTGAAAGCAAATCCGTGCTTCCTAACCCGATGGGTCCTTGATGCTCCAAACAAGTGCGTAGGGCTGGGGGAACCTTCGGCTGAAGATATGGAACGCACGCACGATGATCTTCACACTTCCATGGGGAATATCCCTCCACTCAACCTGTTCCACGTTGTTGGACCGATCAAAATCTGGCTTGTCCCCCATATTGCCATGTTTTTCAGTACCATCTGGACCGACCACGATCAGATCCAAATCATTCTGAAGATTAGGTCCTGAAGGGTCTGTCCAGACCAAGGACACCTTGAGTACTACACCGTTGGATGCAGAGGTGCTGGCCGACCTTCCCTGGATTCTCAAGAGCTCTGCCTTCCCTGGGATATCTACCACGATTTCCTCGCTGGCACCTTGTGCGAGTGGTCCTCCCTCGCGATATCCACGATCAGCTTGATTTGGCAGAATCACTGAGTTGGACACATTCACTCGTCCGAAGCCGCTGTTGCTGTTGGGGGATGGGCCCGCTTCGGTTGGAATATACTGTCCAGGCAGTTCAGCCGCTCCGTTGATGAGCAACGCTTTGAGAAGAGCTGAACTAGGCTTCTGTACCCCGCTTTTGATGAGGGTCTCTCGCAGGACAGCAACGCACCCTGCCACCAGAGGAGTCGCCATGCTCGTGCCAGCTAGGAACCACCACGCCGAATCCTGACTTGTACCAAAGCTGGCCTCAGCATTCACCGTGTTTCTAGACAGGGTTGATAAGATGGCAGTTCCAGGGGCAACAACATCAGGCTTAATGCGACCTTCTAAAGTGGGTCCGCGGCTACTGAAAGCTGCCAGGCCTTCGGGACGGTCTGCCATCAGATCCTGACTGATGGGACCGCTTGGCCATCGTCGGCCATAAGTGATAGGGATCTCTGGGCGATTATTCTCGCTTGCCCCCACGGTGATACAGTTCTTCGCAGCTGCTTCGGCACCGATCTGCTTTGGGTCAATGATGCCATTCCTATCCGCATCAATCCCATCATTTCCGGCAGCGAAGAGAATCACCATATCCTGATGGTCCCAAGCGAAACTGTCAATGCCTCGGCTCGAAGTGTCATACGGTAGCTGTCTCCTTGAAGAAGATCCCCAAGAGTTGGTGTGGATTCGAGCTCCGTTTGTTTCATATGGAGGAGAGAAAAGCTGGCGAAAGTCGCTTGGGATCCCACCCAGGCCGTTGCTTGGGTCAAGAAGAGATTGCACGACCAAGCTGGCCTTCGGTGCTGTGCCACGGATCGCTCCTCCCATAGTCGTGGAGAACCCATCTCCAAGAACAGACCCACAGACATGAGTTCCATGGCCGTCGGGATCATCCGACTTCCCAGGACGGCCCAAGGCGTAAAGCTGTCTGACTCGGCCCGAGAAGGCAGGATGAGTGTCACTAGTAGAGCCTTTGTCGAACCCCGTATCTGCAACAGCTACCGTCTGCCCTTCACCCTCATATTGAGTGCCATTGACCTCAACAGGGACCCCGAGAATTTGCCTTGCCCGACTGTTGAAGAGTCGTACCGGATGAACTGGCTGGATAGCCTTGACTACGTCAAGGCCGGCCAGTCTATCCAGATATTGATTTTGAACATTAAGTCGAATCTTCGAAGACCCAATGTCCAATGTTTCAGGGTCAGCGTGCGCGGCTGCGGCAATTACCGAGCGAACATTTGAAGACCCAGCGTCAACATCATTATGAAGAAGGACGTCAACTGTTCGAGAGGCACGATCTTTTGGGACGGCAGGAAATGGCGATAGCTCCATAGTTCCGGCAGGGGTTTTTAGGCTAGACTGAACAACAAACATGTCTAGATAGACGTTGGTCCAGGAGACATACGGCAGACGGCGGATGGATTCAAGATCCGAATTCTTATAAGAGCAGAGGTATGTGTTCCTGGAGACATATTCTTGGATTTCGACGCCTAGTCTTTCGAGCTCATCTTCTTGTTCATTTGACAGAGGCTCAACTGACTGCACAAGGATATAGTCTGACTTGGCGGCATCCGCTGACTCTAGATCCAAAGCCCGAAGCACTGGACGCTGTTCTTCGGGGTCCAGATTATTTCCGTTGATCGATATAATAGTCATTTTGCCACGGCACTTTTAGATTGGGGATTGAAAAATTAAGAACAACTGTAATAGACACTAAACCTGAGGGAGGGCTCAAGACTTGTTGATCCAGTGTAAGAAGGATGTGCAGGGGTTCGGGGCAAAGCTTTGGGAATGAAACAGGGTAGAACAGTCTCTAGTAAAGAGTTTGAAGTACGGTTGGCATGTACATCATGAATAGAACTCAACTTCCATATCAGATCTCGTTAATACACGATGCTTATATAGTGAGATTGCCTGGCTTTTCCAAGCGTTGGGTGGTGTCAGATGATATAAAACTGCTCGTAATGGATCCAAAGACCGATCCTAAAATTGTGTAACGATGCCAATACATGTTGTTGCTTTACGCTTAGCATTAGCCAGAGCATGATACATAGCTGCATTAGGATCGACTGGTCTGGACTTGTGAGCGAAACATCTGTTTTGACTTAATCAGTTCACTAGTGTATTGGTCAACCATGACTTGATTTCGTTGAAGGCCTGGTTCCCTCTCCACCTGATCATGGATTTACTGTCAGCGACAAGTCGCCTTAAGATCTAGAGTCGAGTTCGCTGATCCCAATGCTATAATGAGCACGTCGCTGTTGCACAAAGGAATGCGGGTAGCCGTGGTTGAGTGATCAATTGGCCCCCCAAACCACCAAACACAATGCGATCGACTACAACGTCGACCGAGGCTGGAGAACCTCTAAAGAGAATAGTTCTAATTCTGCCGTCAGAAGACTAAGTAGGTCTTAATGTTTCCGCATGCGGCTGAAACGCCAGTCCTTTCTTCCATTCCAGTTCGGCTTACCGTGGTGGCGATGCGCCACTGCATTTTACCACTGCGATGACATGTCATTACATGGGAAGCTGCTTCGTAAAATTGCACGATGATCTGATCCTGCTCGCTTCCTTTTTCTACTACTCCAACCTGTCTTGTGGAGGTTCCTATCTCGTAAAAATCTTGGACTCAGAAACAGGCACCGTCTGACATACTTCCTATATTCCGCTCTGTATAATGAAAAATTCGGTTTATGGCCGCCTAAACGGCAGCAGTACAATCCATAGCTATATTGAGTCCGTCTATTCTCTGGAATATGAGTGCACATCTGTCTTCGTGATCATACATCTGAGGTATTGAATCCTCTCTCCATGGCTCCTCTCCTCATTGAAGACAAAGGCTTTCTCGGTTACTTCGCCCTTCAATTCTCTTAAATTTCCCGTGTCGCGATTTCAGTTTCGAGCCTGGCGCAATACTTTTCCATGCTGACTGGGACACTGGCATTAGGCAAAGCATTCCTCTACTTGTACGCCTTTGATAAGGAACCGATTGCCCCGTCGCCCTTGGTCTATAAACACTCGTAACATCGTTCCTTAGTGAGACCTCAACAGTAAAAAAAAGAAGAAAAAAAAATACCGCTACTCTTATCAAACAGTATAGAGGCGACCAAGTATCACTAAGAAAAATGTCACATGAGCCTTTTTGTTCCTCCTTAGTGTCCTCTCAGCAAGCAGCAAATTCGTTTACGAATGGCCTCTGAACTTAAAAAGACTGCATCCTGTTAACGAATGCAGTAAACATTGTCCCCGCTCTATTCTCTGTTAGCCGTTTCCTCCTCATGATTTGGAGGGGGGGGGAAGGGGGGGAAGTGTATATACCTTACCTGGAGGACCTTATGGGCACAGCAGAGATAAGCGGGACGAGGCCCAGCGCAGTGCTTTCCTGTGTGGACTGTTACAGACATTAGCATATCGCTCCGCAAATGTGGCAGATTAGTTGCACCCTTCGGACATAAAGCAGGGAGGCACTGTTCCTTATATAAAGTACTCTACATCTTCCGACTCACAACACCTCAGCGCTCAATGCTATCTGAGTACAAGCGTTTCGTGCGACTTTGGTTAATCCAACGACTCCAGCTTTGCTACTTGCTGAAGAGGCACATCGGCCCTATACAGTAGTGGCAGATATCGATAGAGGCCAATTTAGCTGAAGTGGATTGCAGATATTGTACGTAAACGTGTGTCATGCGACCCTTGCAGTTCACCTTGGCGCTTGGTCTCGACCGATTAGATTCATGGTTATTGTAATATCATGAGGGCAAGGCTGAGATCGTTCTGGGTGTCCATAGATGATTCAATACCAGACCCATGTTGGGAAATGTACGTTGGGAACCATGGAACTGCACCTCGACAACGATGGCGATGGCGAGGGTTAGTCCCGCATACGTGAGCTTAGGTAAGTACCTAGTTGAAGAGGGTAGTCAGTCACATCGCAGTTTCTTTCTGAATGGACTGTTCTTCTCTAGCTTTCCAAACCAAACAATATATGACACTTGCTGGCGGGGTCACTATTCAGACAACCTGGGGCGATTCGAAGTGCGGAAAATAGCTCCAACCACTCAAATAGTTTTAGTGCATTGATGGTAATAGGATTTATTGGTCCCTCTCAAGGGCCCGGTGGGGTTTGAAACCACTTTGGGAGTGATCTGAATAGCAGCGACCTTCAAGATGTCTTGGCTTCTTATAGACGCTGATCCTATTATGGGCACCTTGCCCGATATAGCCTTGACAAGCACATACAACGCTCATGTTTTTGCTGATGGGGTGCTGACGCTTAACATATGCCCTTCTACTCTGCGAAGCCGCGTGCTCACTAATGACAGATTTGCTGCCCATGTAATCCATTTCTTGAAAGCCATTATCATTCAGAGTATCGACAAAAGCATTGCTCATAATTAAGAAGTGAATGTTCCAAAATAGGACCCATCTGCATCTGATCCCGAGTCGCCGGATCAACACGTCACCGAGGAATAGTAGCGTACAGTCTCTGGAACCAGGAAAGTTATTCGGGTCCAAGATTAGATAGACTTGGCGATCGGGAAGAGCTGACCCGCATACTGCCTAGGTACGTGGGGGATATTGGCTGCGGCACAAGCCCTAAAGCTGGTCTTTGCTTTCTTCTTGCATTTTCCGTGGCCATATTCGATTCCCCATCGAATCTCTGATAATCCAATGAATTTGAATATAGATTCCATCATGGGGGTTGCCAAAACAGCCGCGTGTTATATGTGCATGCATGTCATGTTGGGAATAAATGCAGCATGGAGTTGTGCTTGACATTGAACACCACTACAGATAGCCATCATGCTTTGTAGGTAATAAACTGACTGATTACATGACTGAACTATATGAGAAGGCTCACTCATGTTTGATTGCACTAAAAGTCGAAATGTCAGATACGCGGCAGACTTGACGAGAAACACGAACTTACTTCCACTTCCCGATAATCATATCCATGACCGCCTTCTCCTCTTCACTAAAGTCAAACAAATGCTCCGATGTCAAGCAACATATGTTACTGTCACCCAGCTGCCAAGGACTAGGGTCTCTGGTGCTTCGAGGTTCCTTCAGGTAGGCCTCGAAGTATCCCGGATGCTGTTGACCTTGATTCTTGAATTTGTTCGGAAGCAGCCATCCGTTGAACCAGATGGGTCTGTTCTGCAAATCAAGATGCAGCAGTTGCGGCGCGCAAATAGTAGCGGAGTCTATCGTGCCCACATTATCGGTTGTGGCTGAAGCTTCCTGATGTTCCTGAATCTGGATCTCCTTAATCACTCCCATAGTCCCTGCATCACCGCCATGGAACGCATAGTTGGTATCTCCAACGAGTTCCCAGCCTAGCCAGTAGGTTTCTTTGTCACCTGCTCATTGTCAGTTAAAACTATGCAACCCCACGTCGAGGCCAACCCACCGTAAACCATTTCGTATATCCCCTGCTTCCCATCTCGCGTGTCTCGGTCCGGACCATTTAACTTTGCAACCATAAGGAGGGCCACAAAATGCCTCCACTTATCTACAACCACAACGCCAGATTCTTGCATGTGACCACTTTCTCCGGTCCAGAACCGACTTTCCCTGACCTTGGATGAGGGAGGGTGAGGCAGTATCGTCTTCAGCCATTCCTTCTTTGATTCAGGCATGAAAAGCCGATCTCTAAAGAAGAGAGTACCAGTCTCCTGGTATGATGCGTCATCGAATAGGACTTCGGGGTTGACAAAAAACAGTGCATCAGCGTCGACGAGTATGACCTCCCGGAAGCTGGAAAAGAGGATTGAAAACGGCTTGGCCGCCCATCCTGCAAGTTTCCACCCGTCGTCATTAACCATCAAACTGAGATCCCGGGTTATGACGCCAGGTAATGACTCCAAGTCTGCCTGGAACGACGGACTGAGGTCGTTATCACCGAGATACATGATCTCGATCGGCAAATTGCATCCGAGCCATCGTATTGATGGGATTGAAGAGAGAAGATAGGGGGCTTGTTTATCCCCGGCAGTAATGACAATGCCACGATGGCCATTGTACGCCCGTACATGGAGATCCATATGATCGCCAACTAAAGGCATCGACCAAGGGAACAGCAATGTGGACAACTTAGACAAGACAAATCGTAACTTATCGTATCCACGGATGGCTTGTGCCATATCAATTCCCAGATGTTTGGTCAGCGATGACCGGTCATTTAAGGCCTGTATCACATCACGGATATATACCCCTTCTTTCGTCCAAGTCAGATGCAGATCCTCCCAGGCTTCAAAGAGCACTTTGAAGCTGCGGGCTCGCAGGCTCATTTGACGGATTCTGTCTGAGCCTGTCATGTCAAGTGGCGCCAGAAGATCCCTCATACGAGCTTCATCCGGCAGGAGTGATAATGCTCGACGAAGGGACGTTCCCAGGTTATCGGACAATCTGTCGTTCTGACCTTCACCTGTTCGTATCAGAGAATACGACTGGTCAATCAGCACTGGCAGTGCACGATCCACGGTGGCGGCGTTGCCAGCGCCTGTGGAGGAGTAAGTGCATCCTTCACTAGGGGTATGTGACTGCTGTTTAATGCTTTCGCTTTGTCCACAGAACTTTGGACAATCCCAAGAGCTGTAACTGGTATAACTAAACACAATAAGAAGGAGCGAGATTATAGTCCGGCTGAGGATATTCAATCTGCGTGGCTTGAGGTAAAAGCTCGACAAGGTCAACATGTTAAAAGAGCGAAAGAGTCGGTGCCGAAATTGCAAATTGGTAAGATGGGGGATGTAATTGGAGCTGGACATGGAATGGTTAAAAAAAAAAAGTAAACGCCAGTTGCCAGATGTCAGTTGGATGGATCTCTTGAATAGCCTTTGCTGTTGTCATCAAGACATTATCTTGGATAGAATCCATTTTGATCCTACTCCGATAAGGTTCGTGAATCCCCACTCATGCCGTACCGGCTCCCGGGATGACAGAGACCCAGGCCCCGGTCTTTTGCTTGGCGTAGTTCATTGACTGACGGAAAAGATACGCTGGGGACCCGAAGTTACGGTTCGAATGACATACGTTTGTCTTCCCGGAACCTCCGCGGGAGCTTCATGCGTCCCAGCGGGAGCAATGATAACAGCACCTGTGGGGAAGACCACACGCCCAACGCGAACTAGAACTTGACTGGCCCTCTACAAGACTAAGATAGGAGAGAAATCTGCCCTTCCTGAGCCTCGCAGCGTATAGATTATATCGTACGATTATGATATTATTTTACTTATTAACTTATTTATTTTTCAGATGGCTTGTGTCAATAGAAAGAGCCCCTAAACGTAAGTCTCCTTGATTGGCTTACTGCCTTTGTATAGCTCCCGAAAGCCTGGTAATAGGTGGCGGCTCTTTCAGCAAGAGCGTTTCGCCTGCAGACGGTCAAGTCAAGTCCCCACTGCTTGGTTTTTGGCGGATGTGGCTGATGGGGCGTCCATCCAGAGGGAAAGGGTGTCGTTAAGATCTGACTGGACTATGGGCATACACGGGATCTGGACTTGAACCCTGGTTACAGAACGGAAGGCCCTATTTTCGAGTCTAGAACACAGGGTTAACCGTACAACTGTCCGAGTGCAAGAATCATATCTACGCTTGGGAATGACATATTCGTATCGACAGCAGGAATATGCACAGGAATTCAATCGAAGAGGCTACTTGAAAGATCATAGGGCCAGCCTTGGCCTAAGGGGTATTTAATCTGTGACTTTCCCGAGCATGTAAACTTCATTGCTTGTTAGTACTCGGAGTTATCCTCCAAGCCATTGACCAATCTCACTCTCTCTTTCTGCCTTGTACTTCCAACACCATCAGTGAACATGGGATTTCTTCGACTTATCGGAAGCATTCTAATGCTTCTTCTTATACAGTCTGTCAATGCTCGGCCATCGAGTCTGCATGCCCGAGATGTTGTCGAGTGCTGTACAGATTTCCGGGTTGGTGGAGCCATGGGAGGCGTTGTCATCGGCCAGGTGTGCGTGGAAGTCGACACTACCGCACAGAGCCTCATTGTGAGGTATCCACCAGCACCCGAAGGAACTACATACGACGAGGCCCATTTCTATGTCGGCACTGATCCTCCCCCAACCGGTGCTCCGGGCTTGTTTCCATACAGTTCCACGTGCTCTGAGACGACATGCGAAATCCAGATTCCCGGCCCGTTATCCGATATTCAATGCGGAACAGACCTCTTCTTCGCCGCTCATGCTTCTCTTAGCGGAGAAACGAGTGGTACTGGATGGGGACTAGGGACTTGCTATGACTGTGGTAATTGTGCCGTAGCGAACTGTCCTAACTACTGGACTTGTCCTATTTCCTGCCCAACTACCACCACCACAACTACTACTACTACTTCGACAACCACCACTTCGACAACCACTACTACTACTACTACCACTACCACTGAGCCTACTTCTACCACTACTACGACTACTACGACCACTACTCAGCCTCCTACTTCTACAACTACTACTACCACTTCCACGACCACAACTTCTACCACCACAACAACCACTACACAGCCCCCTACTTCTACTACTACGACCACCACGACCACTACCCAGCCTCCTACTTCTACGACTACTACCACTACTTCCACTACTTCTACCACCACAACTACCACCACACAGCCTCCTACGTCTACCACTACTACGACTACTACAACCACTACCCAGCCTCCTACTTCTACAACTACTACGACCACTTCCACGACCACGACTTCTACAACCACTACCCAGCCTCCTACTTCTACCACCACTACAACCACTACCCAGCCTCCTACTTCTACCACCACTACAACCACTACCCAGCCTCCTACTTCTACCACCACTACGACCACTACGCAGCCTCCTACTTCTACCACCACTACAACCACTACCCAGCCTCCTACTTCTACCACCACTACAACCACTACCCAGCCTCCTACTTCTACAACCACTACTGAGCCTACTTCTACCACCACTAAAACCAAACACACAAAGACTAGAACTCGCACTAAGACTAAGCACCACACCACTACAACCGAGCCACCCACCACGACTACCGAGCCGCCAACCACTACTAAACATCCACATCACCCTCATACTCATTGCAAAACTTTTACAGTTTGTCGCCCGGATTGGGAATGGGACTCCAAGCCTTGGGCCACAAAGGGTCACCATGACTGATCCCTTCAAATTGGAGAAGATGGATCTGATATTGCGATTTATTAAATCGATGGAATAACTTGACGGCTGCTCCAAGCCATTTTTTGTTTCATTCAAAAGTCTGCATTTTGGTATTGATCTCGTTTACTGATATGCTGATGGACGGCCTTTAATATGTTTCCAAATCTGATGGCCGATCCGGAAACTAAGTATAATATTCTCTGTCTTTACTCTGCGTCGTTCTGTTCTTATCACCCTCTCTCATTCTCGTTGCCTTATCTGCCGTCTATTATATACATTCATTCGGCGAGGTCTCAATATTTCTCGGATATCGGGTTCATTCCCTGCAAGAGTACTACAAATAGGAATCGGATTGCTCCATATACGCAGCAGCATTCCCACCTGGTCTCCAATCTATGGGCTTTTCCCTGTATTCTTAAGGCTAATGTGTACTTCCTACTCATAGTCGTCCTTTACCAATACTCTATGCAAAAGCACGTGCGAAAATCTCTTTATCCGTGTTTCTCCATCCCAGTCAATGGAAGGCAGCTGTTAAGCTCCATTGAAAGGAAGAATTAGTTCGGAATCATACGGTTATAGTCGATGATGTCGGAGCCCCTTGCGACGGCAAATTTAGTTCTTGGTCAACAAAGTCAGGTCCTCTCCCACGAGATTCGTGACCGCCACATTTATTTGGTGGATAAAATGGTGTTGCTTCCACCGCCTCTTCCGTTTGCGGCCTCTCCACACATCTTCGAACTTTCATGCTTCCGCCAGACCCATGATATGAGCATTTGGGATCTAGAACTTTAGTAGCCAAGCAATTATCCCATATCTGGGATATTTAGTCATGCAGAGCCATGGTTGTAGCTATGATTATACGAGAACATCAACCATTGCGCCGCTCCCTGCTAATAAATAGCTAGTGTATCGATAGAATCTACTTTGAGAAGTTTTTTTTTTTTTTTTTCTTCCAACGAAGCTCAGAAATCACACCGACATCTCTTTCTCCTCCCAGTCCAAGGCCCTAGGGCTCGTCTTGGAAGGCTGTGCAACAGGGTTCATTGTGATGAAGTCGCTCTTTTCCGCCCGGCTTTGCCGCCATAGAAGGCTTCTTCTCTTCTCAATGGCTGGTCTCAGCGTGTTTTGGGGACTCTCGCTTTTCTTCCCACATACGCTTCGCCGAGCGTGTATGTATCAATCGTCTTGCCAATTTGGCCTGGGGAGTGCGAATTCGCCCATCGCTTCCGAGACAGACAATCAAAGCCCCCCAATAGCCACCCTGGATACAAACGCCGTCGCCATATTTCTCGGGACAGAGCCCGATGCAAACGACGAAGAAGAAGACGATGCAGACCACTATTATGTCGGAGCCCGCACACTAGTCTATCAGCTTCTTCATGCGCCAACTACGAGGTTCACTAGCCCCGTTGCGGTCGTAATTTTGGCTGCTGAGGGTGTGAGAGAAACCAAAGTCGAGCAACTACGCCACGACGGCGCGGTGATTGTCCAGGTTGAGAAACTTGAACACTCTGTCCACATCGATGTCCCGGAGTATCATCAAGTGTTCGATAAGCTTCAGGCATTCGATCCAGCCGTGATGCCGTTCAGGAAAGTAGCCTTATTAGACGCAGACACGGTGATCACGCGTCCTCTTGATGCACTCTTCCAAGACGCCAACTCCACTCGCTTTCCAGTCAACATCAGTTGTACAAAGCCACTAGCTTCAGGGCTGCCTCAGCTACCGGACAGCTATACTCTGGCAGCGACGCCAGACATTCCGGGCCGGGCTCCCGTCTTTCCACCGGATGTAGATCATGAGGAAAATCGAGACTACTTCAACGCGGGTGTGATATTATCGTCACCTTCTGAGGAGCTTTTCCAGTTCTATCTTGGCATCCTCGCTCGGCCAGAGTTATTCGGTCACTGGCTGCCTGAACAAGATCTTCTGAATTACGCCCATCGTTGGGACGGGCCAATGCCTTGGACACAGCTTAACTTATCGTGGCACCTGATCGCACCTACAGAGGCCGACTTCAATGCTGGAATGGCTATCCTCCACTGTAAGCATTGGCAGCATGCTACGGATCCATGCCATCAAACTTCTTTTGCACGGCGTTGGGAAATGCAGGGGTACTGGGAGGGACGAGGAAATGGCACATGAATATACCTGTTAAGTAAAAAGAGAGATGAAAAGAGGTCATTGTATCATCACTTTTGTCAGTGGGCAATAACTACCCAAGGGGAGTACGCTACAAAAATAAGTAGCGGCATCCTAACCAATCCTACTATTACAGACTCTGTTTTTTTTCAGGGTAGCCCGACATCGTATTTCTAGCAGATTCTTTACTCTAGTTGCGTTACTATAGTTCTGTGTTCCCAGCAGGCACAGTGTGCAATATGGTATAGCATCATCGAAGTTAATTTTATTGACTTGTCTAGGGGAACTTTCCAGAAATTTGAATGGACGGATGTCCATTCCTCTCGGCTGTCAGATGTTACATTGGATTTTTCAGCAAGAGAAACATAATTCGTCCACGAAGTAGCATTCACGGGCCGTACCCTCGAGCTACAGCTAAAAAAACTATCCCGTGTCGAAAATGTCTTCAAGGCAGTCGAAGACTATGTACTGAAGCGGAGTTCGTCCCAAAAGGCGTGCCGAGCAGTTTTAGCCTCGTCGGATGATCTTCAAGACCCACTTCTCACCATGGTACGCTACTTTTTTTCGACGACCATCATTGAGTGGAAATTGGAGCCTGCCTCATGTCGCTAATCTCGTTGGCGGAAAACTTAACCATCCTTTTCATAGCGTTTTACACAGTCAGGAAAAAACACGGTTCGTCTTAAACCCAGTTGGCTTTGTCGACCGATGCTGAAATGCTCGGGAGTCCCCGCGGAACAATTGGGTGAAAGCCTTTATTGGTGGTAGATTCCCTTATCATTAGGTAGGACCCCTTCCACAGAGCAACTCGCCTTCCGTCAAATCTTATTTGGAAGTGATCAGCAACGATTAGAACCTCATCTGACTTTTGGGTGTGGTGGAGGCTCTGCTGCCATGTAAGACAGGGTATGATTCAAGGTCCGATACGTCTTGTGAGAGAACGTAAAAAAAAAAATATTCAAACCCTCTTGCCGGTGGTGATGCATCGAGAGCTTCAGTCTCCTAGGAGGTGACGTCCCTAAGATCATCCTTCGTTCCGAGAATGCCTGAGGTTTTGGTGTGCGGAGAGAGCTGGCAGGACTCAGTGACGTGACTGAAGCATCCGCAAGATCTTCTGGAGAGCAATGTGCAGTCCATATAATTTGGTAAGCATACTAGGCATTACTTCCATATCGAGCTGATACTTGCGAGGGGGATCTAAAGGATCTATGATTCAGGCGACTTTGACAATGGTAGAGTGCCACTCCTTATTATACCTAGATAGTCCTCCATTCTGAAGTTATACTATAATATCGACCAAATCATCCAAAGAATCCAAGGTGTGACCTATTTTAACAGAATGGAAAACAAGAACAACCTCTTGTGGCAAATGATCTTCCATGCTCTGAGATGCTTTACTCCAGCTGGGCAGTCCAAAACTCTGGGTAACATTGCCCCTCACCTGTTTGGCTTAGCTTCCCCTCCACAACAGATCTATGGCCCTCCAAGAATGCCAACATAAAGACTGTCGCACAGTTCTGCAATAACAAGTAACGCCATAAAATAGATCGATCAGACATGCGTACTATGCCAGAAGCTTTCTTTCATTAGACACTGAACGCGTTCGACCTCGCCACTCTCCAGGGAATACAAAGAGACTGTCAACATATCTCATGAATGAACACAATAGAACACAGAATGTGAAAGATGCAAGTGACACAGGCAGCTAGCTTCAAAATTCCCTTATAGATCCTTCTCTTGAACAGACACCGCGGCCTCCAGTAGTAAAATCGAGCCCCCCATGATAGCTACCTGATAGAACATCTCGGGTCGATAAAGTAGCTTTCGCTGGTAGAAAACCCTAGGTATGGTTCCATGCAATGGACATTTTTCTTCGGGTTATGCGTTGACTGTCAAATGCATTTGCATAGTCCTTAAGAAGATCCTTAGGATCTGGCCAGACCTGAAGAATGTTCTTTCTGTCCCAGGTATGATCTGGCCCGTGCTGGTCGTCTGTTGATGTCTGTTCATGACCAGTATTCCTTGAGTTGGACCTAGTATCGTGTGATACTGGAATCTCCCGCGCTTCTGATATCATCGGAGGCGAGTATGAATGAGGGAAGTCCATAGAAGATACTTGAGAGGACGGCTTGAAAGACATCGAGCACGCCGACAGCGTAGGCAATTCAAATCTCATGAGGACCGGCAGGGATGGGAGACTTTCTGTTTCAGCCACCGGATATTGTATGCGTGACTAATGAGAACGTCCTCATACAAAAGGATTGTGCAGAAATATGGCAACAATCAAGGCCAACATCGAAAGAATGTCACATTCCCCTCCAAGGGTTTAAATATCCTAAACCTCTTCTCTGGGGGCTCTTGTCCCGAAGTCCAGACCAAGGCACTACTAACCTTATATACTGAACCCACGGCATGAAGACAAGCTGTCAACCGGCTTCTTTACCCGTCGGTTCTACACCGTGTGACTTGCTCGTACGACGTGTTCTAGCCATCTGTCACTTACACATCTACGATTGGACCGCTCAGAACTTCCATGAGCTGTCAAACTAACCTCGAGGGGCTATGAGAAAGTGGCTTCCTGGGATGTAACCTGCTATGGTTAACTGGCAGATATTTGACGTAGGTGGGAAGCCACAACCGCGAAGTAACTTTTCCAAAGGATGCGGCTGGAAGCTAACACAATGGGGATGAAAGATAACCGCCCAAGATCAGGTTTCGAGGAAATGTCGACTGATTTCCGTTGAATTTTCCTGCGTGAGATCCTACAGTCGATTTCGCGGTCTAGATCCAATGCCTAGCCAAAGGGTGAAATATCCGGTCTGGTTCCATGGCACCAAACGCCTTCCAATCCCTGGCTACATGTCTGTCAAAGATCAAAAGTACCTGTCATGTGACCTGCCCCTTCAGATGCTTTCTAGCCCCTACCACGAAATTCTTAGGTATGATGGCAACACTGTCGCTAGAACAGAACCACACTTTCTTACGTTCTTACGCTCTCGGACAAACCTAGAACTTGATCTATGAAATTCGAACTCGTTGTACACTAATCTACAAGTGACTCCAATTCGTCCCCTTCATAGTAGCCTGGTGGGGGATATTCGATGATGGGGTGATTCTCCATGAAGGCAACAACACCCAATGTATCCCCCGGTCTCGTCACCGGGACGGTTTCCACACATCGCTCCCATCGACCAAAACCCCTTGCTTCTTGTGACAATCGGCCTAGTTGCAACTTCCCATCAATCACCCACCATCCCCGGCGGTGGAGGCCCCATCGACGACTCGTCTGCCAGTACCCAACGACCGAGTCCGCCGTTAAACTCACGACGACGATGAGAGCTCCTATGAATAGAGTGATCGCCAGGCCAAGCACGCTGAACGACTGATGGCCGCCCGTAGCCTTGACTTTCTGACGCCCGCACGTTTCCCGGTAGAAGTATTCGGGGTCCGGATCCATGCGGACCCAGTTCTCCTGCATCCCGATGGGGGGAGATGCGTATTGGATGAGAACCTGTTGAAGGTTGGCCAGGGTGATGTTGAAGAAATTCTGCGATTCGATGATCCATTGATGATCGGGGAGAGCAGCGTTGCCATTGTCGGCTGCTAACGATTCCTGCGCACAGAGGCCTCCTGCTGCGAGACCGAAGGTGACGTCTTGGATCCCGAACGTACTACTGATAAAGAGGAGTAATATGGCAGTAGCGGCTTGTCTCGGATTGAGCCCCAAGTCTATGATCATTTTGTCCAGAGCTTCCGGGGAAAGGTCCGGTCGATCAGGCTGGCTGCAGATGCGGTGAATGTCTTCGTCTCGTGCATTGCAGATCTGATGCTGCATAACACAACCCAGCACTGTCACGTAAAGGTCAGGGTACCAGTATGTCACGTTCTCTGTGAGACGATACTCATAGTGCGCGGAGAATAGTGGGTCATTGACTGGTGCAGGATAGAAGACTCCGTTGTGCGATAGAAACGCCAGGCTTACCACGGCATCCGCGCGGTTCAATGGGGCGATAGGCGTGAACACTGGCGGACTCGAAATGTTTATTCCCGGAATGAATCTCGGCGAGCCAGTCCCTATCCCACTGTCGAGGACGTTAAGTCATGTTGGCTCACAGGTATCGGTTGGGTTGAAACTTACCTGAGGACATATCCTTCTGTCCCTTCCAAGGAGGCACTATATGTGAGGTTAATCTGACCTTTGTTCACCGTTTCCACTTCGCCCAGGTAAAAGTCGAGCCTCAGCTGTCCGGTCGCGGAACTGTTGTCGAGCCTCGTGAATTGGTCGATCGATAATGGTGCACACGTGGCCGTCCGGCGGTAATAGATGCGATCTTTGGGTAGTGCGTTCAAGCCCAAGTCCACATGAGAGTCCAATAGCTGTGTCTCCATTCGATATGCCACCTCGTTTCCGGTCAGGCAGACATCCTCGCGGAAGGGACACAGCGACGATACGTTTCCGCTCCATCTCAATGCCGGGGTAACAAATGTTTGGCACCCTCCGCGGAACGCCGTAGTTTCTTGATAGCACCGCTGCGAGTAGTCCTGCGCCTGCCTCGCCATGCGCGTGTACACCTCCCTGCCCGCGCGTGCTTCTTCGCCCGTGGCGCCGTATATCCCACATTCGGAAAAGTCGATGAGGACATTCTGCCGTGCTGGAACCAGGAAGCGTGGAGAGAGGACCCCTGCCGTCGTCCACCCGACAATCATGAGGGCGGTCGTCAAAATGAGCGGGATGGATCTCCGGTATGTGTGCGCGGCTCGTTTGCGCCAGTGGAAGGCAATCATGACCAGCTCGTAGAGTGCAGACGACGGCAGCTCCGTGTTTCGGAGCACGATCTGTTGTTGGTGAAACACGCCATCCTGTGGACGTCGGACGGTGCGAAATTGGTGGAGGACAAAGCAAAGCAGAGTCCAGAAATAATGACCGACTACACTCACAAAAATGGCGATAGATGAAACAAGAACAGCACCTTGTGATTCGGAGAGCGTGAGTGTAGCGCCGCTGATCGTGCCCGAGTCCCGGTCGATCCAGAAGCCCTTGTATATGCTCAGTGCAGACATGGCGAGGCTTCATGTAATACGCAGTTATGATACTACATTCTTGCGGACCTTGAAGCATTGATAAAGGTCAAGAATAGAGGCGGTAACCACTTGCTCAGGAGCCTCATGCTTCAAGCTGCCCACCATATGTGACGTCTCTGAGCCACATCGTATTCCGCAAAGCCAATGGGAAATGGTCATAAAGTAAAAGGAATATCGGCCTTGCGCCACATTTGAATGGTAGGACCTCGTATGCTGGACGCTGTCAGCTGTCCTCGTCGGCCCGTGATCGTGCGCACATGTTAGCTGAGCAGATCACCGCTGTCTTGTGTTTCTGATGGAACTGAGCCTGCATACCTGACGTATATATCTAGCCAGGCAGAATATTGCCACCGAGAATCCGCTTGGTTCATAGTCATGATTCCCTTTTACAGACTTTACGCTCGACATGTGCCCACAAGAAGGCTGATACCAGCCCGAACGTGGCAAAACCATATGATACAAGATCTCCGATCGAATCCATATCTGCTTATGTATGGAACACGTAATATACGAGATTTACTCGGAAGTATCCCCATTGGAAACGCAGGTGTGAATCATCCGATATCGACTGGTTACGCGACCAAGCTCTCTCGCTTTCTAAGTTCTCACCCATATCCCAGGGTCTTGAGACAGCAATATCGAGAACCCTTCAAACGGTGCGATTAACGATGTAAGATAGGAATATGTGGCTGAGGAGGAATCATGAATGCCGAAGTTTCTATCTACTCGTCTGGCTAACTTCAGGACATTGTGGTAGCATACTGGAATTTCTTCAGACCGCAACTTATCTCATGACTACCAGCAGAACCTAGACTGAGATTGATCCATGATTGGAGACTGTAGGGCTGAGCTAGAGCTCGTATCGGCCCTGTGCGGCGGCACAGCTCTGCAGCAGGAGCCTACGACTGCCTGTCCCATGCCTGTGGGCTTTTGATGGATGTCGTGGCGCAGCGACACGTAGGCTGTGTCCCATTACCATTTAAACTTTACTTCCAGGGTTTATCACTAGTGTCTGATATTCAACCCCCAGGTGCTGAAACCCACAGACATCGATCTGCCATGAAAGCTGCTGTAGAAACCGTCATTTCAAATGGGCAAATCGACTCCACTGAGCCCGAAACACATAAGGCCTGCGCTAATCAACATGAGCTCTACCTCTATCTCACGAGGAGGCGCAATTACGGTGGCGCTGCAACGGCTAAAGCGTGTGTTAATCGCATCTCAGATGGGTAGCCTTATTTTGGGCCTATGACGGCAAAGGAAACGGACGCCATGGAGGGCCTGGAATACAATGCAGACGAATCTTTTTGACCAATAAGTTTTGGGGCCAGGAGAGCAGCAGCCCAGATGCTGGAAACCAATTATATGGTGCGAGGTGGACATACGGGCGATGAAGACTACATAGGAGGCCACAAAGAGCCGTATGAAAACGTAAAACTTGATATCGTGGACTTGTCATAGTTTTCTTTTTCTGCTTCTCTTTTCTTCCAAGTTGCTGCAGGCAGCAGGCTGCAGTTGAAGGCGTTGCAAGGCAGATCCTCGCACGTTGTAACTCCTCCATTTCGGCTGGAATGCAATCATGCGGCCCGACCAACCCACGATGTTGTTTCTACCAGCCTCAACATATCACCAAATTGTATTCCAACACCTTGATCTGTTGAAACTCAATGATCCACTGCTATCATGTTCCGCGGCCCCATTAACTCCCGTATGCTGAAGGCATACAGAAGCTGGTCCGCAAAAAGAGTCCCATTACGCTGCATGTACAGCCTTCAATATGTAGCTAAGTTTTCGATGTAGTATTTCAGTATTTGACACTTGAGATAATTTCCGGCAGGGCGTGAATACATAGGGTAGACATAGTCTTGCGTCAATGAACCTGTAGATTGTGATATACGGAACTCTCAGGACTGCACTCTTAAGGAGTATCAGATATCGAAGAATGCTCAGAATGGCTAGTATCTTCCTTTTCTAGGTTCAGAGAAAGTGACGGAGAGCCCTGTGTTCATCAATACTTGGACTTCATCCCCACGCAAATATCGCCCTGTTCACTATCTGGAGAGCCAGACCAGTCCTGGCAGAATGTGCGACCAACGGACGCTTCAAGAAGAGACTTACCCGTTCAAAGTTCGTCAGACTGGTAGCGATAGAGACTTTCGTATCGATCTGTCTATTTTTACTCCTGGATGTCGCCACGAGTGAGGGTTCGTCCACAGGGCTCTTACATGCTTCCCTCGATTGGCTTCTATTTCGAGCATCCCGAGTATGAGGTGGATGGCACCGTTTTTAGAAAGCCTGAAATTCTCACTTCCTCCTGGTCAGTCCATAAACAATCTTTATACTCTTGAAGCAATGGCGAAGACCACTCGTAAAATTCAGCCATGTCTCTGCTCTTCACAGCTAATATTAGACATATCGTCGGGGCAATGAATCATTCGTTAGGTTTACCTTTCAACATACGAGTGTTGTTTCTGTGTTGCTATTAAAAAACATGGTGAAGTTGGGAGAGACATATTGTGGCCATTTCTTCCATGCTTTCAGAGGTATATAAACACATCTGAATCTACCAAAAACCATCTACAACATCAGACAAAGTCCTACTTCTCATACATACAATAACAACAGTCTCATAACGTTTCTAAAATCATGGCGTTTACTACTTTTGTCATCATCAATTTCCTGCTTGCCATCAGCAGGGGAGCCATTGCCCTCCCCCAGGCCGTATCGAAGACAGTCTCCGATGCCTCTTCCTCCGTGGCCATCCCCCTCCCTAGTGCCAATGCTTCTGGTATCGCTGCTGCACTTCCCGAGGCTGTTCTCAACAGTCTACCTATCATTCCGGTCGAGGGAGATGACTCTGCGGCCATTGTGCAGTCGAGCAATTCCTCTCTCCTGGCAACGCATCCTGAGATTGACGTCGATCCAACCCACGATCTCCCAGAGCTTCCAACTGCAAGTAACTCTAGTAATTTCTATGGCTTAGTGCTGAATAATAACTCTATATGCTAAATGCAGAACCTCACCCGCCGTGATCAATGCGTTGGAGGACCCTTTGCCTTTCCGCTGACTCCGTGGACCAACGTGAAATTGCTCGCAGATCGCATCTGCGATTTCTGGTTCCCGAATAACCAGGTGTTCTATGTGTAAGCACCCTGCCGTATACTACTGTATTGACAATCTGTTCGTGCTAATGAAATTCCAGGCCCGCTCCCCTTCCGGCGCCAGGCTTTGTCCAGGTCAAGGTTCCTTTGGGGCCGGCCCTGCCCACCCTGAATGTGAAGTATCAAACGGTCAATCCCGCGCCTGTCACCGACCTATTCACTCCTCTCACGAGCACTATATGCAAGAAACGGTTTGACAGTATCCTCGCGTTCGCAACGTCCGCCGGTAACTTCCAGTGTCCTGCGCCCCCGAATGTCCATTCAGGCAACGACTGTGATGTGACTAGCAGAGCAGCATGCTTCTCCTTTTATCTGAACTAGGCTCTGGTATCCCAGTGGTAGCCATTGTCTTGGATCTAGGGAATGAGAAGGGATTCTTTCGGCTTTCCTCAGTAAAGGGGTTTCTCCAACAGTCACCCCTTTTACTTCATTGTTTTGACAGCTGTCTGATTTCAGTATATGTACACTCCTTTCTCTAGTTAGTGCCAGAATACTAGTATGTCGGTGTCTTTAAATAGCCCATATATATACTTCGATACTCAAGTGCAATCCAAGTCGGTTGTTCTTGTTAGAGGCTCGTAAATCTCGTTAAAATTTATATATAGAGCCGTATTGGCGGAGGGTGATCCGAGCTGTAACCCGTTCTAGGTACAACGGTTGTACTCGATAATCGAGCCGGTAACAATGCCACTGACAGCCACCAAACTTCTGCCGACGATTACATTCTGCCAACCACCACTTAGTCAATTACTGATCAGCTGGCTTGTGGCTTATAAAATGTATCACCAGCGAAGGTCATGGAGTAGGCTAGCTAAATGAAGCTGTTTTTATATGCCCGCTGGCTAGACGTACCTTTTAAGAATAAGCTTACCCATCGGCTATGTATGAGCGGAGTATTTAGCTGGGGCAAATAGCTTGTACTACATCTGCGAGGCAGACCTACTTTAGATTATCTAGAAGCTTTTCTCAAAGGCGTTCTTCAGAGGGCAGTCCAATATACAAACCTAGATCCCGTATATGCGGTTCCGATGGTAGAGGGTAGTCTTACCCAGCAAACGGAATATATATATATATATATTGTCGCATCACGCGATTGCAGGAGGAAGAAAAGGGAGATCGAGCGCCACCACATTGTCTTCTTCGGATGGTCGCGTACTGGGGATAATCTGACGCATGCAACGCCAACCGAAGTAGCTTGTAGCTCATTTATGCCTTATTTACGATCGTTCTTGAAAGGAAATTTCCCCGGGGGGTGAGCTGCTTAGGCGAGGCCAGAAGGTCTCGACCTCAGCCTAATGCGTAAGAATGGACATTCTGCTAAGAATAACAGAATCCCCACTACGAAGACCCATCGTCATCATGTACGTACGATACAAAGGGATCGATCGTGTCATGATTTTGGCAGGCTTGTGCTGGGACTCCACCGCAATAATGAGATCATATGCGGTAGGGGGGTTCCTCGGCGCCGAGTTCCACCAAGGCATCCGAGGAAGCCGTTAGCTGCCTCGAAAATGCAGGGGTCAGTGACCGGCAGACGGGTTCGATAATGGAGAGTTGGCCGTGTTGGAGTTCAGAGAGAAGGTTGATATCCTCCAAGGTGGATTTCAGTTATGCAATCACCATAATGCTAGGTGGTCGTGTGCTCATGGGAAGCTTGCGAGCTGGTTTATTTATGGAACATCATTCAGGGGTAACACAGGAAGAACAGAAGAAGAAAAACCTTGGGATGGACAACAACCTGCCTAACTCGAACTAAACAACAAACTAGCAGGAATCGACAGGGGTATGCACCAATCATCGGGCGCAGTGGGGGAGGAGTTCAGGAACGGTGGGCAGTGATAGGTTCTACCCCCCGCCAACACTATCCCTGATCGAGCCAGCAATGTTCTGGCCCTGTCTGTTCGTTCGTTCCCTTCCTCTAGGCGCCCTTCCTTCGCCTGCGCCTCGTTCCTCTGTGTCTCTCACTCTCATCCTCTTGTTTTCTCCCCTTCTCTTCCTCCTCCTCCTCCTCCTCCTCCTCCTCCATTCCAACCTCCCTTCCCTCCCCTCATTCTCTCCCTCTCTTCCCCCTCTCGCCACTTTCCATCCCTAAGCAGGTGTCGGCTTCACTCTTTCAGCTGTTCACCTTGCTGTCCGTTCTTTCGTTTCATCCATCTTCCAGCCTGGTAGATCTCTCGCTCTCTCGCCGACCGGCCACCAATCCCAACCATCCGACCGACCCTAGCCATTCTCTCTTTTGCATATCACGACGATCGTCCAATACCTAAAAGCGAAAAAACCACATCTTTCAGCCATTCCTATTTCACAACACACTGTTGTTGGGACGCTGTGTGAGTGGTGGTACTTCGGAACTTGCCGAGAAGGGCTGGGTCACTAACGCGGTCCATCGATCTAGAACGACTTCGATTCTTGCCCTATACTTATCTGACTTGTCAATACTTTCATCGTTGCTGTATAAAAGAAACCGGAAGATCCATCGGTATCAACAACGACAACAACAACAGAAAATCCTGTACCATTCAACGCGATGCATCTCTTCCACCAACTTGTCCGTCGGGACAACGATGATGGTGGACTGTCGTCTGCCATGATCGACCTCATTATTGCTCTCCTGGTCCTCGTTTTGGTCGGTCTTCTTCTTGTCGGTGCCTTGCTCTTCCTCCGCCGTAAACGCCAGAACCGCAAGCGTTCCGAACTTCCGATTCACAACGGCGAGTGCACAACCCATCAACGCCGCCTCACGATATCCGCACCCCCGTACGCTCAGACTGAATCCGTCCTGGTTTACGATGAGAAGCGCAGCCTGATGGAGAATTCCTCCAGCCCGCCACCCAGCCCTATCCCGGAAATCCGCATTACTTTCCCCGAGGAGGAGGATGAGTCGGGCAAACGCAAATCCGGTCGTGTGGTTGTGGTGCGCATCAGCGACTCGGGCGGCGTCGGTCTCGAACCCTGCAACGAGGAGCTTCCCCCCTATCAGTCCAGCGATGCGGAGCGTTTCCAGTCGCTGGATATTGAGCGGATGGGCGGCCTCAAGGAGAAGGAAGATATCAAAAGATGGTCTTGAGAAGCCCCTGGCCAACTACATTCACTTCGCCAATACATATCTCCATCTTGTGATACCCCTCGATCGATCAGCCTCGCCTTGTTCTCTGCGATGACCCCTTTCGGACCATGACGATATCCCAGCGAAAGTCTTCCCGTTTTGCCATTGTTGTGTCCTGGCTGTAATTTTGCGACTTGCACATATACAGACTAATCCAACTGTCTTGTCCACCCCTCCCTACCGACCTCTTTTTCTTCGGGTTTTTGGAATTCCACCATCGCCCGCCATCCGTTTCCTTAATCCCGAGAACCAAGCCAAAGGCATGCCGAAGCCGAATTGTGTATAGCCAAGGGTTGCTGGCCCTTTCGACATTTGGTGCCATTTCTTTGGACAAATTTTTTTTTTTTGCCGTCGATTCTCAGGCGTTCATTTCTCGTGCTTGGCCACTCTGGTACTTTCCACCCTGCCACGTCACTAGGGTTGGAAAGACGTTTATGCACTGTTTATCATTTTTCCCCCTTCTATTTTCCTATATTTGATTCGATTCTTCTCTCATATTACCCTTACCCCTACAATTCTCGGTTTGCCTTTAGGGTGCCCTACAGCTGGATAATGTATGTAACTAGTCTTGACTCTACTACCGCGGTCGGCCTTTGTGATCAATGGAAGTGGTTCTGTATACTCTGCAATAAATTGCGATAGGCCTAGTATATAGATCATAAACTCCTAGTGCGACGTGGAATTGCCTCATGCAGTAAACAGATCTCCCAATGAGGAAATGCCCCCCACCGCGTCAGGGTTCTGGATGTTCCGAGCCGCGCCCGCCAATCAGGGGCTGTGAATTCTCGACTGGGCCTGCCGAAAGCGCCGATTCCCCAACGTCACGGGGAGAGAGATTTGGAAGGTGCCGAAGTGTCCATCGTCGCAGTTTGTTCCTTCCCAACCTTCTCCCCTGATCTTGTCTACCCTCTCCAGTTATGTTCGTGCGTGAGGTTGAGCCGTCGCTGTAACCATGTGTTTGCAGTGAAGCCCACACTCACGACACCCGCCCTCCCGTTCGACAGCTCGAGGGAAGAAAAAAAAAAGTAAAGAGCAAAAGGAGAAAGAGAGCTTGAATCGCAACCGCCCCTTTTCCTTCCATTCGATGCTTTCCCTCTTACTCCCTCAAGAGCTTTAATCTCTCCTTTCGCGCCAAAGACCACGCCGCCTCTTCACCAATCGGAGGTTGCTCCTTTTATCGTGACAGCTAGCGCTCCGGGAAAGCCGACGGTCCCCCTTCCCCCGTCCAGCTGCATTTGAGGACCAATTCGCCCGTGACTTTGCACAAACTGCAATCAACATGGCGTCGACTCCCGAGAGCGCAAAAATGAATGATTTGCGGCGCTCGGAGGAGTCCATTCGCACTTCTTCCCCGCGCCCCTCAGCGCAGCACGATACTCGAAAGCCACCGGTTCCGAAGGCATTGCAGTCTAAGACCGCCAGGGGAGAAACTCCACAGCAGAGCTTTATGAATGGGTTGGAGCGGGAGTTCAAGGTTAAACATCTCAGTTTATTGGGCGTGTTTGGGTGGTTACTGTGAGCTTGTCTTTCCAGTACTCAGTGGAAACTTTATGGATCGGAATGCTGATGGTTCTCGTGTCAAACAACTAGACTCTTGCATGTCGCCGGAATCTTCTTCTTCACCAAGGGATTCCTCCTCACCCGGATGGTCCTGGAGAACAAATCGTCGTGTGATATTCTGCCGTTTGACGATGCGACGCTACAATCAGATTCTCGCAGTGGAAAGGACGGTTGTTGGCACCAGAAAACCTTTGATAGAGCGATTGTCATAATCGTTGATGCCTTGAGGTATGATTTTACTGTTCCGTTTGCGCCGCAGGCGGACGGCGAAATGGCCCATCTGTACCATGACAACATTCCCGTTCTGTACGAGACGGCGGTCAATACTCCGCAAAATGCGTTCTTGCTGCCTTTCATTGCGGACCCTCCCACGACGACTCTGCAGCGCCTCAAGGGCTTGACGACGGGAACCCTACCGACATTCGTTGACGCTGGCTCCAACTTTGCTGGCACTGCAATTGACGAAGATAACCTTGTCGCCCAGTTGCGGGCCGCCGGGAAGAACCTGGTACACCTCGGGGACGATACGTGGCATGCTCTGTTCCCGGACTACTTTAATGCCAACCTCACGCGCCCGTTTGACTCGTTCAACGTGTGGGATCTGCACACCGTTGACAATGGCGTGAATGAGCATCTCTTCCCCCTTCTGCACGCGGAAAACGTGACGAAGTGGGACGTGATCTTCGGCCATTATCTCGGCGTCGATCATGCCGGCCACAGATACGGACCGAACCATCCAGCGATGGGCGCTAAGTTGAAGGAAATGGATAACGTCATTCGCGACCTCATTGCCAAGGTGGACGAGGACACTCTTTTGGTTGTCATGGGAGATCATGGAATGGACTCGAAGGGTGACCATGGTGGTGAATCGAACGACGAAGTCGAAGCCGCCCTTTGGATGTACTCGAGAAAAGGCGTGTTTGGTCGTACAAGCCCGGAAACTGTTGCGCCACCGAAGTTTGCCCGAGAACGTTTTGTCCCGCAAATCGATCTTGTGCCCACGTTATCTCTCCTACTTGGGATGCCCATTCCTTTCAATAACCTCGGTGCGCCGATCGAGGAAGCCTTCGCTGGCCCCCGCGGAAATGATTGGAAGAACCTGGTCGCCGTCAATCGTCTCACCTCCGCTCAGATCAAGAGGTACCAACACGAATATGTGATGACCCGCGGTGCAGATGACGGCCAAGAGTTCCAATCGCTGGGCTTGTGGAAGACAGCAGAAGATGGGTGGAGAAAGCTGCAGAAGTCTGGAAAGCAAAACCTGGCGCAAGATGTCTACGCCTCCTACAGGGAATATCAAAGACACACCCTGGAGATCTGTCGTGGTCTATGGGCCAAGTTCGATGTCCCAAGCATGCTCCAGGGCGTTGGAATTCTCTTCGCCGCGATTGTTCTTCTGGTGTTCTATGCACGAGGCATCCGTGCCGACAGGACCGAGCTCACCGAGTCTCTGCTATACACCGTTGCGCTAGGATCAGGCATCGGTGCTGCGGCCGGGGGCTTCCTGGCGGTCTCCAGTGCAGTGGACATGAAATTCATTGAGTCAACAGCTTTGTTTGCGGCCGTAGGAAGCATTGTTGGTGGATCATTTTCCGTCTTCAGGCCTGCAAACCAAGTAGAATTACCTGTGCCAAAGTCTGTATGGGGCTGGCTTGCCATATTCTTCACTGTCTCTCAGTCCATCGGGTTTGCATCGAATTCATACACCATTTGGGAAGACGAGATCCTCTTGTTCTTCCTTACCACCTTCGGTGTTGCCTCTGGTGTGTCCTCGATGCGGCAAAAGACGACTTCGGACAGAGTTCTCGGAGTGTATCACTCTATCCTCTTTGTCATTCTGGGAAGAGTTGCGTCATTCTCTCGCCTCTGCAGAGAAGAGCAAATGCCATTCTGTCGGTCCACCTATTACGCCTCCGCGACATCTTCGACATCGGCCCCATGGCAGGTGGCAATTCCTTTCATTCTGACCCTCATTCTCCCGGGGGTAGTGAAATCTTTCTACGCCGGGTCGAAATCATATGAGGGGGCTGCGACCCTCTGGATAGGCATGGGTTTCCGGGTAGGACTGTTCATCGCCTCCCTGTTCTGGCTCCTCGAGGGGGCAGACGATGGCGAATGGCTCCCAGTGAGCAAGGAAATATTGAAGTCGACGCGGGTGTTTTTGGCTCAAATAGTACTTGCGCTTGCCTTTGCTGCTGGTACAACTGCCTTCGTCTACTCGAAACCATGTGTGAGCATCGATGTCACACAAGGAAGCTCTGAGCCGGACAGCAAGAACAAGTCTCCGGCCGCGTCCCAACAAGCGGGAAGAACGACCGTCACCATCCTTGGATTTGGAAATGTGTACGGAACGCGGTTTTTCCTTTTGGTCGTCAACTTCTGCCTTGGAATTATCCTCATGCAAAAGCCCATGGGCCAGGGAGCCATTGGTCTGCTTCTGTGGCAGATCTTATCTCTCCTCGAGATCCTTGATACCAACGCGCTGGTGATGAGTAACTCGGCTATTGGACCGGTCGTTCTGGCGCTATTGGGTTCATTCTACTTTTTCAAGACCGGCCATCAGGCCGTGCTGAGCAGTATCCAGTGGGAAACCGCCTTTATCCCTCTCTCCTCCGTGAAATATCCCTGGTCTCCTCTTTTGGTTATTCTCAATACCTTCGGAGCGCAAATCCTCACCGCCGTTGCCGTTCCTCTTACTGTCCTCTGGAAACGACCTCTACTACTGAGCGAACCGTCCAAGACAACTGGTTCAAGCCCCGCAAAGCCGGCCAACCCTGCCATCAGGATTCTTTCCGACGTTGTCCAAGCGGCTTGCACGTACATGCTCTATTTCGCCACCGTCAATCTCGCGACCACCATGTGGGCTGGCCATTTGCGCCGCCACCTCATGCTGTACCGTATCTTCAGCCCGCGTTTCATGATGGGTGCAGTGGTCCTGGGTGTTGTTGATGTAGTCCTCATGCTTGTTGCTGTGCTGGGTGTGCGGTATAGCACTCTGAGTGTGGGAGACGTCTTTGGGTGGTGATCATACTCGGACATGATGTACCTCTTCAGGTCTTGCTGATTGCGGCGACCACCTGGCCTGAGTATTTGCCGGTCGCTACAGACCTTGCAGGCAGGCTACCTGACTCTCGTGTCGACCTCGAAGAGGTCGGCTGAACCTTTCCCTCCCGTGAATGGGCTACGAGCACCCATCACCGGAGTTGTATATGCATGTTGTTTAGTCGGGGCAGATGTATACTAGGTGTTCCTGGTGATGTGTTTGCTTGAATATATAATATAGAAAGACTGTCTCTAGAAGAGATAGAAGAATTAAAAAGAAGTTCAAAGTTCATATCGTCAATAGCAGAAGATCCTTTGGTGAGCTTGAAAGCAGCTGTACAATGGCTGCACTTATCACCTTATCATCACGTGATGCTACGTATCTCATCACCAACTCCAGTTCTTCAGCAACGCACTTGCCACTACCACTACCACCACCAAAACCACTCTCACTCGGTGCCATCTCCACAGCACCGTTCTCGCCTCCGAGAGCCACATACCTATCACCTCATTCAGCCACCGCTGATCGAAGTAATCCCCTTATTTGACCATCAAGAACGAAACCTCTATCCCGACAATTCCCCCACACGAAAAGCTCAAGCCCAAGCTCAATCAAAAGAAATCACCATGTCCTCCAACGTCGGCCTGTCCACCCCCCGCGGTAGCGGAACCTCCGGCTACGTCCAGCGCAACACGGCCTTCATGAAACCGCGTAACTCAGGCTGCGGCGCGCCGTACCCGCCCGTGTCGGGAGCAAATGGCGACGGGCGGCCCTTCAAGCAGCGCCAGCCGGACAAGCAGATCCTCGAACACGACCGGCGGCGCGCGGTCGAGGTGAAGGTTATGGAGGAGCGCGAGCGGCTTGAGGAGGCGAATGAGCGGATTGAGGAGGAGAGAGCTAAGGGGAAGGGGAAGAAGGCTGCGAAGGGGAAGACGGATGGAGGTTTGGAGGAGGGTGAAGCTGAGGAAGAGGAGGGGGAGCGGGTTCTGTCTGAGGAGGAGATTGAGGAGCGGTGTGCGGCGCTGCGGGAGAGGTTGTTGAAGGAGATGGAGGAGGACGATGGCAGGAAGGCTGCGGCTGGGCGGCAGCAGCCCAGGGAGAGGAGGCAGTTCAAGGCGCATCAGGTGCATGAGCTGGCGGAGGCGAAGATCGAGGAGAGCGAGCGGTTGCGGCGGGCGTTGGGGATTCGGGAGGATCGGGAGACGGGGGAGATTTCGGGGGGCAGGAGGGAGAGGGTACGGAGGGAGTAGGTGTTCTTTCAATTTGTTACGTTTATGGGATGCTATGGTTTGGCGTTGGGATGCATGCTGCATATACCTAGGATAAAATCCTCTTTGTATTCAATGCGTATATACATTATGAACTGAACTTTTCGATCACCCATCCCTCCTTCGCGTCTTTGCGCTGGATGACCTTCTTGGCTGGCAGAGGCCAGCCGGTGCGCCCTGGCTCGCTCACCAGCGACGGGATGACCCAGCATGCGCGGCGCGGTGGCACCCCATCGATGGGCTCCATCTTTCCAATGGGCTTACCGTATTCGATGAGCGGGGTGCCGTGCGCGATGGCCGAGAGCTGCAGGCCGCTGGGCACGACGAGCGGGAACATGCGGATCCTGGGCACTTCGCCGGACACCAGCGACGGCGACGACTGCTGGAGATGCGAGTAGACGATGTACTGCGGCATTTCCTTGGCGGAGAGACTGGCCAGGATGGACGACGGGTGCACGTAGACGGCCTTCTCGTCGAGCTCCCTGGCCGGGCCGTCGCGGGACTTGAAGAGCGTGATGTACGGCACGTCGATTGCGCGCTTGGGCGTCCGCTCCATCTCCGGCGGCACGGGCGAGAGATCGGCGCGGATGGCGACGTTGTCGATGAATCCCGCCGTCACGATCTGCTTGAGGGCCTTGATCTGCTTGTCCGTCGGCTCGGGGAGGCGCGGCTGGTAGGCAGCGACGAGGCCTGGATGGTTGGCCCGCACGATGTCTGTCAGTTGGCTGCGGAGCTGGGTGGCTTCTTTGAACGCTTTGGAGCGCAGGAACATCTGCTCGCAGAAGGCGTCCCCGTCTGAGGCGTACCCGTACGCGCAGATCGCGGATAGGTATTTGAGCGCGTCGGACGTGTCGTCGTGCTTGCTGAACAAGCGATGAGCGCGGTGGTAGTCCTTGTGGCGTTGCTCGCGCGCGGTGTCTTCCAAACGGTCTGCATTGGTATATACCTGCTTCTCCCCATCGCCGTCCTTTGCCGGCCCGGGTGTTGGGTCAATCTGGTTTTCGGGGACGAACAGGTCGCCCACGGCCAACGCTGCAACGAGCGCAATGACGTACGGCATGCAGCCGTGCTGGTGGCCGATGTGCAGCATCTTGCCGAACCGCGGCGACAGCGGGTACGTGGACAGGCGCTGACCGATGGGAGTGATCTTCCCTTCGGAGGTGAGAGCGCCCAGGTTCTTGAGCAGCTTTTCGGCCTTCGCCAGTCCCTGACGGCTGGGTGGCGTGGGGAAGGGGAAGTTGATGACATTGTGAAGACCCATGCCCTTCATCTGCAGTACGACGCCTTCGATGGGCGTCCGCAGGATCTCCGGGTCGGTGTATTGCGCGAATTCGTTCTCGTAGACCGCGGACGAGTAGAGCCGGTAGCAATGACCGGGTCCGGTTCGACCGGCACGTCCTGCTCTTTGATTTGCGCTCGCTTTGCTAATCCAGTCGACCTGGAACTTCTGCACTCCGGTCTCCAGATCGTACTTCTTCTCTTTGGCTCGTCCGCAGTCAAAGACGTACTTGATTCCGGGGATTGTAAGACTGGTCTCGGCGACGTTGGTGGCCAGGACAATGAGACGCGAGCCTTCAGGGGGTTCCTCGAACACCTTCAGCTGTTCCTTGGTGGGGAGCTGCGAGTATAGTGGTAGCACATGAACTCGAGTTGACGAGCTCATCGCCTCCTCTCCCAAGTCGAATTCACCGTCGTCCTCCGGCTCGTCCAGGCCGGTGATCTCAAGGTCGCTCTCATCTTCCTCCTCGTTGCCGATGTTTGATAGGTCGTTGTCGCCCAGATCCAAGTCCTCTGCCTCCAGAGGTGCATCATTCGCCGAGATTTGAACTTTCGCTTGAGTGGATTCGCCACGTTGCGTGGGTTTGAAGGCCTGCTTCAAACGCTTCGAAAGCTGTCTGATCTCGTTCTGGCCGGTCAAGAATACCAGCATGCCACCGGGGGGTAGCTTACGATGACCCCTTGACACTTTTCGGTATGCTTCTTCCACGTAGTCGCGATGGGTCCGTCGGGCAAAGTGCACTGTGACGGGGTACTGACGACCTTCGGCCTGCACTAGCGGCGGCGGTCCCTGACGGAAGAGAGCCGGATTCTGGGTGAAGTCGGATATGCGCAAAGTGGCAGACATGATCACGAGTTTCAGAGGCTTCACGGACGGGTCTTCTTTGCTCATTTCTTTTCGCAGATCCACGATGCGGCTCACCATTCCAATAAGTATGTCCGTGTTGACGCTGCGTTCGTGTGCCTCATCAATCACGATAATGGAATATTTGCGCAGCGCGAAGTCTTCCGCGATCTCCCGAATGAGAATACCATCAGTCATAAATTTGATCGCCGTCTTGCTGGAGACGTTGCTCTCGAACCGGATCTGATACGACACCCGATCGGAATACTGTCCCAGTTCGTCACCCACACGCTTCGCCATACTGACGGCAGCAACTCGACGTGGCTGGGTCACGGCAATCATGCCGGGGTTGGGGCTATCAGGATGGCCGTAGCCAGATTCAAAGAGGAACTGCGGAAGCTGCGTGGTCTTACCACTACCAGTAGCACCCCAAATCACAATCGCAGAATGGTTATGGATTGCCTCCATGATCTTCTGTTCCTCGCCCACGACTGGAAGTCCCAGGCGGGCATTCTGGATTTCTTCTGTCCGGTCAACCGAAACAGTGAATGCTTTTCTGTTAGGATCTCCATGGGTGACCTGGAGCTCTAGCGGCAGCGGCTCTTCCTCGTAGACGGTGTTCCTGACTGGCTTCTTGGACTTGGGGATGAAAGCTTGTGGCTGTTCGGACACAATTGGACCAGTCGTAGGTTTGAAGCCTACTGTCTCGTTGATTTGTTGCCTTGCCCAAGCCTTGAAGGAAGATTGACGAGGTTGGTCGTCTTCTTCGTCGTCCTCTTCATCTTCGTCATCCTCCTCCTCATCGCTAGATTCTTCCGTGCCGTCATCATCATCTTCATCCTCACTTCCACTTCCATCCCCGCTTTCGCTACCATCCGAGGCGCCGTCGTCCGATTCGTCCGATTCTCCACGCTCCTCCTGGTCCTTTCCTTCCTCTTCTTCGCTCTCTAAGTCGCTTTTATCTTCCTCGCCCGAACCGAATCCATCCCACTCCGGCTCTTGAATTTGTATGATAGTCGGCTTCGCCTTGGGGGCACGCTTCCGCTTTTTCAGGACCGGGAAACCGTCTGGGCCAAGTTCGAGAGGACGTTTCAATCCACTACCGACAGCCGGGGACTCGACCTTTTTAGGGGCCTCTTCCACTCTATACTGATGCGACTTCAATTGTGGGAGCGAATCGTCGGAGTCATTGTCTGATAGTTCTGGCTCGAGGGCGGGCTCTGGGCGAACAGGCGCAGCGGCCGCGGTACCGTCGTCTGTAACGTGTCTCTTGCGTTTCCCTAATTCCTTGGAGCTTTGAAGGGTCGAGGTATCGATCTTCGACTGTGCGAGCTTTTTCAACAGTTCGAGGTTTTCTTCCTTCTTCAATTTATTTTCCTGCGTAGAACGTTAGAAGGGCGGTGCCAAAATGAATCCGAGCTGGGGCTCGCGTACTATGTATTTGTCCAAGCGCTTCTGTTTCTTCGACGAGGCCTTTGGGTGCTGGTCTTTCAATTCCTCCCTCAGCTTCTCTCGTCTGGCTTCCTTGTCATTTTTCGACGTCGGTAATATTTCGGCCGCATTGGTGTCGACCGGAGCAGCCTTGGAGTCGCGCTGCTTGTTTTTTTGCTTGCGCTGACGAGGAACAAACTTGGGCATGATGTAAGTGCAATAGACCTTTGCCTAGACAAAGGGAATATTACTCTCACAAAAACAAAAGCGACAGGAAGTTGGTGGTTGATTGAAGGCTCCGAAAAAAATCGGGCGGCGGTGAAATTCTGCCATAAGGCGGTGAGAGCATAGTTCACCGCCCGGACATCCCACTACGACCGCCGCTCAGCTGTTGATGCCTTGGGCTCTTATAGATTGAACGTCCATATCGCCCATCATGGCTGATCCTTTTGATATGAACCAGTTCCAGGAATCATTAAACCTCCCTTTTCCTGCAGACACCAAACAAGCTGCAGGGATTGTGAAGGGAGTCCACACTGATGTCATGCGCATCAACTTCAGTGATAGGATCTTGATCACCATCTCACAAAAAGGGAGACTCGGCCATTGGGTTCGTAGACCACAGAGTTTCTCATGATATTTCCACTGACTGGTTGCAGCTACACGTACCACTGGAGAATAGGAACCCAGGGACAGAAGGAATGCATACGTTCTCTGACTCGGGGGATGACAGTCTTCTCCCACTGAGCAGTCTGACCGCCACCTCATTGCTGGGAGGTAGAGCTCCTGGCCATGATACAGTTGGTCAGCTTTATGCTCGTCAGATCGCAAGCGCCATTGCGATGAAAACGCCTAGCGAAAAGCGCCTGCTGGTGGTCGGACTGGGGCTTGAAACGGCGGATGCTGATCGGGATGTTTTCTTCGCTATTATAGACCTGGTCCTTCAATGCATATAACGCAGCATCGAACGGGCGAACAAGACGAGGGAACAGCCTTCAAGCTGTGTCCTCAGTCCGCGTAAATCCTTATGCCTAGAATCCATCCACCACCCAACCTGCAACTACAGGGAGAAATTCATGTACCCCTCTCACCCAAAGCTCTTCCCCCTCCAACTTCTTTCTCTCCGTCTCCTTTCCCATCTTCCACCTCTCCCTTCGCTTGCTTTACGATGCCTCCGCAAATGTCTGCCCAGCGAATGTCGATTCGACTTGGGAAAATGGATTCGGATTCAAAGGACCCAGACCAAGCAAAAGAGAAGCAAGACAAACAAAAGGCAGACGCGCCTTCAGCTACACCAACCTACAATCGACTTGATCCCTCCAACCCTGGGTGAGTTCACCTCTTGTGTCACTACCTAGGTAGAGACCCCACTAATTGGCCGCTCAACGATAGCCTCACCATCCGGTTCTATAAACATGTGGACAGCAATCAGGATGGATCCCCTCGAATGATCTCGCACGACAAACAGGAAAGCTATCGCACTGTCATCGTCAGCGAAGCTAGGAAGTTGATACGGTCGGTCCTGATCAGCGGGAATCAATACTTGCGTTGTCACCTGTTTCGTCTCCCAATCGAGGTCAGGTCCAGGATCTACGTTATTCTGTTTGGGAGTGACGACACGGCCCTTGAGATTGGCCGACTTCCGCGCTGCAGAATAGCAGACCTAGCCATTCTCCAGACATGCCACCTCATCTACCATGAAGCGTCAATTGCCCTCCATCACTCGCTGAGCTACCGCAGGCTTTTCCTCCGGTCATACGGTGCTTTCTCTGCGCATCTGCTCCGACGCCATCCCAGTGGACTTCGCTGCTGCCGCAACAAGACATACGACAAATGGCTCGAGTATCCATGCCGCCTCGAACAGCTCAGTTGGAACCGATCGTATGGCTCAGTGACCTTTCTTATTGGAGCAGCGGACTTCAAGATCGCCCTGAAGCGTCGTTGGGAGCTTGCCGACTTCATCACAACTTTGAGGATGGCAGAGCCCCTGAGGATCTACTCTCTGACTATCGTCGCTACTGAGAACTGGAATCTCCCCGGCTTCGATGAACGCGACCTAGTCAAGGCCCTGTTTGGCGGCGCATTCGAATTTCTCGGAGACCTCAAGTTCAGGGGGTTTACACCGGACGAGAGGGACCGGCTCGGCCAACTCGTTCATTCACTCAGGATTCCGACTTTGAAAGTGGAACGCAAGAAGAAGAAGATCCAGGGTGAGAGTTTCTCTATCTGGATTTAGTGCCCTGGTGGACTCTACTAGATTTCTGTGATTGGAATCATTGGGGAAGTAGGCTTTTTGTTGCTTAGTATGTGGCCTCTATCAGACTTCTGAATTGTGATTTATAACTCTACACTTCTTGAAAAAAACATCATTTCATTGTTTTATAGACTGTATCACAACACAACATCGCAGACTATCCACATATTGTCCAAATCACGGTATCTTGATACATCATGTTGTGCTCCACCGCGTAGAGCCCCAGGCAGCCAAGCACCGCCGCCGCCTGATTTAACGTCACGTGTCGATAAGCGTTTATTGTATTCCGATTCCAAGTCACTTCCATCAACACTTCCTCTTACTCCTGCTCTTTCTCCTTTATATCATTTGGGGGTTTTCGTAATCATCGAGGCTTCTGTTACCGGGTCGCGCATTCCAAGATTAGTGACATCGACTGTACCCTGTCTCAACCAGATCGTGTCTCCATATCTTGAAACTCTCCCTTCATATCGCGAGCGTACCTCTAGCAAATATCACCTCATCAACGCCCTTCACGCACGCTCAAAATGAGCAGTAACGGCGACATGGATGACCCTGGCCTCAGAGCGGCCATCGCTGCATCATTGGGCAACTTTCCAAGTGAGGGCAACCAGTCCAACGGAAACTCACATGAAGTCGTCGACCTGACCGCGGAAGACTCCGACTCCGATGTGGTGCCTATCTTCCCCAAGTCGAAGTCAGTGATCGGTTCCGAGACCGATGACGATGAAGAGACGGGAGATGGCGACAGCGAAGACGAAGATATGAAGAGAGCAATCGCGCTGTCTATGCAGGACCTCACCAAGGATGATGATGGCCCATGGGAAATCCCCGACCCTAATGAAAGCAGCAAGCCACAGAACTCAGATCGGTCTTCTGATCAACCGCCTCAGCAACCGGCGGGCATACTGGGTCTGGATAGAAAGCAGATGGAGCAGGAACGTCTTGCGCGTCTCGCAAAGAGGAAAGCTGTGGATGTTCCTGAAGCTTCGCAGCCCGAACCCAAACATTCAAAAATCGAGACGCCACCGGCTACGCAAAAGCCTCAAACCCCATCTACTGAGTCCTCGGTGCAGTTTCCAGAGGGAGTAGTCAAGAAGACATGGGCTTTTGGCTTGCCCCGTCGAGGAGACACTATCAAGATTGAAGAAGTCTTGCAGAGGTCAGATTTGAAGGTGGCTGTACTCAGCTCCTTCATGTGGGACATGGACTGGCTGTTTTCAAAGATGGATCAAGTCAACACCCGGTTTGTCTTTGTAATGCAGGCCAAAGATGATGCTACGGTAAGCCGTACCACCATATTCTGGCACATCATCCCTTCGATGCATCAAGTGTATTGTTTTTGTCACTAACTGTTGGAACAGAAACGACAGTACGAAAGGGAAACAGCCGATATGCGCAACCTGAAACTGTGTTTTCCCCCAATGGAGGGCCAGGTGCAGTGCATGCACTCAAAATTAATGATTCTGTTCTACCCTGGGCACGTCCGCATCGTAGTCCCGACAGCCAACCTGACTCCATATGACTGGGGCGAATTGGGCGGTGTCATGGAAAACACCGTATTCCTCATCGACCTTCCAAAGCTGGATGCAGGTTCCGAAAGCCTCGAGACCAACTTCAAGAAAGAGTTGATCTACTTCCTGCAGGCCAGCGCGACGTACGAAATGGTCACTACCAAGCTCAACGAATACGACTTTAGCAAAACTGCACATATCGCACTTGTCCATAGCATGTGAGTTTCCTGCCTCGATCTGCGTCTCCCAAGCTGACGGAACAGCGGCGGCTCACATGTTGGGCAAGCACGAGTCCGGACTGGCCACTGTGGACTCGGCCGCGCCGTGGACTCTCTCGGACTTCGAACCTCCAAGCCTCTCAACATTGATTTCGTGGTATGTTCAGCGTGCCCAGCTCCTGTCCACTTAATACGCCAGCCACTTACAATCCGCAGACCTCGTCCGTAGGTAACTTAAGCGATGAGTTCATGAGATCTATCTACTTCGCATGTCAAGGTACGCCATCCCTCACACAGCAAATGAAGCATCAGCGAAGCTAAACAACCCAGGTGACGATGGCATGATTGAATACACATTCCGCAACGCAAAGCGGCCTTCTCACAACAAGGGTACCAGCTCCGCACCATCCATCGACGAAGACACCGCCAAAGAATGGAAAGACAGGTTCAGAGCCTACTTCCCCTCCCTAGACGTGGTCAAAGACTCGAAAGGCGGGCTCCCAAGTGCCGGCACGATCTGCTTCCAGTCGAAATGGTACAATAGTCCTACGTTTCCCAGCCAGGTACTACGGGATTGTGAGAGCCGGCGACCCGGAGTGTTGATGCATAATAAAGTGAGTTTTCTATAGTCTCTTGGGTTTCTTTGATGTACATGTGACTCGGTTAACGGTTTCTTTCCTAGCTCATGTATGTCCGGCCTGATGAGCCGATCCAACTCCCCGAGAGCAAGCAATGCCGCGCGTGGGCCTACATTGGAAGTGCCAACTTATCAGAAAGCGCATGGTGAGTCGAATTGTCCTCGAAAATCTCAAGAAGGCATCCCTGACGGAATGGAAATTGCCCTATAGGGGCCGTCTGGTTCAGGACCGCGCAACCAAAGGACCCAAGCTCAATTGTCGGAACTGGGAGTGCGGCGTCCTCATTCCTGTCGTCGAACCAGTTCCATCCTGGGAGACCAAGAGCCTTGGGAGACAGGACTCAGGGCCAGCCACAGCGGGGCATAAGGAGTCCGGGGATATGCTCGATGTCTTCCAAAAAGTCGTACCGGTGCCTATGGTTCTTCCTGGAAAGCGGTTTGGAGGGAGACGCGAGCCGTGGTTCTTCATGGAGATGGAGATGTGAGCGTTCTTATTGATCAAGATCAACGATATCAAGATCCAGCCGGGTATAGCTTGGCTTCATTCATTACCTATCTGAAACGAAGAATATATCTAATGAGAAACTCAATGACGCCCTATACATGCGCGCTGTCTATTAACAGAAAAACCTTTTTTCCTCCATGATCTGTCACTTTTGCGGGCTTTTCTCTAAGATTCAATGCCCAAACGCTCAATGAGATGACGTTCCCTAACCGGGATTCTGATTAATTCTGCTCCTTAGCAGACTTCCTAGTAAAAAGCTTCTTCACCCCATCGAAGAGGGCCCCGATCAAGCCAAACACATAGCCAATGCCAAAGGACCAGCCGCGGACACGCACGGTGTAGATGAAGAAGTAGACGAGGAGCCAGTTGATGATGACGAACGCGAGGAAGATGCCGAAGCAGCGCCACTTGTCGCCGTCGTGGACGTTGAGGGTCTGCATGTACTGGGAGCCGTTGCTGAAGGGACAGTACTGGCAGTCTTCGGTGGCGTCGCCATTGATGAGGTAACCGACGCCGGCGATGTTGGAGACAAAGTTGCCAGCGTACTGCTGGCAGGTCTGGCCGGGCGGCGGGTTGAAGTGGGTGGCTTCCTGGGAGGCGCATTCGATCTGCACGGACGGGAAGACGCTGGAAATCACGCCGCGCAGCCACCAGGTCACCGGGTTGACGTAGTACATCCAGTATTTCCAGAAGACGGGGTAGTCCTTGTACGGGCGGACGATACCGTTGAACAGGTTGCACATGACGAAGAAGAAGGGGAGGACCTGGAGGGGTTCTGTTAGATTGATAGAGTAGAAGAGAGGGGAGGGTGGCTTACGTTGGAGATGACGGTGAAGGATGGCGCAAAGGCACAGATCCACTGGCCCCAGCTGGCCTGGAACATGAAGAACAGCATGGACATGAGGAAGACGTAGCCGGCGCTGCTGGAGTCGGTGGGGAACCCGACGGGGTAGTACCACAGCAGCCAGTAGATGAGGGAGGAGACGATGGCCATGGGGATTTCGCAGACGATGCTAGCCGTGCAGAAGGCGAACCAGCCGTAGATACGGCTGGGGTACTCGCGGGCCTCCCAGAGCGCACGGTTGATGTAGAACTTGGGGACGACACTATTCAGGATGATGGGGGGGATCAGGATGATCAAGAAGATCGAGAACATCCGGTTCTGCATGCTAGCAATGGAGTTGTCCAACATCCAGAAGGTGAAACCGTTGAAGATACCGATGATCACACTGACAAACAGCTTTCCATAGTAGTACGACGGGTCGCGCCAGTACTGCTTGAAAAGACGTTCCGTGAGCAGACGGGTCTGCACCCAGGTGGGGGCGGCAAACTCGTACTGCACGCCCTTCTCCTCGATGGGAATTCTGCTGCGCTCGTCCCGGATTTGCTGGATTTCGTCCATAATCTTGCGGTTCTGTTCGGAGTTGCGCCATTCCTCGTTCCAGTCGAACGCTGTGCCATCCTTCTTGGTCGCCTTTGCTGCGGTCTCGAGAATGAACTCCGCGACGTTCTTGGATGGAGGGCAGACCACCCCGCGGTCCGCGAAGTACTTGATCACATCACGTCCTTCCTTGCCCACGGGGCCAAAGTAGAACGTGTTACCGCCGGGGTTCAGGGCCAGGATCATGTCGAATTGCTGGATCAGCATGGACGAGGGCTGGTGGATGGTGCACACAATAGCCTGGCCAGCTTGAGAAAGTTTTTTCAGGAATCTCACAATCGAAAAGGCAGCCTGGCTGTCGAGACCACTGGTAGGCTCATCGAGGAAGAGAAGCAGACTAGGCTTAGCAGCGAGCTCAACACCGATAGTGACTCTCTTCTTCTGCTCGACATTCAGCGAACCGATAATCGCGTCTTGGATATCCTCAAGCTCCAGAAGTTCGATGATTTGATTAACATAATCCAATTTCTCTTGCCGGGGAACATTTCGATCCTGTCGGAGAAGGGCCGAGAACTCGAAAGCTTCACGAATAGTCGCGGTGTTGTCGTGGAGATCCATCTGCTCACAAAAACCAGTTCCTCTCTGGAAGTCAGTTCCCAGCGGGTGTCCGTCAACAAGCATATCACCAGTGACAACACCCATCTTCTGACGCTGAGCCAAGGTGTTGAGAAGTGTTGTCTTTCCGGCACCCGAAGCACCCATCAAAGCAATCATAAGACCGGGCTTCGCGTATCCATTGACTCCGTTCAGAAGCTTCCTGGTTCCATTTCCATAAGGCACGGTATACTCGACATTGGACCAAGTGAAGATCCGATCACTAGCCGAAATGCGGTTGAAAGTCTCTGGACTGCCAGACGACTGGGCCTCTCCACGCGACAACGCCGCATCGTCGTTGACACTCTGGACTTTCTCTTCATCATTGGCCTTGCCGGATTGTGTCTTCATTTTCTTGGAACGACTGGAGCGCTTGAACACCAAGGCACCGCCACCACCGCCGACGAACGAGAGAACTTCAGCAGCGACGACAGTCACCAAAAGGTACAAGACAGTAAAGGCGATGACAACACCAAAATTGCGCCACAGATGGTGCCGCGTAAACTGAAAGGTCTCTTCAAGGTACCGACTTCCGGAGACGTTCGTCTGGCCAAGCTCAGAGCCCGTAAGCGCACAACCCTGGTATCTCGGGTCTACGCCCGGACCTTGGGGGACCAATTGAGAAGGTGCACACTCCATGACACGGTTGGAGAACTCGTTAGAGAGAACGGCTTCGTAACTGTACGAGATGGGGTTCACATAGAACAACCACCCGAACCAGATCGATCCATTGATGAGATCTTGCTTGGGAATAACGTAACCGACGAACAGAATCAACACGTTGAGGGCAATACCGCTGAATCGCACAGCATCATCAATAGTAGGGGACAATGCGGCGAACATACGGTACAACGAGGTGATCGCAAAGGTAGTCGTATACACGAACAAGAAATAGATGAAAAATTTGGAAACATCCACGTCAAGTTCAGTCAAGAAGTAGACGATGATCGTGAACGGCACGACCATGCAGAAAATGGCCGGGAAATCCACTACTACTCGGGCGATTGAGACGGCAGATGGGCGGTAGAAAGCGTAGTCTTTGTGACGCGCAACGATTCCGCGGCCAGTGACCGCGGGCATCAGTTCAGTCAACTGCAACCAACCGAGAAAGAGAATCGAGAAGAACAAGGCACCACCACGGGCGAAGGCGCCGCTTGTATCCAACGATTCACCATAGAACAGGGAAGAGACGATAAGAGCGTTAGAGACGATGATGAAATATTTGGTGTAGAGAGAAGTCTTGTCACCCCACAAAAGCCAGAATTCGCGTTGCACACAGGCCAGAACTTGACGGAAGAGGGATACTGTATAAGGCGACTTCTTGGAGACCGTTTTGCTCTTGGACTGGGCGACCGACTTCTGGAAGCGGCGAGTGTCTTCTTGGTTGGTGTCCTGCAAAAGCTGTTCGTAGTTACAAACATCGTTCCAAATGCGCTTGTACGCCTCACTCTGCTTAAAGACGGCCTCCAACTCCTGGGCGGTCTTGGGGGTGGAAGCCTCGCGGCCGGGCTGGAATTGGCGCGCATTCGGGTCACAGAGAGAAGTAAGGAAATCAGCCGTGGTGGACTGTTCCGGGCAGTGAAATCCGAGATTCACAAAATACTCCTTGGCCTCATTGGCAGGTCCCTGGTAGAGCATACGACCTTCGTCGATGACCAGAACCTTGTCCATCAGCTCGTAGATACTCTCACCTGCCTGATACAAAGTGACCAGGGTGGTCCGCTTGCTGACGTCGGTCATGATCCGGAGGGACTTGGCGTAATCGAGAGCGGTACTGGCATCCAGACCTCGGGTGGAGTTATCCCAGCAGACAACCGACGATTTGGTTGCGAGGGTCTCGGCGATACTGACACGCTTCCTCTCACCACCGGAAACACCACGGACATACTCGTTACCCACGAGGGTGTTCTTCGTGTGGGTGATGCCAAACATTCTCAGCAGGGCATCGATGATGATCGGGATGCTGTCCTTGTCGTGCTTTCTGGTCTTGTTAATCAAAGAGAACTTCAAGGTCTGCCAGACAGTAAGGTTGGGGAAGTGCTGGTCATCTTCCTGGTTATAGTTGACTTCACCACGGAAGTGTTTGAGCTGTTCTTTTGCGGACAGACCTCCGTAGCTGATTTCACCCTCGACACCGGCGAACGCCTCTCGGTCATTCGCGATTGTCTTCAGGAAGGTCGAGCAGCCCGCGCCGGGGCGGCCCAGGACCAACATCATTTCTCCTTCACGGATGGCTCCACTGAAGTCATGCAGCAGGTTTCTCACGGGGGGCGGCTTGCCAAAATGAAGTTGTGGAACAAACCGACACACGAGCTTGTACAGATCCGGGCCAAAGGTACCGACGATAGCGTCCGGGAGAGTGCGTACGAACGAAGCACCCGTCTCGACGCCCTTCACCGTAACGTTCTTGAAGACCACGCCGACCTTCTTGGCGGGCTCTCCCGCTGTTGTGCGTCGCTCCAGATGGCCACCCATCAGGAACTCGCTGAGGTCGAAGCCTCCCTGGTACTCGTCCGCGGTAGTGGAATCATCTTCTTCGTCGAGAGCCTTCTCTTCGTCATGTGCGTGGCTGGCACGGCCTGATGCGCGGTTCTGTAGTCGAGAGCCTTCCCGGGTGGTCGAACGAGTCTTGTGAAGACTGAGTCGGGTCAATTCTCTTTTCATCTCCTCGAAATCCTCCATGGCCGCGCGACGGGAGACTGGTTCCCCCTGATCCCGTTCGCCCCATCGGCCCTCCACGGACAAGTCGGATACACTGGTGGAGTTTGATGATAAGGTCTGGTCCGAACACACGATCTGGCTGTCGTAGACATGGTCACCCTGCGGCCCCTCAACGGGCGCATTGGGTGACTGATCCGGCTGACGATGTTCGTCAGCCATTTCGGAATGGCTAATGGCGGGGGACCCGTATCGCAAATCCAGTGAAATGGTCAATTGACAACTGGGAACTAAGAATAGAAATTAATGATGGGGATGTCGGTAGGAGACAACCCTCGTCAAGCAAATGTCTGCGAATATAAAGGAGGAAGAAAAGGAAGTGAAAGGGAGTATCTGTAGAAAATGGTGTAGTATGTCCGATGTATAGGGGTATATACAAATGGAGAAAACGAAAAGAAAGGAAAGAAAAGAAAGTGAATCGTTCGAGAAGGGGGTTGGTCTGGACACTGCCGTTGTCTTCAGAGAGGGGAGAGGGTTAGATATACAATCGCCATGCCACCGCAATGAGGCTGACGAGGAGAAGAGAAAAATGAAGCGGCCGAGGGGATGATACGAGGCATTGCATCATGGTTATAAACGGCTGACCCCGATACTAACTCCGGATGGCGAAGCGGGAAAGAAATCTCTGGATTTGTCAGGAAACTGAAGGCACCAGGGTCCAACGTCTGGCATCCAAGCAGCAGACGGAATTAACCAGTCAATCAGAAGGCAGAACGAGGCCACAGCAAATCCGTGCTGGCGACGACAGCCGAACAGTGGATCTGCCGACCCAAGTCTAGTCGATGGCATTAGCAGAGAGGAATGGCGAAGAAGAAAAAAAATGGGAGCTATGGTGGGTCTGGATGGATGAGTGGGTATGAGTCTACATGAGTCAGTCCGCATATCTATCTGGCTGGCAGACTGAGGTTATGGCGTGCGCAGTCGAATCGTGGATCAGATCAGATCCAGTCAGATGAGGCCGCGATGATTGAAGCAGAGTCATTGAGCAAATTCCTGTTTGACTGACGAGCGACAGGTCACAAAGGGGAAGAAAGAGAGTCGAGATGAAATCGGGGGTGGTCCGTCGGAGGAATGAGGATAAACCCGAATGGGTTAGCGGCCCGGAGATAAGCCCGTCGGGATTAAGACGAATCAGTCAGCATTCATCTCCCCGGTTCCCATTGGTTCCATCGGAACCGAGCGACAAGCCCTAACCGACAGATATAGGTCCTTTTACGGAACAATGAAGTTTCCAGGGTATGTATGGTTGTTGTCAATGGGGATAAGTAGAATGAAACAGAACGATGCCATGAGATTACGATGGTCAGCGGTCAGATCTCTCCTTTGCCCACTCGATCCACCTCCAATTTCCATCGAGTTCGATGCTCCTCCGTCTCTAACATGAAACCGTCTCCGAATGAATCACGAATCCCTCATGCATAAGCAGCTTGATAAAGATCTGATTCATGTTTGCCCTTCCGCTTATGCTTACAAACGCCAACCAGCATTATAAATCCGTCCACGGAAGCCAACCCCCAATGAGAAAGTCTCCAAAGTCTCCGAGGATCATCGGCATCCGGGTAGACTCTCTTGTTATTTTTATCACTTTGGAATAGTTAGTCCACGGAGTACGCCCTGGGAGTAAACGAACGAAGTGGGAACGACTAACAAGAACTTCCAATCTCCCGGAACCCCTGAACAAACATCGCCTAATATCTGGGCGAGCCATTCAAGTATCTACCGATGAATTAGGCGCAACATGGCTTCGGCTACTTCCGCCACACCGCCCGAGTTTGCATCTGTTTCATCGACAAGTCTGGAGCGTTCAGCAAAAAGGACAACTTTCGAGTCACAGGCTCATGCACGAGATGGATCATCCTTGTTGTTGATGACGCTGAACGTCCTCTTGGCGCTCAATCCTTCGGCCATCACACACGCCGCTTATGGTTCTCAGCGCATCAGGTCAATCTCCTCGTCTTATCTCCGCGAAATACATTAATCAGCATCACAAACCCCTCCTTCCTCAGTGTCTAATGTACCAGCCATCTTATAAATCTCTTTAGAAAGCCCTCTCAATAAATACACACCCCGCGGGGCAGATCGGTTGCAACACCACCAGAACCTTCGATGTGATCTATCCATTGCCTCGACAAGCCCAGCGACATGTGTGGTGTATGCATCTCATCTTTCGATCCTGTTTAGGCCGCAAGACCCTCTTCTGCACGTGCGCCACGCCACCCGGTTACAAAGTCCGCGTGCATATCGCTTCCCCAATGACGAAATCGGCTGCTACGTAGTTAACCTCATCGTGGCCCTAACTCCACAAGAGCTCGCCAGAAGGCTCATGCCGGATCGCCGAAGAAATAGAAGAAGGTCTTAGGGCTTCGGATGTTGGCTCCCGGCATGAATCAGCATCCTTCATTTGCTAGTTCGTAGGTATCCTTCAAGTAGCCTTTGCATGTCCTACACTTGCCAGGTGATCTAACACAGTGTGCTCATATTGGACTGTCATCGCGCGTCTTATCCTCCTGCTTTAGAGGAGAGGACTTTATCCCTCATCATCCGTGGATACTAAAACACTTGACGTACTACACCGAGGCCACGAAACATACGGTTATTGTGCCATAACTCCCGAGTCATTGTATTAGAGATACTACCCATAAGGCTCACAGTAATCAACGGTTCCTTGCCGAAGAAATCCTAAAGAACTTAAGCTTAACTTCTGAATGAACTGAAAATGTCCCTTACCTCCTAAGATGGCTTTTGGTTTATTATTCCGCGCGCATGTTGCGACCGGCAGAGCATTACAGTCAAAACATGGGGTTGCAACGAGATTTGACAGAGTCATATGTACATAGATACTGGCAAAATTCTTCTTGTCTTTCGATGATATTTATTTCTTTGGTTTTTCTCAGCATGCTGTATATTGATACAGCTCAGCAATACACCGTCACAAATGTTGGCCTCACCATAAGAAATATACCGGACATGATCATGGTCACACATAAAGTGGGAACAGGCGCAGCTTCATGTCTAGCTGTACCGGATGAGCTTCTACAGATCCAACATATTGATAAGAATTGTATTGATATTGTCAATATTTTCAGCGGTCCTGAACATCTTCTTCAGAGTGTGTCTATCTAGCATTTCTTCCTTTCCGGCCCTGATATACAGCTTTACGACATGCGTCACTAGTTACGTCTGGCGTGGGATAGTCATGAAAGCTACCTAATTCTTCGAAGAACTCAGGCACATGTGTTCTGTCCAAGGCAGACCTCTCCCGATTCGGGATGTTGTCGAGTGACAGTCACGAGTCCAAGAAACATTTCTTGGGCTAGTTGATCTGCGGCAGGATGCTGTACTTCCAGCATACTCCACAGAAATGAACATCTGCAAACATATTTCAGTCACATCATCACCGCGTATTTATCAATTCCACCATACCACACCCTATACACTAGGATATATAAGCGACACAAGACCATAGAGGTGCAGCCAGCCGCTCCTATCACCGTGCCGCCTCCATGCAGGTTCCACATACGTCCTTACGTCGGGCAGGACTGCCCTTTTTTTCATTTGTTGTTGCCCACAGTGAGCGAATGCAGGTCTCGGAACGAATTGAAACAAGTTCATGTTGCGTTCTCTATGGGCTCTGCATACATCTATATCCAACCTAAGGTAGCACAACAGTGGCGGAGGTATGGGGGGCAGGACATCGTAGGTCCTTACCTGATTGCTTCGATTCCCAGCGAGCACCGAGTCCCGGGTCTGGTGCGAGCCGCTCTTTATTGCGGTGAGAGCTGCTCTAGAACCCTTTTCCTGGTGCGCTGCAAAGTATTTGCATAGCGGCTTTCCAAGAACAGAACTACGAGGGATCCTGTCCTGCCCTTGCTCGATGCATTTCTTCTCGCAGACCCGAGGTTCATCGGTAAGTAGATCATATGAAACAACGTGAGACTGTTTTACGGATATATCTCTATTGCGCAATAGCCGAACACAGGTCTATTGGATCCCTTTGATTGAAACTGCAAAAAGCGGTCGTAACACCAATAGCTACCTAGTTGGGCTATATGTAGTACCTAGGAATATACTAGAGTGTTCGAAAAGAGACCAAGTTCACTTTTGCCTTGCATGAATCTTCTGGAGATATCAGTCAGCAGTTCTGTGATATGATGAGTACAAAGAAGCTTCAAGAGATCTAACGCACTTTCTATAACTCTTCTTGTCCCATGTACAATGAGCTCCTTTCAGACCAGGAGTGGTTGACCTTGAAAGTGTCGGAGACTAGTTATCCTTGGTCATTGTCGAGAAGTAGGCAATCCGTACCTTGGCGAACGAGTCATCTCTTATGCTCCAAAGACGGTACTAAGATCACAACATTGACGAAGATACGGACAGCAGCATCATCTTTAGAAAGTAGAGAGAACGATCGAAAATAATTGGTCCCAATCATGGTCCCACAAAAACCTCTATGATACTCTTCATATCCAAAACATACGGGCACCATGTGCCACCTCAGCACATCGATATCAGGATACAAATTTTGAAATTAGTCCTCAACTTCAGCATAAACATCTTTGTTCACAAGCAAATATAAGCTTATCGTGAACTAGATTTCGTATAACGTGGTAAACTCTAAGCATGTTAGACAAGCCTTCAAGGCTGTATATAATCACATTCAACTCCTGGTGGCAGTTACAACCACGTCGTAATGAACAGAGATATTTATAAGCTTGGTATTCACAATTAATCAATCAAGTCTAGACAGCTAGTTGTGTCATATGATTGCACGTCAATATATATGTCAGTGATATAAAAGGGTCAATGTTGGGGATGATGATCTTTTGACACGGATTTGGCCAGCTATGCAGGTCAAACACCACTACCATTGTAGATATGGTTGAGATGGAGCGTCGAATCCAGATAAGCCAGAGAACCAATAATATGGTAGGTAACAAGCAAAGGGCGTTTTATCTACTGTATCTGATACTCATTTGTATAGCTATACATGCGAGCAAAGCAGTCGACAGGAACTCATTCACAAATCGACTGTGCTACGAACTCCTCGATGTTACGAACATATCCAGCACAACACTACGTAGCAAACCTACAGGCCGACTCACCTAGTTCATACGATGACGCTCGCCTACAGCTCCTGGCCCCTCGCCACAATATCAGCTTCCCCTACACCTAGAGCAACCACGCATGCTCGGGAAGGACCTGTCTAGCTACCAACCCCCGCACGAGCATTTTGCGTATGCGAAGGTCCAGCCGCACGGGACCGGGATCCCAGGCAAAGTCATACCGAGAAAGCATTGCCACTCAATCTGCCTCCTAAATCTCGCAGGATGTCAATTTCTTTGGCAGACCCCGTGCTTCTGCCGTCGCCTCCGGGACTGCCGTACTCCGGGACACGTAGGCCTGGAATGCGCGATGGAGCCGGAATGCCGGCCAACGTAACACAGACGATCGAACCTCCACCGCTGCCATGTGAATGACACCTCATCGAGGATGGAGGGCGAAGCTGGCATGCCCAATGAGTCCAATCCGTGTAACCTGCGGCATGTCGGCGAGGTGCCGAAAGGGGGAGAGAGAGGAGGGAGGGGGGAATGGTCGTGAGGGTTGCTCGAGACAGACGGGGTATTGGGAGCTTCCTTGCATGCGCTGCTCGGCGAAAGGCCTTCGTCACGAAGGCGACGTCCGTGTTATCAGCGCGCGCGCACGCGCGCGTGACAACCACTCCTGTCGGTTGGGTAGACACACAGGGCCGGTCGTTGGCCGCGGGGGGAGCAGACGGATGGGATCTTCGGTGGAATGTGACTGGCTCGATCGGATTCCGGGTGGCCATGATAGATCAGAAAGCCTGAATCGGAGGGCGAAAGGAGGAAAAGGGATGGGGCTTTCTGGTCTGGGGTTGTCGTGTCTTGTCTTGTGTCCCAGGGGAGATTGACTTCGGGGGGAGCGTTAATCGAACGTCGATATAATGGTCAAAGCACCGCCTTCCTTTGTTCCCTTGCATTCTTCACAGGAAGAGACCAGATCGGATGGAAAAGAAACCGGATCTCATCAGATACAGTTTTGCGCCTGCGAACTCTACCATCAGCATGACCAGACTGGATGTGATTCGACACGCTTCGACCATGCATTCCTGAGCGAGCACCGCCTCGCACATGTTTTGGTTTTTGCAGTAACAGACGGAAATTTTCATTCCTTGCTGGCTCCTCCAAGATGAGGAAGGGGGCTGTGGGATGGTGGGCAACAGCTAAGAAAAAAAGAGCGCCCCTCTTCCCCCTTGATTAGGTATTAGGTACCTAACCACTCACTGGAGAGCCCCAAGACGCCACTAACACCTCGTTAGGCAAGCATTAGTCCCGCATTCTCGTCTTCTCATCCATGCTGCGCGGTCCACTTAGCCGCGTTGCGACTCCCAAGATTCCGCAGATCCCCGTCACTGAGCGCGGCAATGCTTTTCAGATAGATACAGGGCCCGTTTCATGCTCCCTAGCATGCGGGATGACCGGCCGTCTGTCCTCCCCATCAGATCCGCCGTGATATCCGACTTATGCGACAGGGTTCGGATGACTCCAGGACTGGAGTTGGTGCATTCCTCGCTTCGCCAACCCTCAGGTTCATGCAGGCTCCCTATCATCAGAGGGAGAGGGCTATGCGCGGGAGTCGATCATCCACCCTATCGCTCAATGGGGGGGCTCCGGGAAGCACTAAGCTGGCTGCTTGCGAGAGTGGGCTATAGTTACTGGTATTATCGGGCCAGGATGTCACCCAGCCACTAACGGAACTAAGTTCACCAGGTTCCTAGTCTCTACCGTGTGGACGGCGTCGAAGAAATTTCCGCAAAAGTAATAAGTTTGCGACACGCGCAGCTGCCAAAGCCACGTTTTTGAATATTAGGATTATAATTTCGAATGGTTTGAAACGGATCCCTGTCATCAGTGTGGGGGATAGGAAAGTGATCACAGGAGGCGACAACTAAGTTTATCTTCCTTGGGGTGGGTGCGAACGAGGCGATTGTCTGAGCGTGCATAGTGGCGATGACCGGAGGGACCTAGGGGGAACATGCTCTCCTGATGTACTCCGGAGGGGAATTCGCCTCCAACGAAAGGCAAAGGACGCCGCCACGAAGCGTGAAAGAAAGGGGAAGAGAACCCCCAGCCAAGAGGATGGCAGCAAGGGGTGTGGGTGCTACTGGAGACCAAGAACGGTTTAGAGACAATACCCGGGAAAGGATACCGGTTATTGCGAGTCCAGGATTGGTTCCAGCGGTCTTTTAATCGGAGTATATCTCCTCTGAGTATAGACATGGGTCAATGGACAGATACTGGCACGCGTTGGAAGCACTGTTGACACGAAAAGCGGCATCAATTGGTCACGAGAGGGGTTCCAGTACGGAGTACGAAGTAAGCTGAGGATGGACGGAACCCAACTAGCTCGTTATTGCGATGTGCCCAAGCAAAGCCGCTAGGCAGGATAGAGTATGGTGATGGGTGAGATCAACAGTGCATTATTAGAAGCCACTAACCAACTAGACGCTAATAGATTAGTCGGGCACATTAACGCGATGATGCTCCGCAGCCGCAAATGACTGGAGTGGGAGCCAAGCGTATGATTGGAAACGTTTGTCATCGTAATCAGAGATGCCCAGTCGATAGGAGGATGAGATGATACGAGTGCATTAATGGGAGTCATGAGACGGCTCTTCGAGTACACTCCCGAAGTGTGCACCTACAGCATAATTGTGTATCGTTTATTCCTTGGATATGCACCAAGGTCAATGCTGATCTGATCTGACGTTGATAACCGCATGTCTTAATCTTCTGGACTAGACATTCCCTGTGAGTTTCACCGAGTAACGTCCTGAGATCCACCGGACCAACGAGACCGGCGTCAGGGTCCGATAGCGGCTTCTTGTCTCACCAGACTCTCATTGATCAGCTCGTCTGGTTGTGGAAACTAGGAATAAAGGAGAAAGGGGTGAGGGTGCTGTTATGAAGCATTGTGCTTCGATGTGCTTGTGCCCCGTTATACTAGTGCTTTGTACTACTCCAGTGTTGGACCATCCATGCCTGAGCTTAAACTATAAACTAGCGGCATTTTCTCTGCAGGTTCGGGTCGGAAGGAAAGAAGAAATCCGACAGGTCATGTCAGAGGCTACTGGACCGCTATGACGAGTCACTATTAGGTGATGATGGTTGGGATGTCATTGCACAGTGCAAGTATCTTTGGTTGCCTTCCTTCGCGGAGCATGACCTTGTGTATGTTCCGCAGGTATGTATGAACCCACATTTCAGATTGGATCGATGGAGGCAATCTCTCAGTCTTCGAAGAATTGGCACGGGCCCATTTTCATCAATATAGGAACGGACCTGGTCTATCATCATTGAACCAAGTATGAACAATATAAACGGGACAGCTGGAATCCAGGAAAATTGCGGATATGGGCCTCCCTAGGTTAGGAGCCAACTCCACACAACCTACCCAGCCTCTGTTCTATAACCACTCTCCGCACGAACCAAACCAGGTGAACCCACGGCTGACCTCATCGGACGAGTGCTATCCGGAGACATTTCTCACCATCTAGTGGATTCCTCCACCAAAAGGCCCACCGGATCAGCGTCATTGGCGATGGTTCCAAGCAAGACACGCTAGAGAAAGCCTTCCCGAGGATGGCCTTGTCCAAGGTCGCAGACATGCCCGTTTTCATTCGTCCGGAGTCCTGATCCCTCTACCTAACGAGTGGACACGGTGGGATCCCATTTCCTAACTGCCCCTGATGCTCCCATGCCAAGGGAACATCATGGTCTGGAGTCATCATCTCACCCGATAGTTAGTCTCCTACCTTATCGCAAAGAACACCATATTAGCGTGATCTGATGTACCGGACAGGCCTTTGATCTACGTCGGTGCCTGGTTTAGACCCAGCCCGTCAGTTGGACCGCATGGATCCCTCTGTCCATCGTCATTCTCCTTGGAGGGTGGAAAGAGACCCAATAATAATACAAGCCATTAATCCCTCCTCGTCCAATTAAAAAATTCACCCTCTTCTGTTCGCCCGGGTCGATTGGCCTTAGCCTGGACCAAATCATCTCTCTACACGAGCGTGTGGCGTAAGGGTGTAGCCAATCCGTGCAGTCGCCTCGATGGAGGATCCCCATCATGGCAGGCGTCCAGCTGCCGCAAGCTGCGTGATGCTGCGTGGTGGCCACCGTGTCTTGCCCCTTGGGACACTGTGAGTGTCTAGTGGGAAAAACCGCAGCGTCCTCAGGGATCTGCGGGAAACGATGGGTGGTTTGGGGGTGGAAACTCAATTCGACGGCCCCAAAGCCATGACATCCTTTGACAGAATGCTCCTACGGATGAATCCGCAGCTTGACTCTGTTCGACCCAATCAGCCGGGCTGTTCGAAGGCCAGATGGGTTGATACCGGACGGTTCGCGGTTTCAGCAGAACCGATCATCCTTGCTCTGGGTCCCTTGGGAGCTTACTGGATCCAGCCACCTGCAGAAGGAAGAGATTTCCATCGCGAATGACATCCGTCCGCGGGACGCTGTTGCGTCTGATACTTGGAGGGGCTGTTTTCCCCCAGGTTCTCCCTCGTTCGAGCCTCTGACTGTGTAGTGTTGTTGTACCTATGCACCCATTCCAAATATCCAGGTACAACAAGGCCAAAAAGACAGCCCATTATACTGCTATTCTCTTAATCTCGTTGCTAATTAAACGGACCGGATCCATTTGATTACTCGATACGGAGTAGTGTTTTGTGTGGTAACTCGTCCATACATACGAGTAGTAACCCCTCTTTTTAATTACGATGATCTACTATACAGTATTCACTAGTACTAGTTCATATTAGTTCCGGTGCAGGGTGGACTCGTGTCTGCCTGCGACGTCGCCCCGTTCTGGCCACCTGGGGCGCTGCGTGATGATCGCCTCTCTAAATTGGGTTGGCCCTGTCATTCCTGCGGCCATTCCAGTCTGTAGGCCTTGGATCCAAACAATTACGGATGACCTAGTCTAGTCCATTCCCACACTCTTATACGCCCGGCGGTCCGGTGGAATCCTTCGCGCTCCCATCTGGGATCCAGGCCCCATCACTTGGTTATCAACAAGTGAGCTGAGTTTATAGTATTAGGGGGAAGGAAATTTTTACTTTTTAAATTAAGACAGCTCCTAAGATATTTATTTTTGGTCTTCTGGCCCGAGTATACGGTTCGCGGTGCGTGGCATCAGCGTGTGTGGACGGTAAGCTTGCGCAGATTGCATGGCCGGCATTTGCGCGGGTCTGATTGGACGGAAGTAACTCCCACGCTCCATCATACGTACCAGGTAGAGAGATATGGACATATCGCATTGTTTGGTGCCCTGTCAAAGTACATCCACAGGAAGAAGACATGGAGGTTGTGCGACCATGCAGTGGCGTCTTCACAAAGCTGCTGTGAGAAGGATAAATTGGAAGATGAATCTGATACTATTCTATTACAAAAACACTAATTTCACTATAAGGCTATGCCTTGCGTCTGCATGTATATATGTCATCTCTGCCATCGGAAAGAAATGGAGGATATCTCGGAGAGATGATAGTCGATGCCTCCTTGCAAGATCCAATTCTTATCGCGCGTGTCAGAGCTCGCTTTGGCTGCAGATCGTTGCCATCCCATCTAACCGAACCCTGTCACAGGGGATCCCTGCTTTGATGCTTCACATTTAATCGTCTCCTCTGACCGACAAACGCTCGATCTTGGACGGTGGTGCAGCTGCATGCAGAATCCTCTAGCGCCGCTCATACCTCGTCGGACAGGTTCTCCTGCCAGCTGGACGGACTAGTCGCCTAGTTACATGGGATCTCGGTGCCTAGTGACCGGATTCCTTGGTCCAGGCTGATTTCGCAGTTTTGGAGGCTATTGAAGCTTCCCAATGCGGGGAAACAATACCTCAACATCGAACCAAGACCTGGGGAAAATCTCCCCGACGTCCAACATGACTGGATCACGGTGCAGGGGTCTATTATTCATCCGTCCTTCTACGATCCCTGCCCCTTGCGGCTGGTGGATGACACGGACATCCTTGCCGAGATTCACTCGTTTCACAGCATCACCACGCCACTCTAGTTCAAGCTCCTGTCAGTGACGGGACATAGATGGCTCTGATGGCTTCGTACAATAGCCAGTCCATAGTTTGGCAGTGCAAGGGACAAAGAGCAATGAACCGTCTTTCGCCTATCGCCAAATTAGGTTTCGACAAGCACGCGCCAACTGGGATCGTCTACTGTTCATCCAGTGTGTCGGGACTCCCAATCGGCGGGATCCCTGTCTGGCTGTGAATGTGTCGCGCAGTTCTCTCTGAGGTTATCAGATAATAAGCGTCTCTTCTTCTGGTGAGAGCTCGTAGGTTGAGGTGACGTCTGCATTATATACTTCGAATAATCTCCTCTTCTGTGGGGTATACCCTTAGACCCTCTGAGGAGATTCACGGTCGCATCACTTGGATCTACGGGGGATCTCCCGCGAAGGTTCAAAGAGTGTGCCCAATACAAGCTCGAGCAACGGGGTGCCCTGAATAGGGGCGAAGTTACCAACAATTCACCGTCAACCCACTTCTAAACTTTGGTGGAGGAGTTTACATTGTTTGCCAGACGCTGTTCCGGACGGTGGGACATCTTGCAGAACTACCTTACAACCTACGGAGCACTCAATGCTTCCCTTTCTCAGGCCCCGCCGGATCTTTCTCGTGGTTACTGAGAGATTTCTCTGATACACTCTACATACCATCATGACAAAGGGATCCGTATCCCGAACCCATTGGCCGGCTTCTGCACGGACCCCGGTGGCCCCAGGCAGTGAGGGGGTACTCGTGGATAGGAGCTGGAGGCAAAAGAGGATAGGATGGATACCAGATGGGGATGGGTGATTCTGATCTACGAGGGAATACGGGAACCTAGGCGGGATCTTCTCTGCCTCCCACCCATTCATACTCCAAGTTATTGTGTTCCCCCCTCCCCGCCAACAATCATGCAGGGTATGGGGCATGCCATGGCGCGAGAACGCCGCGCACAGTCCCCCTGTCGGCGCGCGTCGTCTCGTCCGTCCTCCGTTGGTCGCGCCCCATGAGCGGTGTCACCCTGTCTCTCCCGCCCCGGCCTTCTGGAAGCTGACGAAGCCGATCGTTTCCTCCACGCAGAGGGCCTGGAAATGAGCCGGGCGGCACTAACGCGGGCTAGTGCGTGCGACAGAACCCGACGAGGAGGATGATGACGAGGCCTTTTGACTCGATCGTCAGCCGTCCATGTATGGAGTACGTGAGGCATAATATCTGTTATTATAGGTCTTCGTTAATGGGCCATTCCCATCCAAGGGAGAATACGGTGCAGTCGGACCGTATTTGCCCGTGGGAGAGGAGACTCGGCGAATGATGAATGGTGTCTCCATGAAATCCCGAGGACCGGGGACTCGAGGCAATGCAGAGGCCTTGCTGAACGCCTCCCATTGACCGAATAATAATGATCAAATAATAACAAGAGAGGAGGAATAATAATAACGTCCCTGAAACTGCTTTGTCCTTACTGTATTCTCCAGACACCCCCTCCTACGACAACCAATCCGATCCCATGCCACCGAGGCACGATATGCCAGCGCTCGTAAACACTGCGGCAAGACGCCGCATTCGTTCTGAAACCTGTTCTTGATTGTTATTTACTTGGAACATATTTTCGTTTTGAAAAGCCCCCTTCACCAGCTCGCCGAGAATAGTTTTCCAGGTGATCTCGGTGAGTATTTACTCTGGTGGGGATGAATACCTCTTTAGGGTGGGAATGCGAGTCCTGACAATTCGATGACCGGTGCACATCATCTCCTCAACTCTTCGTCAGGGGCGGAGCCGTGGTTGGATGGTGGGACTCCACCGCGATGCAGGCAACCAAGTCCTGTCGGGATTTCTTTTTATTATTATCATTATTATTATTATAATCATCATTATTATATGGTTACTCTCTCTCTCTCCCTCCAAACCAGAGAGGGGAAAGACGCTGTTGAGCGGAGGAGATACGAGAGGAAATACGGGAGAAATATGGAATATGTACGGGCAATGTAATCTACCCTCCGTATCGATCGGATCTCCCAAGGGGGTCGTGTGGGAAGGGAGACACAAAACGGTCGGAGCGAGGAATTCCCAGACCCTTTATACCAGGTACCAGCAATGGAGATCATCGCTATCAATCGAGATAGGTACACAGAGGTCCAAGTAAGATCATGGTGAAAAACTCAATATCACTTTCTTAAAGTTCGTCTTGACGATTCCCATCGAACTAAGGTAAGGTAAGGTAGGCAGGCATCTCTCTTCGGCCGAGCCGTAACCCCTGTGGGTGAGCCTGTGGGTGTTTGGGGGCGGCTTGACACCAGGAATCACCCACTATCAACCGGTTCACTCAGCCCCCGCCCAAATTGATTCCCTCTGGCTAGTCAAGGCTCCACCCTCCCTTTTCCCTCCCTCTGTCTCTCTCTCTCTCTGTCTCTCTCTCTCTCTGTCTCTCTCTCTCTGTCTCTCTCTAGTTATCCATGGCACGCTAACCCGTTAGGTCACCACTAGATTCACGCACTATGACGGCCCCTAAGGACACCTGGTGAGTCTTGGGTTGGGGTCGCATACATCATCATACACATGATTCCCAACATCATCATCATCATCATGCATAGGAATATCTGTACCTAACTGCGTCTCTAGAAAGCGAGATCTTCCGAGGCTCATAGTCACATATCTATCACTCTGCCAAACAACTCGGAGTCTGCGTCGTGGGCCTGAATTCTCGGACGGACTCGCCGGCTCCGACAGTTCCCCATCCCATACCCGTTCATTCCCCGCGCATATCCCAGACGACAAGAATGTCTCGAGTAGCAATCGCATCTGGATGTCGGTAATTGCTCCGCCGGTATTATTTATGTTTTTCTATAATAAAGATACTATTACGGTTGATTCACCACCATTCTCATTCTCATCCTTGTAGAGTCGACCTCGCTCCCACATCATTACACCTGATCCCATCGAGTGGACAGCGTCTCCTTCAGGAAAAGGAACTTCCACCGGGCGTGCCAATTTAATTCCCGGCCAAGTTCCACGGTCCTCGACCCCCATCGCCGTCTCCCACCCCCTCTTCCTTCATCCAGTCACTTACACTTACAGACCGACCGTTGCCTGCAGTTCTTCCCTGTTTTGTTCGGATTCTGTTCCCTTGGGGGGTTGTGTTGTGATTCGTCTGTTCCTTTGCCCTCTTGATCTGCCCGCTTTCTCCTCGGGGATCATCGAAGAGTCAGTTAGGTCAAGTCGGTCGACCCGTATCTGGAGGACGTCATCACTCTCCCCAGTGACACGGAGTACCTGCTTCTACCATCCCCGCGAGCTTCAGTCCGTGAGTTGTAGTTTATTTCTTAATCATCATCGATAGGGTCCGATGGACCCTTTGCCCCTATCTTGGCGTGATTGGACGATGACCTGATGCTGGTCCGGTGGTTCGACTGGTTCTCCCTCGTTTCCTTTTTGAGCATACCGTATTGATTTCTTCCGTGATTATATTTTATATTATTTTATCTTATATCGTTAGTCTTTTTCTTGAGAGTTAGGAGAACGAATGCTTTTCTATTCTCTTATTACTGTGCAGTTATGCTACTCTCCCAAAACAGAGGACAACGAAAGAATGATGGATCCACGATGGGCTCATGGCCTGGAGATCCACTGTCGCGGTCTGCTGCTCCCTTGGGATCACTAGTTGCACCCACCATCCTCATTTTCTGCCTCTGCTCGGGCCTACCATCGTCTGGGTCGCCCCCCGCCCTGCGCCCGCCGGTCGCTCTTCACGCTCTGGTCGGGCTTGTCTCTGGCTTGCCCATCTTGGGCCTAGTCGCTCTCCCGTCCATTCACAGTCCTTCATTTTTTTCCTTTCTTTTTTATTTTCCTTTTTTTCTTTTTTTCTCTTTTTCTTATTTTCCATCTTTTCGTTTTTATTATTTTCAAAATTCTTTTTAAAATGCCTTACAATACATTACCCCTTTAGATACCGACCCTGCAATGTTGATGGTGAATCGTTCTATTCTTTCCTATCTTCTGTTCTTTTTATTTTTATTTTATTTTATTTATTTTTTATTTCATTAATATTTTTTATTGGGATTTTTTCTCATCGATTTCGGTGATGATTATCATAACTTTTATATGATTTACCTTCTCCCCGTCTGGACTGTTCAAGATCGATGTTTCTTTCCCTTCCATCGGGTCGCATGTCGTTCAACATCCTGCTCTCTCTTGCGCTCTGCTTCCTGCTGTCGTACGCACCGAGTGGATGATTCAGATCGGCTTACATTCCTCCTCCGAAACAGGCGCCCCGACCAGCTCATCCGCAGTCATCCATCCGTCCATCCATCCATCCATCCATCCATCCATCCATCTGTCTGCCTCTTCGCCTCTCCTATCTATTACCCCTCGTCTCCTGCCTGACTTTAGAGAAACGGGTTTCGTCGTGGTTGATCCGGTGGACGACGGGTGCAGACTGAGGAATTCCCGCAGTGTTCTGTGGTTGGAGCGTCCAGTCGACCTATACGATCCGATCGCTATCCGTGGAACCCAAGCTCCAGTTTGACCCAGCTTTTGGCCGGGCCCAGGCGATTCTCTCCAGATCACCTTTCCTTTTCTTTTCCACTGGGAGGGCAGACAGAAAGAAATCATTTAAAAAAAATACAGAACAGAACAGGAAAGGCCCGTGCTTGTCGATCCGGGACTCCCTTAAGTCTGGGTAATCTTAAACTCTGACGAGGGGACCATTTTAACTCACATCATCGACCCTCGTCTACGGTTCACCTTCACCGTCAAGCTCTCTTCATCAACCTGTCATTCTCTCGCTTCCCTGGTCAACCCGCCGGAGCTATCCATTCTTCCTCCCCTCCTTCTCCCTCTCTCTCCTCTCTCTCTCTCCCATTCTTCCCTCTGTCGCCGCCTTCTTGCTCCTGGACAGAAACTGGTTATTTGCCTCGTCTCCCCGGCTCCATCTTCTCTCCTCGACCCTTCTTCAGCATCCCCCTTGCTCTTTCACCAGTCGCCACGACTCTTCTCTTCTCCTACCAGGCTTAGGTTTAGGAACAAGCGCACTCCCGTTCGAGTTACTCCAGTCACTCGAAACTCTGATACAGCGTGCCTTTTTAACTCTGATCCCGTTTGCCTCTGACCCCTTTCAACTAGGTTCATTCCAACCTACACAGAAGTATACACACGACACTGCTGCAGACCAACCACCATGGTGAACGGCACCACCACGGTGTTGGAGCCTACCTTCACCGGATACGTCGCGACCACCCAGGATGCCTTGATCCTTTTCGAGGCCTGTCTCACCGGCGTTCTACACCATGTGCCCCGCCGACCCCACGATCGCGAACGCGGTCATCTGGTGCGCAGCGGCAGTGTCTTCATCTATGAGGAGAACTCGTCGGGGATCAAGCGGTGGACGGACGGCGTCACCTGGAGTCCCAGTCGCATCCTGGGCAATTTCCTCGTCTATCGGGAGCTCGAGAAGCCCTTTCCTCCCGGCGAGAAGAAACGGGCGATGAAGAAGGCCAACCGTCGCCCTGTGCCATCGACGCGGCCAGGCGAGCCGTATCCGCGACATGACAGCGCCGGGAGCCAGGGCTTCTCGCCTTCGTCCACCTCGGCCTTTGGGGATCGACCGCACCAGTCGGACATGGAAAGGGCCCTGGTTGGCTCGCTGGTGGATTCGTACGGCTTCAAGGACTCGGGGTTGGTCAAGAAGACGATGAGTGTGACGGTCTCGGGGGTCACACACCATCTCGTGTCGTACTACAGCGTCGAAGATGTGGTGCGGGGTCATCTAACCCCTCCGTCTCTGGTCGACCATCTGCGCTACATCCGACCCCGCGCTGAACTGACCCAGAAGCAAAGCTTCCGTGCTCCGATTGACGATCTGGAGACCGGGCCGTTGGAGGGCCTGAACGATCCGACCCACGGCATGTATGGGTATCGTCCCCAGCTGGTCGCGCCGTACGGAATGCCCAGCGCCCACCCTGATTTCTACATGCATGCCGCTCCCTACGCCGCAACCCATGCGCCGCCGTCTGCCCCGATCACCGGTTACTCAATGGCCGGATCGATTCCTGCACAACCCGCCTACCTCCCGACCCCGTCGGCGCCGACGCAGATTCCTCAGAAGCCCGACGATCACCCGCATTTCCGGGCGCCTCCTCAGTATGGCACGAGCTTCGATGCGCTGGGCCAGAGTGCCATGTCATCTTCGATGCAATCGGCTCTCGGGACAACGATGCCGAGCTCCTTGAGCGAGAGAAACCGCTCCCACTCCGACCAGAGCACCTACCGGAATTCGTCCATCTCCTCCCGCAGCGTCGCTACTGACGCGACGTCTCCGATGGACCCGACCACGCCTGCGACCTTCTCTCGGGGAAACAGCTTCAGTCTCGCGGGGCTGGATGGCACCTCGCACCAGGCGTTGGAGCAGCGGGGGGTGACTGCCTTTGATCCCAGCATCCCGCGCCGGGAGTCCAACCCGATTGCGCCTTACTACACCGCGGCCGATAGACAGCCATATTACGTCGGGGCCACCGCGCCTGCGGCCCACGCAGGCTACCCGGTGCCGACGTGGACGACTGCGGCTCCTGCGCAGCCTCAAGTCTAAGCGGGGGAAACTTATACCTTTCTTTTCTTTTTGTCCCCCTTGCTTTTGTTTCTGTTTCGCTTTTAATTTCTCCAGAAGGGCGGCAAGTTGGGCATAGACTCTGATATACTCTATGGATGATTATCCGGATGGGACACTGCTCTTAGAGGAGATCTTGGTGGCTTTTTTCTCTCTTTCTTTTTTATTTTCCCTCGTTGTCTTGCGCTTATTTGTTCTTCCAACGATGACACGACGCACCTAAAATTTGCTTTCCAGCCGGTTGTCGCGCACACACACTTTGCGTATGGGGTTCTCTCTTCGATTCTTTCTGTTTTTGCGTGTCGCGTTAATACCTTATGAGCCATGGGTCGGTTTGGGAGGCACGGTCTGGGGCGGTTATCTGATATTTTTTTGTCGTCTGTTACTTTTGTGGGATTCCGCGCATATCCTTGTTGTTTCCAGTTAATGGGAGGAAGTCATGGGTTACGGAGTACGTTACTGGTTCTGGGATCGCTCGGTGGACGCCATGCTGTTGAGATCTTGCTGAATACCTATTACTATTCTATTCTACTATTCGACCTCTGAGTATTTTCCTTTGGTGATCTCATGGTTTCCCGGGGTTGCCGATGTTGAGTGAAGTACGTATGTACGTATCATCGAATCGATATGAAAGACCAGGGCACGGAGGCCCCGGATCTACCTCATCTCGTTCTGTTGTCTCCTGGACGGAGTAGGACTCTCGGTCAATCTCCATGATGACTACACTGTCGATCATGGCGGGTGTGGACCACCCCCCGATTTGTCCCGAGACCCACGACCCACCGCCGACCACGATGAGGGATCACCCCTCCTTCATCGTTCGTTGGGGCAGCCATTGGCGTGCTCGGAGCGTGAGGTAGGGGGCGGTTCCATGGTCCGAGGCAGACTGGGTAGGTTAATTCCGCGGGTTGCATTGCGTAATCGAAACCAGTAAAGTAGGTAGTGGGGGGTGGTGTACGCTGTAATACGTACTCGTAATAATGATGGGAACTGGAGAAAAGGTAAATCGGACAAAATGGTGTGGGATTTGATTGACATCAAGGATAAAATAAGGTACAAACAAGAATCAGGGTTTAGAATTAGGGTTATCACGACCCTGATCTGGGGAAGCCGTCTGTCATAACTTTATTTCCGATTTGCATCTCGACTGCAGTCCGCATCGCGTCTCCCTTGATACCTTGCCTACCTCCCTACCTATTTATCTGCTTCCTGGGTAACGGTAATTTAATATCCCGGCTGATAGTGCCCATCCCCGCAGGCCCTAGTTCTGCCCGCTGCTGGCGAGGATCGCCCGCATGGGCAGCGCCCCCGCGTTGAACCCGGGCGGCATCATCGGTCCTGCTGCTGCGTTCACGGGCACCCGACCGGGCATGGCGGCCATGCCGCCGGCCTGGAAGGGAAGCTGGGGCAGGCCGTTGACGGGTTGGACCATGGAGTAGTCTCCAGGTGCAGTTGGGGGGTTGTCGGGGAGCGCGTCGGTGTCATCTGGGAGGATCGGGATCTGGGACATCAGATATCAGACAAGCTTCTTTGATGGACTGTTGGGAAAGAACAGTCACTGGAAGATAGAGATCATACACCAGACGCGAACCGCTTCCCAGGCATATGCACGTAATCGTCAAACGAGCTCTCAAGGGCCGCAAAGTTAAACCCGCGAGAGTCACCATCGGCGGGGACAGGCTCGAAGCGCTGGCCAACCTCGACGCGAAAGTCTACCGGGCGACGAGGTACAGGGCGGTAACGACGAAGCCGCAGCCACCAGGCCGGGTATACGGAGCAGTGGAGCTGCAGGACAGGGTCGATGTCGAGGGCGAAGTGGACGCGGCTGTCGGCGCGGGGTTTCTGGATGAGCATGGCGAAGGTGAACTCGCGGGGCAGCCCGGAGCGCTGCAAGTTGTTCTCCTCGAGGGACCAGACGAGCTGGGCGGCGTCGGCGTCGAAGCGGCGGCCGCGCGGGCTGGGCAGCGAGCGCACCGAGCCCTGGATGCGCATCATCTCGTAGCGCTGGTAGCGGCCGTTAATGCCGCCGGCTGGCGTGATGCTGGCCATCATCGGCAGTTCTGCGACGCCGAGGGAGCCCGTCAGGCTGTAGTTCCACTGCAGCGTCTCGGGCGAGACGGTGCCGTAGAGGAGGTGCGGCGCGTGCTTGAGGAAGCGCGGGTTACGCGAGCGCGCGGGCCCGGCGCTGCTGTCGCGGCCGCAGTGTACCGAAGCGCGGATGGTCGCTGCGCGGAAGCGGTGCGCGAGGGTGTTGGGCGAGTGGAAGACGAAGTTGACGCTGAGGAAGTCGACATGGTCGAAATCCTGGTCTGACACTGCCGGTGACGAGTAGTGGCCGTGCTGGAGGCGCTGGACGTGCGCTGTGATGTAGGCGTTGGCGGGGAGATGGCGTTCGTAGATGCATGTCCGGTTGACGAGGAGACGCGGGTTGGCCAGGTTGGGGTCGACAGGCCCAGCCAACATGGCGGGAGGCCTGTCGGTGGTTGGATTGGATTCTGCTGGTTTGTCTGGTCGATCTGGTTGATCGGGGGTGGTGGTCTTTCGAGCTCCTCGTCTTCGGTCAAAGGTCACGACAGTCATGTCCGGGCGTTTGGCCGCCGGCTCAGTACCCTCGTCACCTTGTAGCCTTCCCATCGCGAGGTCGTAAAGAGGGGAGCATCCATGGAGGGAGAAGCAAGTACATAGAGTCGTAAATTGAAGTGGTGGTGACGCAAGTCGTAGTCCAGAGGAAAGTGACGCAGACAGGCCGCCGCTTGTATATCAGGTGAGGCGTCAAGCGTGGTGTCAGATGAGAGCGCCGTCAGGCACACAGCCAAGCACAGATCGATCGGCTGAATCGTCTGTTGATGATCGCCGGAATGGTCAGGTGAGTACTGGATTGTGTATGGTCTGGATGATGGTGAGTGGTTTGGTGACTGAGGGAGAAGACATATTGACGTACCTGAATCTGTTGACAAGATCAGCCACCGCCGCTTATCTGAACCGCTTCATGGTGATCGGATGGCGCATGCATCTTCCTTCCGGGAGTCTAATTGATTAAGGAGCGGTTGACGGAGTCTGTATTTACGAATCATGTCAGCACCACCACCGGCATAGTGAAGAAATCATCACTCGATAGTGAAGCAGAGTAGAATTGACAGAAGTTAGAACAAAACCATTCCGAATATCTAGTTAGTAGTATTTGTATAGAAATGGGATCACGTGACCGGAACAACCATTGACCCGGTTTGCGCACATCACGAGCCTCACTTTGTATACACTCTTCTCCTGTTGTCCTTGACGTCGGTGTTTTCCCTCGCTGCCGCCCATCAGGTTGATTTGCTCTCCAGTGTACGGATGGCAGTCACCTGTATTACCTGTCTCGCGTGTCTTTATCCCCAGAGACAGCAGCTGTAGCGTGGAAGTCCCGGATCCCGCTTATCCGATTGCCACCGTCGCATTAATATTGGAATGACTGGATAGCTATCGACTGAAAGGATCAATCTGTCTGTCTGTGATTGCCTCGCTCGTTTAGTCTGACTTCACTTTGCCTACGAGGGAAAAGTGCACTTCCGTATGCCATCCCCTTTCCTTTTCGGGTATCCCCACTGACTTCATCAGCTCCGTCTGGTGCATGAAGATTGACCCGCACCACTGCTCTGGATTGCATGTTCCTGGGATAAATTTGAGTCTGCTCAATCATATTACCTCTATCATACTCTGCAAGACCTGACACCAGCTGTCTTTCTTCGATCAGGCGCATCATGGCGACCAGTTCACTTTTCCTGATGCCCATCCGCGCATCCCGGCTCCGCCCCCGTCTGTCATGCGGGAGCGTGTCTTCCAACCCATCATTCAGTCTCGGCTGTCAGATGAAGACAAGAGGCTTGTCAATCACTACTATGGCGAGGCCTTCCCATGCCATTCAAAACACGTACAAGCCTACCTGATTGTCCAGGTCGAGAACTTCAGCTAACATGCCCAGTGTCATGACCAAGAACAAAACCCGTATTGCTGGGGCGATAACACCAAGCTTTCCTCAGCAAAAATACTGGTATACGACGCAAAAACCATCCGACCAAGATGCTACAAAGTACGTGCTCTCTCCTGTCTCACTCAAGTGTTGTTTGATTGACTCGACAGGCAACAACCGGAGACAAAAAAGTCTCCCATCCTGTCACGGATTCCTCGTCCGTCGACACACGAGAACATCTACACCGTCCCCAATATCCTCACCTTCTCACGGCTGGTCGCCGCACCCCTCGTAGGTTACTTCCTCGTGCATGACTACCACGGGCCCGCCCTGGCCCTGTTCGCATACGCCGGTATCACCGACCTCGTCGACGGCTACATCGCCCGGCGGTACAACCTCCAGACGGTGGTCGGCACCATCATCGACCCCATGGCCGATAAGCTGCTGATGACCATCGGTGTCGCCTGTCTGGCCGTCAACGGCTCCATCCCAGGTGCGCTCATTCACAGCCAATAACCCCATATCACCCGCTAACGAGTCGGCATGTCCAGTCTGGCTGGCTGTCATCATCCTCGGCCGCGACGTCGGTCTGGCCATCTCCGCAATCTACTACCGCTGGATCTCGCTCCCCCCGCCCAAAACAATGGCCCGGTACTGGGACTTCTCCCTCCCCTCCGCCGAGGTCAGACCCACTCAGATCTCCAAGGTCAACACCGCCCTGCAGCTGCTACTGGTCGGGAGCGCCATTGCCCTGCCTGTGGTACCGGAGACGGTTCTGGACGCGTGGAATCTCCGTGAAGCGATGACTGCATTTCAGTAAGTCCTTTCTCTTTCTCTTCCCCTGGTTGTGCTTTTGCTGTGTGGGAGGGACGGTGGTCGGGCCCGATAAAACCCTTTGCACGGTGCAATCTAGCACATACGACCACAGGGTGTGGAGAACAGGGCTTCCCGTCCGCTCAGCCGTACTTAAGCCACACGCCGGCCGGTTAGTAGTTGGGTGGGTGACCACCAGCGAATCCCGGCTGTTGTATGTTTTTTCTTTTTGCTCTACTTTTGATTTTTCGCATCATTCAAGTTTATTCTTCTATCATCGGGCCAGGAAACTAACATCATCAGATACCTCGTCGCCGCCACCACCCTCTGGTCTGGCCTGAGCTATGTCTTCGCAAAAGACGCGGTCAAAATCTTGTCGAAGGAGGAGGTGCAGAAGCGAATCGCAAGAGCGGCGGCGAAGAAAGGATCCTCGTGATCGATCATGAGCTGGCTGTGACGTGGTCGGGGTTGTACAGTATGTAAATAGACTCGGCATCATGTTTTCTATCTATTGCATAGCATTAGAATTTTCGTTTCGTTGATGTCCCACGCTATGGCATTTCTATTCTCATACGTTGGTCCACCTCATTTTCAGGTTCTGGTGTAGCATAGATGGATATATATCCTACAGAAATGGTGATGGCATCTGTCTCTACATCGAGAGGAGCAGGGTAGAAACCAAGGAACATCAGAGCAAAAAAAAAGCTCCTTATTTACCAATTTTAATCAATGGGCTACTGCATACGGGTTACTGTTGGTATATGCATAACCGAAAGGGGTAAAGATACCATTGATTTAATTTACAGAAGGTATCTATCTGCATGCTGACTATGTCCTGTAAAAATACACATTCAATAAATATCTCAGAGGAAGACCCATTGCGCCAATTGCCGCCGCTGAACAAAGCAATATATATCGTACACACACATAATCCAGATCAGGGAGCCTCCCGCAAAAGTTCCTCAGGAACAGCATCACCCGACGGAGACGGCACATGCTTTCGCACATGCGCAAGTAACCTCAGCGCCCCGGCCGGCGTGACGCCCTCAATCCGTCGTGCCATGCCGACGCTGAGCGGCCGCACCCGCTCCAGCGCCTGTCGCTCCTCCGTGCTGATACCCTGAACCTTCGAATAATCCAGATCCGCAGGAAGAAGCAGGTTCTCGTCCTGAAGGAACTTCCGCGCCGCCGTTTCCTGTCGAGCAATGTACGGGGCGTACCGGCGCTCGATGGCGACACGGGTGCGGATCTGGGGGGCGAACGACGCCGGCGTGTATGCGACCCCGGACGGAGATTCAATGTGCGGGATGAGAGCGTCGACGTCCACCTCGTCCAGACAGAGGAGGTCCAGTGCAGATCGAACGGACGTGTCCGTGCGGGCCTTGAACCCCCTGCGGGACCAGGCGCTGGAGGACATGCGGGTGTTTGCGAGGAGGGTTTGGAGTTCCTGGATTTGCGCTTCGGTGTCGGTGAAGTGGTGCCAGCGTTTGTCGGATACGATTCCAGCATTGCGCGCCATACGGGTGAGACGGAGGTCCGCGTTGTCGGAGCGCGTGGAGATGCGGTATTCGCTGCGCGTTGTGAACATGCGGTACGGTTCCGAGACACCCTTCGTGATGAGGTCGTCGATCATGATTCCAATGAACCCGTCGGACCGGGTGAGGGTCAGAGGGGGTCGGCCCTGTGCCGACAGACCGGCATTGGTGCCGGCGATGATACCTTGTCCGGCGGCTTCTTCGTATCCCGTCGTGCCGTTGATCTGACCGGCCAGATACAAGCCGCTGATCAGCTTGGTTTCAAGCGACGGCCACAGATTGCGCGGATCGATGTAGTCGTACTCGACTCCGTATCCAGGCTGCAGCATGCGGACGTTTTCGAGGCCACGGACAGTTCGCAGCATGGCGAACTGTGCGTCCTCGGGCACTGTCATGGAGATGCCGTTGGGATAGATGACGTCGTTGGGCGCGAATCCCTCTGGTTCCAGCCAGATGAGATGGCGCTGCTTGTCCTTGAAGCGGATGATCTTCGATTCCAGCGAAGGGCAGTATCGCGGTCCCCGCACGGTCTCGCGAATATGGATGGATTTGTCCAAGTTAGCGCGGATAATGTCATGGGCCGCCTCGTTCGTATGCGTCATCCAGCAGGTGAGCTGGCCCTCGTCTCCGACCTGAACGGTGTTGTTCAGGTAGGAGAACGGCTGCGGGGGCGAGTCGCCTCGCTGGACCTCCAACGCTGCGAAGTTGATGGTTTTCTTATCCAGCCGCGGAGGCGTGCCAGTCTTCAGCCGTCCGAGCTGGAAGCCCGCCTCCCGAAGAGACTTGCTCAGTCCGAAAGTGGCAGCCTCTCCCATGCGCCCAGAGGGGAAGACTTTGAGTCCGATGTGGATTTCTCCTCCCAGAAACGTGCCCGTCGTGATCACCACCCGGCCGGTAGGAATGATTTCTCCAGATTCGAGCCTCACTCCGACGATCTTGCCTTGCGCGCCGGGGATATTCTCGATGCCTTCCTTCGAGACAACAATATCCGCAACCTTGCCCTCAACGATGCTCAGCCCTTCCGTCCCCGTAAGCTCTTCCTGCATGTACTTCTTGTAGAGATCGCGATCAATCTGGGCTCGGGGACCCCAGACGGCCGGACCCTTCGACCGGTTCAATATGCGGAACATGATTCCTGCTTTGTCGATAATCCGTCCGGCAACTCCATCCATCGCATCGACCTCCCGGATCATCGTTCCCTTGCCAATTCCTCCAAAACTCGGATTGCACGAACACACCCCAATGTTGGAAAGCGACGGCGTGATCAATGCTGTGCGCGCACCCGAACGAGCCGCCGCCGCACAGGCTTCTGAGCCCGCATGGCCGCCTCCGATAACGACGACATCGTACGGCCTGAACCAGAAAAGATTAGCATCCGCTGATCAAGGACGGTTGAGTGAGGATGAGAAAGTTCTCCATACCGCGAGCCATCCGTGACGGTCGCCAAACCACGAACAGATCCCAGCAATCGGGACCGAGTCCCGAAGCCGCTGCGACTGAGCGCCAGTGACCGAGCTCGGAAAGCCATGATGATGGTCGATGGCGGAAAGTGTCTGGACAGGACGAGTCGAGACCCAAAATACGCCAAATATCGCCAGGAAAAAAGCGTTATTCAGCATCACGTGCGACACTTTATTCCCGTTAAATCCGAAAGCGGTGAGTGCGGCTGATATAATCACCGCGGCCAGTTTGCGCCATCGTCGGCCAATTGCGGGGCGGTATTTGGTCACCCCGCGGCCTGATCTTTTATTCTTACGGCGGTTCTGTCACTACTCCTACTTCAGTTCTCTTCTCATTCACGCCGAGATCAACTCAAAATGAAGGCATACTGGTACGATAACAAACCGGTACGTGCGAACTTTCTCTGAACCCTAGGTACTCCGCTCACCCACGCACAGGGCGACCAGCGCGAGGCCCACGACTCCGGCCGCCCCGTCTCGGAGGACTACCTCGCCTCGATTGGCGTTTTCTACCGTCACTGCCCGACCATCGAGGCCGTGGACACACTGGCCGCTGAGCGCGGCTACAAGAACCGCGACGAGATCGTCGTGTCCCCGCAGACCATGGGCGATGCGTACGAGGACAAGGTGAAGATGTTCTTCGCGGAGCACTTGCACGAGGACGAGGAGATTCGCTACATCCGCGACGGCGAGGGCTACTTCGACGTGCGTGGCCAGGATGACGAGTGGGTGCGGATCAAGCTTGCAAAAGATGATCTCATCATTCTGCCTGCTGGTATCTACCATCGGTTCACGACCGATGACAAGAACGTACGTTTCGGCTGTTTTCCATGTAATTGGGTGCTGCGATGCTGACCAAGGGTGTAGTATGTCAAGGCTATGCGCCTCTTCCAGGAGGAGCCCAAGTGGACGCCTCTCAACCGCAGTACGGACGTCGATGCTAATCCCCACCGCAAGACGTATCTGGCGAGCGTTGGTGGTGCTGCTGTGGCTGCCAACTAGATGGCTCTCGATGAGATGCAAGGCAGGGGTTGGCGCAGTGTATGGTGGCTGCAGGATTGATAACTATGCATATACCAACTGAATGAACTTGATGACATGTCTTTCAACTCATACGCATCCCAATGCTAGTAGTAGCATCTAAAATCGTATTCATTTGAGTAAGAACCTCGTATTATACATATGCAATTCATGTTAGCTCCCAATCGCACCATCGGGTAAAGAACCCGGCATGTGAAAATCATCGCTCATCGCCCCGCGGCTGTCTTCTCGAGTCAAAGGGTGTCCGCGAAACCCACCTGTCTCGACGTTGAAGCTACTGGATCTCGAGACGCTGTCGAATTGCGGCCGTGCTCCTAGAACCCCCCGGAATCGTAGTCCGTCAGGTGCTTGATCGAGATCATCCCGCAAAGATGATCCCAAGTCTGCCGACATGGCAGATCGAGATGCAGCGTTCGAGCCTGTCTCGGAATCCTCTCCGGTCCGGACGCCGGTGCGGCCCATGCGAGGCCACAGGTCCGGAAGTCCGACAACCTGCACACGAGGTTCAACTACCCGCTCCTCAAACCAGGCATGGACACGAGCTTCTACAAGTTGAGCAACTTTTGGAACGTCTTGAAGACGGCTGCGCGAGCCAATGAGTGACCTCACAGAAAGGTCAAGTCGATAATCCGGCAGGAAGGAAAACGCAACATTGCTTTTAGGGCTGGTCTTAGGAGGAGCGCCAGCCGCATCAGCAGATTGCTGATTGAAATTGGGTGAGTTGTTCTCGGGCTGTGATTGAGCGCGAGTACCCTCCGCGGTTTGAGGAGCCGGGGACGGGGAGGGGGTGTGAAGAGGCGGCGTGGATGCGGGGACGAGGGAGATACACAGGGTCCCCGAGAATCGGACAACGGAGATGGACAGGGCGACTGGGAGAATTGCAGAGCCAGGTTTCGGGTAGTTTAGGAGCAGCGACGTCTCTATGCCAATTGAGAGGTTGTCGTCGCTCAGGTCGACATCCATCAAGGCCTGAAGCCTTCCGCCGTCGGAGTTGGGGTCATCTACCGCAATGATGCGGCAATTGCTGAAGATAGGGAACTCCTCGCCCAGGGAGATGTCTGTTACCGTGATTTTGTCTATGAAGGAGGGCTTCTTTTCCGGATTGTTTAACGCCGCAGTTAACGAGCTGAGAATCGACGACGTCGGTTCATCCTTGAGTAGATACGCCGTCTGTCGGTATTGAGCAATGGTCTGGGCGATTAGGACATTGAACCAGTCCAATGATTCCGGTTGATGGGAGGAGTGATGGACGCGGTGACGGCCATGCTTCGAGGGGTTTGTAGGAATGGCGCCGTAGTAGGTCTTCCGTAAAATGGACCGGGTGTTCGTCGACGAGGATGGAACGGGTCGCAGGACATTCGAGGTGGACGGCTTCTCCCGCAATGACCTGGAGCCAGCCTCGTTCGTGGGGATGGTGTAAATCGAATTGGAGCGTCGGTGAGTGGATGCGCGGTGGGAGAGGCCGCGGGACGGCGGAGGCGGTGCTTCACCAAAAATAAAGAATTTGATAAAGGCTCCAATCAACAGCACAACAGAGAGTTGGCCCAGAAGAAACCCCTGGGTGAAGGAGAGACTTCATCTGATATGTTAGCGAGACACGATCGAGAAGTCAGCCACGGTGACGTACGAGGACGGAGCCGGGACGGGCGAGGGTTCATCTGGTGAACACAGAACAGTTAGTAAGGCCCGACAAGGAGGAAAGGAGGAATCGCACTTTGCTGAAAATTCATTGTCAGCCACTATAGACCTCAATCGATTCCCATAGCCCATCGCCACGCCGGGGGAATAGAACTGGGAGGAGTGCTGAGGGGAGGTGGTGAGAAGTAAAGTAGGTGATCCGTTCGTAGAGTTAATTGATCAGTGGGTTGCCTCGGACCACCCCAATCGAGACTAGCGTGTTCTGGGGTCTCTTCCTGCCTGAGGAATGCTAGTCCAGATCGTCTTTCTGTCTGGTCATCCTGTCGACTTCGCCATCGTCATCATGGTTAGAGCCTGAGAGGACACGTTACATCTCAACGTGTTTGGGACAATCAAGCTATTTCAGTCTCTTACTAACTTCTAGCGATATACATATTACCAAGCGCAAACCCTCTAACCATGAAGCCTCTAATCCACATACAGCTCTTCCTCACCCTCATCTTACTCTCCTCACCAGTCTTCTCATATAATCGAGCTTCTGAACGCCCCCCAGGGAAAAATGCCATCCTTCTATCCAAAGTTCAGACCTTGACGCTCCGCGCGAACCGTCTCACAAGCTCCCGACGGGTCTCCCCAATCCCCCAGCTCAAATGCACTGGTCCCTCAAAGCGCATCTGTGACATGTATCCAATCGACACGATGCGCTGCACCAACGCCGGCTACGACTACGATGAAGAGGACGTCCAGTGGACCTGTACTGCATCCCTGCCGGCGGAGTTCAAGCTCGGTGCCACCGATGTCGTGTGTGAGGGATACCGCGATGCCGATGACCCCTGGGTGTTGAAGGGAAGCTGCGGGGTGGAATATCGATTACTGTTGACGGAGCTGGGCGAGAAGAAGTTCGGGCGCGTGCGCGAGGACTCCTGGCTGAATGACGGTGCGCTGTCGTCACGCGGGCGGAATGTGATGGCCCTTTTGGGCGACTTGATCTTCTTTGGGTTCATCGTGGCATGCTTCCTGCTGATTATGTGGCCGATGTTGAGGCAATGCTTTGGCCTGCGATGGAGTGGGGGAGAGCGTCGTTTTCGAGGTTGGGGCCGTTGGGATGGAGGAGGAGGAGGAGGTGGTGGTGGGGGAGGAGGCCCCTTTTATCCTCCTGGCCCACCACCGCCGTATAACTCCTGCAATGATAACGCTTCCACTTGGTCGCGACCGGGTTGGACACCGGGATTCTGGACTGGTGCGCTGGGAGGTGCTGCCGCCGGGTATGGCCTCGGACGGCGGAGTACAGGCCGACGTGCAACCAGCCAACGATGGAGCAATACGCAGGACCCTGGGGAAGGCAGCTCAAGGTCGGCCTCTCAGTTTTCGACGCCGTCTACCAGTACTGGGTTCGGCTCAACCAGACGCAGGTGATTGGGAAGTTGGACGAAACGGATGTATTCTCGCCCCGTCAGTTCACATACCAGTTAGCGATTGTCCATAAACATCATAGTCAACAAGCAAAGCATCCAGTGTTTTCAAGGCCCATTTAGATGTCGTCAGCTCTTCGGATGGGGAGCCATCGGCGTTACGCTGGAATGCGTAGTGCAGCACTGCGCCGAGTTTAGTGGCCTGCATCGCAGAGGCACAGATCTCCCGCTGGCGTACATCATCGTAAATCCGGCATCGAATCCAGAACTCATCCCAAAAAGCATCAAACATTTGCAAGCGGCATGTGTAATTGTGCCAGCCGCTGAGATCCATGTAGCCAGTCGCCAAGAGAAGAGTGTCTAGTTCCATGCCAAACGGCAGCACCCTGGCTAAGGACCAATCGACAACTCCGGTGATCTCCAAAGTCTCCTCGTTTATCAGGATATTTGTTTGAGAAAGGTCACTGTGTGTAAGAACTTGCGGGTATGTTTATCTGAAGAGCATTGGCAGGCTGCGTTCCAGTTCGATGATTGTTGTGCAGGGAACTATAGGGTGGGCCGAACTCTTGATTTTCATGAGTCGGTGATAGACTCTCTCCTGGCGATCCGCTTGCACTTCAGAGTCAACCGGCTGTGGATTTAACCAACACCGAGCAAAGTATCTGCCGAGATGCTTGGCAAAACATGTATGTCTATCCTCTTCTTCGAGGCTCAACTCGGGCGTATTGCTGAGTGCCTCTAGGCAAGCAATGCCTGGCAGACAGGGCATCGTGTAGACAAGAAGAGGTGGATTGGAACCAAGCATTGTGCCATGAAAGATGGCTGCCGGCACTAATGCGCCGTGGATGGATCTTGCCAGTTTGATAACAGCTTCATTCAGGGCAGACTCGGATTGTCGAAAGGACACGATTAGATCCTGCTGCTCGTCTGGAAGCCCTGTGCAACGGACCGTGTAGCTTAGCGAGCCCGGAACGGCAGCTTCCTGGACTGCAGAGGCACCAGAAATCTTACGGGCATGGTCGTGGCACTCTGGTTGAGTTGGGGATTCCCGGGCCTCGAAGAACTTGTCGATGGCTTGTTGAGTCCACGATCGCTCCTCCATGGTCTTGGAAGAAGCTCGTTGCAGACTTGGAGTGACTTGGATGGGAAAGATAGGAATGTTACCTTCTTGATAGGATTGTGGGTGGCTGCTGGCCGTGTTGGTTCTCTATGCAGACGGACAAAGAGAAAGATCCCTGATAGGTACCTGCGAGAGTCTTAGTACTGGCCCCAAGTCGTCTTGCCTACGGAGTACGTTGCACACTGCAGCACGGATTATCTGCGCCGAAGATACCATATCTCCTACCTACAGGAGCTGATCATGGACATCGAAGGTAGGTAGACTGGTTGCATCAAAACCCCATAGTGTTGGTCAAACGCCCTGACAAGGAAAAGAAAAACTCCGGATCCACAGCGAAAGTTGCCGGTCTGTGTCCTGGCTAGACGAGAATTCTACTTAGAAGACAGGGCAAATGACCCATCGCAGCCAATATGGATTGCTCAGCAGGATATAAACCATACTAGGGAGATTTTGGTCGGTTCAGCGGTACGGGTTGAGTTTTTTTTTTTTTTTTTGGCGATGGTTACAGGATCACCCCCAAAGAGGGCAGAACCTCGTCATCACTCCAACTCTTGATTTTTTTTATCCTGCGTCGTTGGTTCGAAACTTGGGTAGGATATGTTATTATATACGATGATCATACGCCTGCGCCCTTACAGCAGTTCAGTAACAATGTAGAGGAAGAGGAAGAAGAAGTAAATAGATATATTAGTCCTAGTATTCGTTACTCAAAAGTCATCAATCGTGCCCAGGATCTCTTCCGTTCCATCGCCCATATTCTTGAGCTGCTTCCTACTCCGCTTGCTCTTCGTAGGAGCACCGTTGGAGTTGTCTGCGGCGGATGGATCGCCATTCTCAGCACCATCCGGGTTGTGAAGGAGCTCCTCCTGAGCCTGCTTCTCCTTTGCATGCTGGTCTTCGATCCGTTTCTTCTCTTCCTCGAGCTCTTGTTGGATCACTCGGGGATCGTCGTAGACGGTATTGGTCATCTCAGAATAGGTGTTGATATCGATGGTCTCGCGCGGTCCCATTAACGTCTCTTTGATCCGTTCTGGGTCGCGGCGCTCTTCGCTATTGAACTTCAATTTGATCTGACGGCGTGATCGGCCCGGAAACAGCTTGCTAATCATCATGAAATCCGTCCCGAACATCCGCAGACCACGGTAGAACAGGTCTGTCATCTCTTCGTCCCAGGATTCGGTCTTGGACCGCTTTCCATACGAAGCCTGATTGATGCGCCGTGTGAGCGAGTTTTCAACCACATCCTCCAGTTCTCCTGCATTCCGCGCTGCGTCCGCATGTCGGTCGACCTGCAGCGAAGTCGTATCAAGCACGATTTCGCCGTTCACAATTCGCATCTGCGGCCCGGATTGAGGCTGCTGGTCGAGGTTGTCGATAGATGGCCTCTCCTCACTCTGTTTCGGTACCGGCAGAGCTTCTTTCTTTCCTTCTTCTTGCGCTTTTTGCTTCCGCTCTAGCTCCTCCTGATCCATCTTGCGTAGTTCCATTTCTCGCGTGGATTTCTTTCCCGTTTTTAGATCTTTGCACAACTCTGACATTTTGACCAATGCCGGCGCAATCTCGACCTGCTCTGCACCCTCAGGAGTCGGCTCGCGCTTCCGCCTCACCCGACGCTTTCGTTCTTTGCCCGTTGCATTCTCATCTTTAGACGTCCGTCGGCTTTTGGACCTTGACATCTTTCGCGGTTGGTCGGGGGGGATTTGCGACTGCGCCCGATCCGACTCCTCAGTCGTCGGACCATCGGTGGCCTGCGTCGCTGGCGGGGTGATAAGATTCGAGGCATCTTGTAGTGGTGGTATTTCCACATTCGCGGGGGTCGTTACTGAGGCGGTGCGCGGACGTTTCGTCGGTCGCGTCTCGGTTGTGGATTCGATCGATGGGTGAAGTTCAGGCGGAATGTGTGAATCATCATCAATGTGCGAACCGCCTATAGAAGCTCGCTCATGGCGCTGGTTATTGGGTAAATCGATGGTCCTTTCTGGTGCGGGCTCGGTCGAGGATGCGCGCGGGGGTGGGGATGGTTGAGGAGGGGTTGGGATGATACTGGTGGCCGTCGCTGAGAATGAGGCCTTTCGTTTCGGTTGAGGCACGGGAATGGGAATGGTGGTCGCATTTTGAGTAACTGTCGCATTTCTATTCTGGGTAGATGTAGGTTCCTGAACTGCAGACGGTACTGACTGCGCAGCAGCTTCGCTGGCGGAGGGACGACGAGTCGGCTCTGGGGTCGCTGAAGCTGCTGCTGGCTGGGGAGTGTGAGCAGTCGAGGTCTGCGATGCAACGCTAGGTCGTCGTGGAGGTGCTGCGGCGGGAGCGGCGCGTCGGGCGGGCGCCTTGGGAGCGAATTTTTTACCCGACTTATCTAGGTTAATGTCAGACCTGTATGATGATGAGAAGAAGAGAAGCGACGCGAAATGCACGTACTGATAGCAGAACTGGAGAATGATTTCATGGCGCAAGCATGGTGAGTCGAGGGATCGGGAGGATGTAAAAGTCTAGATGCGCTTCCTGATTCATCTGAATGGGGTAGAAGTGGGTGCGGTCACGTGGGAGGCGCTAGGGCGAACGCTAACTTCCACGCCGAAAATCCTCCTGGCTTCAGTCCAAATCGCCCTCTTCTCGCTGGCTTATCTCACCCCTCCCTTTCTTTTTCCCTTTCCACCACTCCACCCCAGCCACAACCTGCTCTTTTGCACGATCGGACTTTGCCGCGGTCTCTGCTCCCGGCTCGCTGCTGCTCAGTGGAGACGGCCGTCGCCTTGTTCGTGCCTTTTCTCTAGCCACTGATGCCGGCCGCCGACGCCTCCCCCGTCGCATCGTCCGAGTCCGGTTTTGTCAAAATGGAGGACCGGAAGAGACCTGCTGCGTACGAACAAAATGAATCCGCGCCCCCATTGAAGAAGCAGGCGACTTCGGTCAATGGGGGTGGGAAACCCCATCCTGACGCTGATATGCCCTGGAAAGATGATCTAGAGGTGAGTTTACACGTTGTCAGGGGTTGACTGAAGATGGCCGGGTTGTCCCCCTGCGATCGCCGGTACCGGGGGGTTTTGGCTGAACGAAGTCTCCACGAATCAGTCATACAGACGTGTCCAGTACTGACAAGTTGTTTCTCCGCAATAGCGATTTCAAAAGGATGCGATATGGCGCCAGATGCAGGAGTACAAACGCGAGAAGAACGCTCTGGAGACGAAAGTGAACCAAATGTCGAAGACTACCACGCAGCTTAATGACCATTTGCGAATTATCGATGCATGGTACAACCAGGTGAGCGATATGTCGGCAGCTTACGAGGCGTACAACGCGGTGTTCTAATGTGACCGAAGTTGATCGATGAAATTAAAATCCTTATTGGGCCGTCGGGAGAAAGTCAAGGTGGGTGCAACTCAGCTGGTCGAGGTTTCGATTTAGGGGCTGACGATATCCAGAACGCCCCTCGTTCAAGAGCTCTCTACTCTTCGATGATGTCGAGAAATTTGAGAAACATTTACAGTCCCGGTCGGATGATATCCGCGAGATCATATCGCGGTGTGCCTCCAATGCGCCGAAGGTGCCCCCTGAAGTATCAGAATTGCAAAGCCAATTATCCAAAAAATTGGCTGAAGAGAAAGCTACGATTACGGAGCTTGAGAAAGCCCTCTCCGAAAAACAACAGCTAGAGGAGAGTCTCGAGGAAGCGTCTTTTCGCTACATGGTGGCGGAGAAGAAACTCGATCGCGCCCGAAGTGTCACAGCCGCCAAGCTGGAAAAACAGTATATTTTTGGTGCACAACGACCGGGGGGTGATAGTGCTTCCTCACAGCGCGAGGAAACGGCGACCCCCAATGGTGCAACTCCCGTTGCTGAGCGCACCCCGGAATCGGAGGAGGCCCTTCACCGGATCTCAGCGATCTCTGAGAAGCAGAAGGAACAATTGCAAAAATTAGAGGCTGAGAATGCCAGTTTGCTTGGTCAGATTACCGACATGAATATCAAGGTAGGTGAACACCCGTGCCGAGACCTGCTTAATACTAACCGGGCTTGCTAGCGCTCAAAAATGACGGATGATGATTACGCGCACACGGATTTATTTAAGCAATTACGGTCCCAATATGAGGATGTGGTGAAGCGGATAAACCATTTAGAAGCGACTAATGTGCAGCTGCGCGAAGAAGCCACGAAGCTACGATCGGAACGGACTGCATACCGCAATCAAATTGATGAAGAAACGCAAAATGTCATTGCGGAGAAGGAGGCGCAACTGATGCGGGCGGAGACGGATTTAGCACGGATACGGAACGCACGCGACGAACTCTTGGCCGATCAGCAGATGCGAAAAGCTGCACAGGAACAGGAGAAGACGGCATCGCTCAAAGTCCAGGAACTTGCCGACGCTGCAAAGGCGCAAATTGCGTCTTTAGAATCGGAGGTCGAACGACTGCGCCTGCAATTGGACACCGCCAAGGACACCCAACCCGAAGTCGATGAAATCCCAATCGAAGAGTTACGGGTTAAATATCGTAACCTTGAGCGTCAATATTCCATGCTCAATACCGAACTCACGTCCATGCAGACCGCCTGCAGGAAGTACTCGTCACTGGCATCCCAGAAAGTTTCGGACTACAGCGCTTTGGAAGAGAAGGTCGCACGGTTAACCGCCGAGAAGTCAAAGGCCGATCAGAAGTATTTCGCGGCGATGAAGAGTAAGGAGGCGCGGGATATGGAAGTGCGCACGTTACGAATGCAGAATTCTAAGAGCTCGGATATCGTCTCTCAACTGAAGGAATCTGAAGCCGCCACTCGTTCGTTGCTGTCCAACATGGAGAAGCAAGTCAGCGAGACTCGGGAAGCGCTTAACACCATGACGCAGAAGCACAACGCCGCACAGCAACAGCTCACTGAGAGTAGTATCATGATGGATGGTCTCCGAGGACAAATCACCGAGCTGAAGAACCTCTCGGTCTCCAAAGATACTGCCTTGGCGAACGCGTCCAGTGCTTGCCGTCAAGCCGAGACGGAGGTTGAAGGACTGAAGGCCACCCTTGCGGATACGAAGAAGAGCTTGGAGAATTGGAAGAACAAGAGCCTTGGAAATTCCTCCTCAGAGTATGAGATGCTACGGGTAAGTCTCTCGTTCCTTATTGCTATGGGAATGCTCCAACTGACTGGCTCAGACCTTGGCGCTTTGTACGGTTTGTCGGCGAAACTTCAAGAACACGGCCATCAAGACCTGCGGGCACGTTTTCTGCCGCGACTGTGTCGAGGAGCGCCTTACCTCTCGCTCTCGAAAGTGCCCGAATTGCAATCGATCCTTTGGCAACAACGATTACATGCACATTACCTTGTGATCTACTTGCCGCTCCCTTCTTGTATCATACTTCTTTCTTGTCTTTTCTGTTCTACCACCCCTTTTTCTCCCACTATCTTTTTTATTAGTGTTCTTCTATTTCCCTTTACTTCTTCGGGAAAAAGGTTTCTGGTGTGGTGTTTTCTGCGTGCGGGTTTAGCCGGATATGAATCCAGAGGGGAACTGGCGTTTGATATCTCTTCGTGCTCGGATGAGCCATGTTTAACTTTGCATATTTGGTCAAAGGTTTTCCTCGGCAGAGGAGTTGTTTTTTTCTCTCTCGATATTTTCTTTTCTTCCTGGCTTTTTTTTTTGGGCTTTTTGGATACCCACTTCAGTGTTCGCAGCGGCACGTGGGTGGGAGGTGATGGCGTGAGTGATGTAGGATTAACCTGGATGCTCGATGGACGAGCAGGACGACAGATACACCAATATATTACAGTCATGCAGACGTGCGAGGCAGGATTGGCATAAAGGTCATTACATTAATCATTATTTACGAATTAAATATTCTACTGTACAGTAGTTCATGTCTTCCCATCCACAGATCTAGCGACGGGACCACCTGCCCCGCCTCTTCGACGGGGGTGTCCCATTCGCGATCTATTCGGGCGGTGATCATGTCCTGGAGGGATTTGCTGGCTAGCACGCCCTGTGCCTGGTAGGGGCCCATGACGGACGCGCGCACGGCGGCACTGAGTACCGCCTTAGCATGGTTCAGCATGAATACGTAGGCTGTCTGGCAGGCGTCCATACCCATGGCCAGACAGACGACGCCCCACAGGGGGGCGAAATGGCCCTTCGGACCGAGAGAATCGGCATCGTCGGAGGACATCTTCAAGGCGTCGGAGAACGCCTCGATCATCTTGACAGCCTTGGTGGCCGTGGGGCCGGCCATGAACAGATCGCTCGTATAGGTGCAGCGGAAGGCGCGCTCCCAGACGCCAATGAGCGCGCGGCCCTGTGCAACGCTAGCTCGCTGGGCGACAACGCACGGCGTCGACGCGTCGAGGTCATTGTCGAGGGTTTCCAATTCGTGCGGTCGCCGGTAGGCGGCGAGAACGTATGGGAGAGAGGTACTCGCCATCGAGGCGATGGAGAGCTTGAGGAAGCGGTGGAAGGAGGCGGTGGGAGTGACGGAGGGCGGAAGGGGTTTGTTGTGTGCGATGTAGGACTCCAGCCCGCTGGAGTAGGCGAAGGAGCCCAGTGGGAGGGCGGAATCGGAGAGAAGGAGGAGGGCATGATGGGTGGGATTTACTGGTGTGGTATCTGGGGTGTGTGAGCGGGAGAAAGGATGGGAAGTCACAGGAGTGAACTGCGCACCTTCAGGGAGAGAGAGGTATGAGGAGTCGTTATCGTCGACGCTGGGAGAGACGGACTCTGTCGTCGTCCCTGTGGCCTCTGCGAGGCGATATCGGGCATTGTGGAGGCGATACTCGAGATCGGCGATCTCTTTCTCGAGGGCGGGGATGGAGTGCAGTTGCTTGCCGGGCATGGATGTCGAGTATATATATAGGCTGTTTATAGTAATCTGGGGGGTATCGGGATGTTGCCTGAGAGAATGATCGAGTCAATGGAGAGAAACTGGAGCAATTCCCGGGGAGACTCCATGTTTAAGTAGAGGCGATGCTCTTATCAGTTGGTAAAAGCATTAGAAGAACAAAACTCGCCCGATAACTCCCGTTCGGGACTGCCCGGCAGGCGGTGACCCACTGCAGAAAAGCGGGCTTCGGCGAACTTCAACGCCTTCCCGATACGGTAAGCACTTCTCTCCGCCGATCTTCGTGCATCGCCATGGCTGCTGCAGCCCTACGCTTTTAATCGACTCTCCCCCCTTTCGGCCATCCGGCATCCCTCCTCTTCCCTTCTTCTCCCGATCATGTCCGGTAAGCGTCTGCTGGACGCCCTCCAGGTGCTCAATGTCGCCAAAGCCATCGCGACCAAGCACCTGGCTGTGCGTCAGCGGCAGTTGGACGTGTTTACCCGCACCTCGTCTCTCACCAAGGGCCTCAAGGCCCAGACCGATGGCCTGTGTATGACCGCTCAGGCCGCCGCCGCTCTCGCCAAACGATTCAATGACCCAGCGCCACTGTCTCCTGCTCCCAGTTCGGCCACCCCAACCAACCCACCTCCTCCCACCTCCGGTTCTGCCGATGCGTCGGCGACCGCCCCTCCGCCGAAGCCTCCTGCGGCCGTCGCTTTGTCGCCTGACCAGGCACGTCACGCCCAGCGACAGGCCGAGTTCCAGATTCCTGCGACAGCCGCCACACACAATGGCGGTGAAGTGTCCAGTGAGCTGGACGTCAGCCGACAGCAGGATGTATACTACAAACCTTCCCAGGCGTCGAGTCCAGACTTGTCTGGACTCCCGCGGGTCAAACTGCCGAAGACAGCCAACAATATGCAAATCGGGGTCGACAGTGAAATCAACGCCGATGTATTCCACTCACCTGTCCAACCGGAGAAGGAGGCCGAGGACGAACTCCCAGAGGAAGTGATGAATCAAATATTCCACAGCCCCAGGGTGGCCAAAGTGCTGTCTAGGAAGCCTGCCATGGAGCAGAGGCCTTCTGGAGAGCCATTGAAGCCCGTCGACAAGGCTACAGTCTCTGTGGCGGAGGAACAATCGCAGAAGAAGGAAGCTGAAGATCTGGGGAATCTCATTGCGGAGGAGATGGTCCCCAGTTCTATACATGAGGTGCGTCAGGGTTTGGTCCTACAACGTGGATGAACAGCCATTGACCCATGCAACAGACCCCGGCGATAGAGGATACCTATAAGATGATGGAGTCGCGCGTTCCTTCTTCGCGCATCGGCAGATTATGGCAGTACGGAGGTCTTGCGACGTCAATGGCCTTCGGTGCGGTTGGGGAGGGTTTACGCCGGGTAACAGGAAGCCAGTCCGATCCCGCTAGCTCGATTATGTTTAGCCCCGCGAACATGGAGCGCCTCGTCGCGAAGCTCTCGAAGATGCGTGGGGCTGCGCTTAAACTGGGCCAGATGATGAGCTTCCAAGGTAGTTCCAGCTAGGGACCATTCGACATCCCCGCACTAACTCTTGGTAGACTCAAAAATGCTTCCCGAACCCATCCAACAGGTACTTCAGCGAGTACAAGATCGCGCGGACTACATGCCGGCTTCGCAACGTGACAAGGTGCTCGCCGACAATCTCGGCCCTGACTGGCGCGATCTCTTCTCCTCCTTCGACGACGTCCCCATGGCAGCTGCTTCCATCGGCCAAGTGCACGGCGCAGTGCTGAAGCGAACCGGCCAGCCCGTCGCCGTCAAAGTCCAATACCCCGGCGTCGCCGACTCCATCGACTCCGACCTCAACAACCTCTCCATCCTCCTCACCGCGTCGCGCCTCCTCCCCCGCGGCCTCTTCCTCGACAAAACCATCGCCAATGCACGTACCGAACTGGGCTGGGAGTGCGACTACACTCGCGAGGCAGAGTGTGGTCACCGTTTCCGTGACCTCCTCCGCGACGACCCCGTCTTTCTCGTGCCCGAAATTATCACCGAGGCGTCCGGCCGGCATGTCTTGACGATGGAGCGGCTGGAAGGCGTCGCTGTGACGAAGATTCAGAACTTCACGCAAGAACAACGTGACTGGATCGGCACACAGATTCTGCGGCTCTGTCTCCGCGAGATCATCGAGTTCCACTACATGCAGACCGACCCCAACTGGACCAACTTTTTGTATAACGCACGGACCAACCAGTTAGAACTACTCGACTTCGGTGCCTCGCGCGAGTACCCCGTCGAATTTATCACCAAATACGTGAGCACGCTTGTTGCGGCCTCCCACAACGACCGCGATACATGCCACCGTCTTTCCATCGACCTGGGCTACCTGACTGGCCATGAATCCCCCGCCATGGTCGACGCCCACGTCACCTCCATCCTCACGCTCGCTGAGCCGTTCCGAAACTCCTCTCCGGACGTCTACGACTTCCACAATCAGACCATTACAGACCGTGTGCGCGACCTCATCCCGGTGATGATCCGTGAGCGGCTAGCGCCCCCGCCCGAGGAGACCTACAGTCTGCATCGGAAGCTCAGCGGGGCGTTCTTGCTGTGTGCCCGGCTGGGTAGCCGAGTGCGTTGCAAAGAGCTGTTCGCCGATGCGATTGAGAAAGCCGAGGGCCGGGGACTGGTCATCCACACTTAATCTTCTGGGATATACGGGGAGTATGTACGATTATGTGACGCGCCAAGATGCATCTTGTAATTATAGATTTGATAGAACTATGTACACGTACAGGGTATTATACAAGGCGAAGGTATCGTGCATCACGTCGTAAGCATGAGCATCTTGATCATAGTCATCGACAGACCTTTCTTCCCGGATATAAGATAAAACCACTTTGAATCCGACACGAAATGCAGCGAGCCAGTCGCAACATACTCGCGAAATGAACTCACCTCCTCTTACCCGCAAACATGGCGTTCCAATACCGCTTCGCCTGCTTGCAGATGCCCTTCTGACCCTTCCACGAGTCAAACTTGTGCTCGAGCTCACAGGCGGTCCAGAGAATCTCCTTCCAAAAACGGCGCTCCACATCCACGCCAAAGTCCTGGATGACCTCCTCGGGGATGGTCCAGGCGCGGGTGTAGCTGCCATCATCGGCAAAGGCCGGGGTGACGGACTGGTCCTTGTTAAAGACGGTGGCAGGGTTGAACTTCGGGAAGTTGGCGTGGATGAAGAAGGCGCGCGGGGGCGCGGCCTTGGATGTGCCCAGCACGCGCCACTCGCCTTGCTGCGTGAGGGCATAGTCCTCGGTGGGATCGAACTGCACCATGGCGGAGCCGGCGAGCCCGCCCTCGGTGCGATGGCCGATGGCGCAGATGGGCTCGGTGACTTGGTAGTAGGGCTCGTCGAGAGCTAGGGCGGCAGCGACGAAGGTTTCTTTGTCGCCTTCGCCGGCGGCGCCCTGCGACAGCAGCGGGTAGTAGAAGTCCGGGCCCCAGAAGTTGTAGTAAGTGCTGAGCAGGAGGGATTTGGTGTGGGTTTTCTTGGAGAGAAGGAGCTCGCCGGATTCGCTGGACTGTCGAATAGACTGGGCAGCTGGGTCGGGTTGCGCGGCAATCTCGTAGTAGTAAGGCGACACGGTGGTGGCCCAGAAGTCAGGCCAGGTGACCATGTGTTTGGAGCGGAAGGGCTCGCTGGTAAAGAGAGTTTCCGGGGGGAGGAGCGGGAAGGCGTCGGCGTCGAGAAAGAGGATTTCTTCGAAGGAGGAGAAGAGCATGGCAAAGAGCTTGAACTGGTACTTTTGGATCTCGACGGCCTTGGGCACGGCGTCGAGGATGTGCGAGAGCACCACGCAGCGCGCATTCAGCGACGGGAGCACTACGTCGCAGATGTAGGGCTCGTATTCGTCGTCATTGGCGAGGAAGACCTCCACGGGGATCTCGGAGCCGGTCTGACGGAGCATGCGGAGCGAGATCACGAGTACGGGCAGATAGGACCCGCCAGCGGTGGAGACTAGTCCGCGGGTGCTGGGAATGTAGTGTAGGTCGAGGGATTGGGTCTGGAGATCCTCAACGAAGCCGCGGTGCGCCGTCCGCATCGTTTCCACATCCTCCGGGTACATGTCGAGGAGATCGGCGCGATCATTTGGGTCGGCCTGTTCAAATCGGACGGAGGCGGCGTTGCCCAGTCGCAAGGGGGGTTCGCATTTGGGCTCGTATTTGACTAGTAGTGGTTGGAACTTGCTCCAGAATTTGATGTGGCCGGCGAGGCGGGTGCCACTGGCGGCTGCGTGGGATTTCCCATCTGTAGTGGCGGCGCCAGAGGTGGTGGCAGAGGAAGATGATGACGAGGAGAAAGAATGTCTGTCGGCGGTGGGGTCACTGATGATGTTATGCGGTCGCAGCATGGGCGATTGATGCCATTGTGAGAGGGACCATGCGAGGATGAACGCGAGCGATACTGCCAGCAGTAAAGTGCGCAGGCGCGAACAAGGCCGGGGCCAGGACATCCCGATGTATGTATGTGGTGTTCGTAGTCTCTGCCTATCCTTACTCCGATGAGACGGAGTGGGGGAGAGACTCGATCGATGAGGGAGGTTAAGGGGAAGGATGAGGAGAAGAAAAGGAAGAAAAGATCAAGGGATGGGAAGAATGGAGGAAAAGAGGAGAGAACCGATCGCCAGGAGGAGAAGAAATTAAGTAGGATGATCCGGGATGACCCACGTGCATCACATAAAAATACCGCCAGAATGATGACGAAGAGACGAGAGTAACCGTGGATGCAGCGCGATAAGAAGTGGACCCTGAACGACGGCTTAATTTCTGGAGAAATCCAGGGTCCAGAACAGATGAAGTACCCACCAATGTCAATATTATATAGGTGTACAAGGTGGAAGTACTGCAGAATAGGTGGCTATATTTCTTCTTCCTCTTCTAAAATTGGAGAAATCGACCCCCCACGAGGGAACAGTAGTCGACCTTTTCGTCGGAATTCATAGTCACTAGAGGAACCGGCGTCACTCGAAGCGGAATCCGTGACGGAGAAGTCGGCGCTAAACGCCGGAGATGGCGTGACAATCATTTTGTGTATCAGTTCGACAAGAGTATCCGTGGTCAAATGCAATATCACCCCCGTGATGATACCGATCACTGATGCGACCGCCAAGAACGTCAAAATCGCCTAACCGGGTCAGCACCAGGAGTCTTAGAAGCAATTGAGGTTGCATAGCGCGGGATTTCGTACCTGGAATTTCACCAAAAACCTCCTTGGTAAGAGGATGAAGTACAGACCGACCCGTCCGACGATAGTGACGGGGGTGAGTAAGATCTGAAACGTGAAGGAGAGGATTCGGACAAGACTGAGGAGTAAGTAGTAGAGGGGGTAGTACAGCGCTACCTTGGCAACGGTAGTGACCGATTCCATTCCGTTTGATGTCTTCCGGGAGGGTCAAGAAGAACATGCGCTCTGGTAGTGATTGCAGAGAGAATGTATACAAAGGTTGACGGAGGAGGAATCCGCGATCCTTCTCGATTGGGAAGGGGAGGTCACATGATGGATCACCTCAAGTATACAACTGGGACAATCCAGATACTCTGAGGCAAATATAATAAACAACAAAATTGTCCCAAGTTGATTTTACATACAAATTCTCATTCAATAGGATACCTTGTGCTCTCGAGGATCTTTGCCCCAATAGACAGGAAAAACAGCACAGATACAGTGCCTTAGTAGCGACTATCTCGAGTGTTTTTAAAGAAACCCAAGGCGGCAACTTCCGGCATAATCAACCCTAAACCCTACCTACCTAAAGGGAAAGTTGACCGCCCGTCGACGACATCACCATCAGCGCTTCGTCCAGCAACCCTATCAGATCCGATTAGCCTTCTATATCGCTCGCAGTTTCTTCTGCACCGTTTACTTCACCTCTCCTCAGGTCTCCCAATTTGAGGCTGCCCCTCTGATGCTGCCACTTTAGAATTCCCTTTTTTCCTCCCCCTCCCCTCAGTGTCCATTCTCTTGCGATTGCAGATGGGCAACAATCCTTCCAAGGGTCCTGCCGGAGACATCCCCTCGGGTCATCCGGCCCATCCGGTCTCCGCGGGGGATAAGAAAGTCGCTCGTCGTCCCTCCATATCGGCTTCCTCCAAAGCCACCGCTGTTGACCCCTCGGCCTCGAAGGAGACGGCAACCGGACACCCCGCTTCCGAGAACCAACCAACCGTCCAGCAACGCCTCCAATCCCGCAACGTGACCGATTCTCCCACGCGCCATGCTTCCGATGCGACCAAGACTTTCCGGGATGCTTCCTCGCCGGACCCTTCCAACCCGGTCCAGGTCCCGGGTCCTCGCGCCGCCGCGAGGCGTGAAGGCTATTCAAACGTAGCGCCCTCCGCGCCCCCTCACAATACCTACTACAGTGCATCAGCGCATCTGCAACGCCCGCCACGCTTGCCGCTTCCCATCGGCGATGCTACTGCTACGCCCGGGTCGCCGATAATCGGACCCGAGGACTCATCACTGGGATCGCCCCCATCAGATCGGGTGCTGGACGAGCATTCAGGTCAGCGGCACTCGAAATCTGGCAGGGATGTCATTGATGAAGAAGAAATACTGGATGAACTTCAGCCGTATACAAGCAGTGGAGTCGGCAAGCCGATTCCGACCTTGATCGAATGGACTGCTCCGGGCGAGAAGGTCTATGTGACGGGAACTTTTGTGAACTGGGAAAAGAAATATCGCCTGCATCGAAGGTATGTCCGATTCGTAGCGAAATGGCTATATATCCACTAACTGTTTCCTGCACAGCGAGAACAATCCCAATGTCATGTCCACCGTATTAAATCTTCGGCCCGGAACGCATCACCTAAAGTTCATCGTCGATGGCGAGATGCGCGCGTCAGATAGTCTACCTACTGCTGTGGATTTCACCAACCACTTAGTCAACTATATCGAGATCAGCGCAGACGACGTTGGTCGCTCTCGACGAGATAGCGAAAAGGCATCCCAAGGCGCTATTCCTCCCGGAGTCCGCCCGCCTCAAGACCTTCCAACTCCCGTTTCCAATCAGGTTGGGTCCTCTGTAGACGAGCAGGAAGAACAGCCGGAGGAAGTCGAAGCGGGAGATTTTCGCGGTATCGTCCCACAATTCCTGATTGATCTCGATAGAGAAGACGAGAACCAAGAGAGCCCGGCATATCAGAAAGCGGTCAATGTCTTTGGCGATGCACCTACGCCCCCTAGCCTGCCCCTCTTCTTAGGAAAGTCAATCCTGAACGGGACGACCCCAATGAAGGATGACAGCAGCGTTCTGAACTATCCCAACCATACCGTCTTGAACCATCTTGCCACAAGTAGCATCAAGAACGGGGTCCTTGCTACCAGTGTGACCACCCGGTACAAACGAAAGGTAAGCTGACAACCTGCCTCTTTAGTATGTCAGGAAACCTTGAATTGACGCGCATGTCTAGTATGTAACGACGATCCTGTACAAGCCAACTGGAGATATCACAGATTAGCATGGCACACATCATAAGAAGGTATCCATTGGCATTGCGTATCCCGCCCTGGTCAGCGGCGACCATCCCCACTTGTTTCGGGAGCTTTGCGGAATGCTGTATACAATAGCCTTCTGCACTCGTGGAAGTTGAGCTTCCGAGGCACCTTTTTTTATGCCCCCATCGGCATCAGGTCAGGTCGCAGCAGCTCCTTTCTGGGAAGGACATTGTCCTGGCACCATCATCGCTCAGGCTGCATATAGCAACACAGAGCACCAGGGCGCATGGCGGCATGAGAGCCCGTATCTCACTTAAGTATTGATGGCTATTGATATTGGGCGTTGGAGAATATTGATTGTGATTTGGTGTCTCTTTAGAGCACTGGGAGTTCAGGTTCTCTCCTTCTGTTCATCACATAACTGTGTCTCATGCATATTGTTTTCGGATGATGCTTGGTGTAACTTGACATGTCGGAACGAATCAAACCTCACGTTCTGAGCCATATAATCTTCGTCAATCTATCATGACTGGTATTGCTTCTAAATTCATTAAATCGTCAATTAATGGTAATCAATCTCGCCATTTCACAAACACAGCGTCCGTCCGGAACCGCTGTGTACAGGCGGACTCCTTGAGCGGCGTATGGAATCCCGTTTTGTACGCCAACAGCCCGGCCTGTGCGATCATGATCCCATTGTCAATGCAAAACCGCTCATCGGTGGCATGGACACTTCCCCCGCGATCCCGAGCCATAATGCCCATCATCTCCTGCAACCGTTCATTGCACCCGACACCCCCGACAATCAGCACCTCCTTCGAGCCGACATGCGCCATCGCCCGTTCCGTGATCTCCACCAACATGGAGAAGATCGTCTCCTGGAGGGAAAAGCATAGGTCGGCACGAGTCGGTTTCCCACTCTCTCCTGCCTCCACTACGGCCGGGCTATTCGCATCGACAGCCTCGTCGCTCTGCGGGCCATCTAGACCGTACGATGCGGCAAGGGCGTCGACAGCCGCAAGCATTCCCGAGAACGAACAGTCCATGCCCTTGACGGTGTAGGGTAATTCCACCAGTTGCTTTCCCTTCTTGGCCAACTGTTCGATATTGTACCCGGGCGCGGGATCGTTGGAGATGTGAAGGGTTCGGGCAAAGCGGTCCAGACAGTTGCCCACGGCGATGTCGAGGGTTTCACCGAAGATGCGGTATCGTTGCGAACTGTACGCGATGACCTGTGTGTTTCCTCCGGAGACGTATAGTACGACCGGATTGGTGGAGCCTGTGATCAATCGGCCCATTTCAATATCTGTGCATAGACGCCGCCGTCCAAGCGTTTGGTTAGCGTCCGATCGATTCGACAAGAGATCAACGGGACAGATGGAGAGAGACTACGTACGTCCAACGCAATGGTTCACTCCCACCAGGGGTTTCTTCCAGAGCAGACTCAGCATGCGCGCTGCCACCGCCACGCTCTGGAGAGGGGCGCCCATGCCGGGACCTTGGGTGAAACAGATGCAGTCAACATCATCGGGGGAGATCCGGGCCTCGCGGAGGGTTCGCTTGACCAGTCTGACGACCCAGGCGCGATGATGTCGGGCGGTATCCTTGGGGAGAAATCCCTCGCCGGGAGGAGAGACATAGGTGTGCCGGACATTGGCGAGGACCTGCGGGGAGCTGCCATCATCGGGATGCAACATGATGCCCACGCCGAGCTTGTTGGCGGAGCCTTCCAGACCGATGGCGAGCATTGCGACAGTGCAATTTCTGGTCTCTTCTTGAGTGTATATTCCTTTTTTCCTTCTCTTGATCCTCGCACTGGGCTAGATTCAGTCGGGATGAAGAAGATCTGGATGTACCAAAGTTCGGAGTGGGAGGGGCACCGAAGAATCCTACGGTTTTTTATCAGCAGCGTTATCGATTGGTGGAGGCCCGAAGTGTAGGGAACGGCAAATCCGCCGCTGCGTTTATCCGACAGTATACAACCTTCTACTACTTCCCCTCCCACACAGCTTTCGCTTCATCCTCTCTCTCCCCTTCCACCACCCCTCCGTCTCTCTCTTCGTTCTAGCGTATTATTCATCCTCCTCTATATATCCTCCGCTTCTCGTCTCTTTCTTTTGTTCCCTCCTTATCCTCTCGCTCATCCTCTCTTCCTCTCCCCAAGCATGTCCTCCTCCACCCACTTCCCAGATTCCCCCAATTTCCAGCGTCAATCTGACGACTTCATCTCCTGGCTGTCGGAAAAACCCGGTGTCAATATCAATCCCCATATCGCCGTGGCAGATTTGCGATCCCAAGGTGCTGGACGAGGTGTCGGTACGTTCTTCCCCAGCCAACCGAGAATTTCGTCTTTCGTGGCTTTTGTGCTTTGCATACCTGCACACAAAAAAAAAAAAAAGAAAAAGAAACGACCAAAAAAAGCAAACGCTCATCCATAGACCTCGTCACTATTTCTAACACTCATCCATCCGACCTGCAGTTGCTCAAACCGATATCCCTGAAAATGAAGAACTTTTCACCATCCCGCGCGACCTCGTTCTCTCCACCCAGACTTCCAAGCTGAAGGACTTGCTCTCCCAGGACCTGGAAGAGCTCGGACCGTGGCTGTCTCTCATGCTCGTCATGATGTACGAGTATCTCCTGGGAGACCAGTCTACGTGGGCCGCGTACTTCAAGGTCCTTCCCCAAAAATTCGACACCCTCATGTTCTGGTCCCCCTCTGAGCTGCTCGAGCTTCAGGGGAGTGCCGTCATTGACAAAATCGGCCGCCAAGGTGCCGATGAGTCCATCCTGGAGATGATTGCTCCCATTATACGAGCCCATCCTTCTCTCTTCCCTCCGGTTGACGGTCTTCCCTCCTACGATGGCGACGCCGGCACCCAGGCTCTCTTTCACCTGGCTCACACCATGGGGTCACTCATCATGGCCTATGCATTTGATATCGAGAAGCCCGAAGATGAGGACGAAGAAGGTGACGGGGAGGGTGGTTATATGACCGATGAGGAAGAGGGGCAGCTGCCCAAGGGCATGGTCCCACTGGCCGATCTGCTCAATGCGGACGCAGACCGAAATAACGTGAGTGTCCCTTCCTACTCAAGTTGTAATTATTCCATACTGATGTTTCGCTACTAGGCACGTCTCTTCCAAGAAGAAAATGCCCTTGTAATGAAGGCTATCAAACCGATCGTAAAGGGCGAGGAGATCTTCAATGACTACGGAGAAATTCCGCGCGCCGACCTCCTGAGACGCTATGGCTACGTGACGGACAACTACGCCCCTTACGACGTCGTCGAGGTGTCTCTGGATATGATGTGCCAGGCCGCCGGCCTTTCAGACTCTGATCCCGAGAACCAGCCCCAGGTATACCTCTCCTTATTCCTCACTATCACCCCACCCGCTGACCATGTTTATAGCTTGAGTTCCTCGAAGAGATGGAACTTCTCGACGATGGTTATGTCATTCCCAGACCGTCCCAGGAAGATGATCGATTGATGGACATCCTTCCGGATGAGCTGATCATCCTTCTCCGCACGCTGGCCCTTTCCCCGGAACAATTGGCGCAGCAAAAGTCCAAGAACAAGCCCCCGAAGCCCGCCTTCGCTGAAGCAGAGGCGTCCATCCTCACCAAAGCTATTCAGCTTAAGCAGGCCCAGTACGCGACGACGATCGCTCAAGACCAAGAGATCCTTTCCCAGCTCAACTCATCCGCAGTTAGCTCAGGGTCTGTGGACGAATCCACTCGTCGCCGCAAAATGGCTGTTCAAGTCCGCCTTGGAGAGAAAGAAATTCTCCACCGTCTTGGTTCCATACCCGAGGCAACTGCCAGTACCCCTGCGGCCAAACGAGCTGCCAACGGCGACAGCCATGAATCCAGGAAATCGAAAGCACCCAAGACTTAAGTGCTTTCATGACAGGCCTGTGCTATTTTCTTTACTTTTCAATTTTCAGAAAAAGTGTTTTCAATGTAACAATCGGTATTAAGTGTTGCTTTCGTTGCTAACTTCATAGCTTCGCTATCCATACATGAGTCTATGACTGATCGGTTTTTGAGAGAGAAAAGAAAAGGACGAAAAGAGCAATATGTACACTAACGCTCGCATAACCTCAGGTTCATGTCGTGAAAGCCATCCATCTGCGACACAATCCTGGATTTTCTGAGAAACCTCGAAAGGTTCAAGGTATGGATGAAGAAAAGAAAAGAGTCATCTCAAAGGCGTCGGGGCAATAAAAATACAGTGGGTGTTACCGGGAAAATCAAGAACGCCTGCCAAATGCAACATATGTGTGGGAAATCGACAAAATCGCAAAAGCACCAGAGGAGCGAAGAACAAAGGCCAGCCTAGGTCTCAGCGGTTGGGGCAACGGCACCAGGCCCGGGGTTAGACCCCATTGTCTGCCCCGCATTTGACGGTGGATTGTTGGTCGTTTGGTCGGCCTGCAATCGTCGCAGCGCTTGCGCTTGTGCCGTGGCTTGCGCCGCCTGCGCCTGCGCATGGGCTTGGGCTGCCGCGGCTGCTTGATCTCGAGCCTTGGCCGCCATGATGGCCCGATGTTGCATGATCTGGATGTCGAACTGATCCCGCTCATATTCGAGCTCCTCGTCCGAGTCTTCTTGATCATACTTGAACCGATCGGCCTTCCACGGATCCATCTCCACTTTACAACGCGACGCAAGGTTCCGACGATCGATCCACAGACGACCCCCCCGTCCAATACGTCTTCTAAATGAGGGCATTCGGCTGGTGTCATCGCTCAAGTCCATGGCGTGAGAAGCTAGCTTATCTCGGAGCGAAAGAGCACTGGTGGTATCTAAAGCTGAGTCCAGCATGTTTTCGGATGAATCCGACGAGGGGGGTGTTGGCAACTGTGTGGTAATCGCCGGCCGGAAGGCACCTTCGAACGTTCTTTCGGGCGAGGGTGAGAGCGGTGCTCTCGTGAAGTCCACATAGCCCTCGTTCCAGTTGATGTGTTTGGTGATGTTCTGCTTGATGTCGCGCAGGATGGCGTTCTCCTTCTCCGCCTGCACATCGTCCAACAGCTGCAAGTCCTCCGTGGTCTGCGTACCCGGCTTTTGGGGCATACGCAGTTGAGTCGCAGCTGGCCGCTGGGCAGCAGGGGCCTCTGTCGGCTTCTTCTTTGGCTACATACGATATCAGCATCGGACAAGGATAAAGGGCATCATGGGCGAAGCTTACCTTCTGGTTGATGAGGTCCTCGTCGTCGTCCTTGATGTTGAGTTTTCTCTTCATATCCTTGACTTCGGACCGTTGCAAGAAGACCTGCCGCTCAATGGCAAGCATCTCCTTCCGAGCCAACTCGCGCTGTCGCACCAAGGCGACAAGTTGCCGGGCATCTTCGAGCTCCTTCCTCAGCCGTCTCAACTTGTCGGCGCTCTGAGCATCTCTGCCACGAGTCTTCCGGATCTGCCGGACCTCGCGCCTACGGAAGCAGACATATGGATCAGAATCATCGGTGTCTTGTCCCGTCTCGAACTATACAAACCGGTTAGCGACATCCGCGCTTTGCTGCCCATTGTGGACAATTCTCCGCAAGAAAGATTTACCTTGAGATTTGGCATCAATGACCGGTTTCCGGTGGTGATTCTTCGCGACTTCCAATGCTCATATACGTCCTTGGCGAGTCGCTTTACACACTCCTCTACGGCTGCATCCATGGACTCCTGCATGTCTTCAAAGCTCAAAACGGGAGGATTATCTACGGCAGCAAACGGTTGTTTTGTCTGCGCCGTCTCTTCGAAAAAGTTCATGACTTCTTCGAACTGGTCCTCTGTGCAGCGATTGGCAGGGTCCCGCTTCTGGTTCATGATCTTGAGGAAGACGTCATCTTCCTCGGTCATGTTATACGGACATCCGCAACAGTCCTCCACCGTGGAGGAGAAGCGGATGTACGTGGCGGGCTGTGAGAAGGTGGGTGGATAGAGCTTGTCATATCGCAGGTTACTGAGGACGGTCTCCGGAGTCGGAATGTGAGCTTCATTTATTTTCCCCTGCGCCGAGGCACTTATGGCAGCTTGCAGATGGAATTCCTACAGAACACCGGGTCAGCTAGGCGTTGGTTGGGGGGCTCCGGGCAGCGTGCGAAATTTTCACCAAGGGGTGAGGTTCGCGATGATATCACGTGATATAGACAGGGGTGGCGACGGCAACAACACTCACCGATTCTTCCGCCTTCTCAACACCGGTTTCAATCTGTTGGAGGGCATTCTGAACCTCGTCTTCGACGATGTCGATCTCATGTTCCCGAACGATAGGGATCGAGGCCTTGGAGGTGAGCTTTTTAGGGCGCGTCCTCCCCATACCCCCGTACCTAGTCATGCGAACTTTTGGGGCGCGAAAAGGGCAACGACCATGGGCGAAGGGGGGTAAAAGTAGTATCAAACGATAGGCCTGGTCATGTAAGATCGCGTAGATGTATTTTTATGATGACCGCCGATGAGAGGGGGGAGATAATGACGGCGGAAATCTCGTAGTCACCAGGCGTGCGGATGAGTTGACGTTGCAATGTCCCCCGGCGGTGGCCTGTTTTGGAGCCGCGCACGGCCTCAGGGGTTCGCTTGCCTGTCCGTTTCGGGTTAGTGCGGGGCCCTCTGATATCAAATGCGGCTCCGTCATCCTCCCCATCTTCCTAGACTGTTTACATCCCCATCAACTGCCACCCTCCACCAGCATGGACACCTCTTCCGAACCCAACAACGCCGCTCTTTATGATGCCCGTCGCCGTCGCGGCTCCGTCGGTACCTCCCAACTCTTCGATAACATCGTCTCTGCCTCCAACTGTGAGTCGACCGCACCGGTCTCCTGTTGACTCCACTGATGCGCTGTAGTCGACCGAGATGAAGTCGACCGACTTCGGAAGCGTTTCATGAAGCTGGATAAGGTGGGCTTGTGGTTTATCTCCGTCGCTCTGAGTTTCTTTGTTTACCTCTCCGACAGGATAGCTCCGGCACGATCGATCGCGACGAGTTTCTCTCCCTCCCTCAAGTCTCCTCCAACCCCCTCGCGACGCGGTACGTGGACATCGGCTGGTTTAACGACGGAAGGAACATGCTTATACAAAATCAGAATGATCGCCATCTTCGATGAAGACGGTGGCGGCGACGTCGACTTTCAGGAATTCGTCTCGGGTCTCTCCGCCTTCAGCTCGAAAGGAAACAAGGAAGAAAAGCTGCGGTTTGCTTTCAAAGTCTACGATATCGATCGCGACGGATATATATCCAACGGCGAACTGTTCATCGTGCTGAAGATGATGGTCGGCAACAACCTCAAGGATGTACAGCTGCAGCAGATCGTCGACAAGACCATCATGGAGGCGGACAAAGATCGCGATGGCAAGATCAGCTTCGAGGAGTTTACGGAGATGGTGGAGAATACGGATGTCAGCATCAGCATGACGTTGAGTATGTTTTCCACGCCCACCACCGGTTTTGTTGTGATGACGCTGACTGATTGTTGTAGACCAAATCTAGTGATGGATGACCTTGTTTCGATTCTTGTGCTTGCATTACCCAGTTACCCCCTGCGTTTCGACCTTTATGATTATGATAGCGTGATGACCTGTAGTCTAGAGGTTTCTTATGGACATGACCTTGCATGCGGATGCACATATGAACCTGTACCTATCTTATGCAAAGACTGAGCTGTTCCGCTGAAAGTTGGAGTTTAGACAGGTGACGGTGGGTTGTGATAAACTAGACGAGGTCTGGTAGGCATTGCAGGCACTGAATGCTGTGCCGTAGCCTCACCAGCAACACAGAGCCGGGCTTACATCCATGAGAGCTTATTGCTTACTTTGAGGGACAAGGCATCCGAGCATGTGACCACGAAGCCCTACATTATATCACTCGACTGTTTCCAAAGAACCAGAAATATCAAATTACTACATCGACTCTACCCATCCTACCCCACTCACAAAGTATACTTGAACAAAGGCGACTTGTGTCCCATCGACAACAACTCCTCATCACTGTACGTCTCGCGCGCCTCGCTCTCCGACATCTTCGCCTTACGCTTATTCCCCCAGACATACGACAGCTCCAAGATGGCCGCAGCCAACAATCCCGTCCCACCAAACGCCAGCGACAGCCCAAAGCCCGTGTAGTATTGCGGCTCCTCGCGGTCGAGATACATGTAGCTGCCGATGATGCCGCCGATATTCCCGATACAGATGTTGAAGGCCAGGCCGATGGCGCGGTGGCTGGACGGAGTGAGGTTGTTGGCGGTCCACGAGGTCGTGGCCGGGTGGATCGGGTAGATGCCCATGCAGGTGAGGATGACGGCGAAGAAGGCCGGGCCGACGTTGGCCTCGAGCGCGCCGTGGAAGGAGATGATGACCGCGTAGCCGACTACGACGAGACACAGCGGCGCCGCGACGAACGGGAAGCGCCAGTAGAAGCGGTCGGAGAGCTTGGAGAAGAACAGCGCGGAGATGGCGCCGGCCACGTACGGCGGGACGGTCATCAGCTGCGCGTTGGTGTTGGTGAAGCCCATTGCCTTTGTGATGGTGGGGAGAGTGAATTTGGTTCCTGATGGGTTAGACGGAGCTTGAAGAGGTGGAGTGTTGGAGAGGGGACGAACCATAGGAAAAGGAGGACTGGCAGAGCAGGATGTATGCGAGGAGATACATGCGCCAGTTGGTGAAGACGGCGAAGAGATCCTTCCACGCGACGCGCGACTTCTTCTCCTCCTTGAAATGCCCGCCTTCTTTAATGAAGTGCTGCAGCTCGAGGTAGCGGATCTCCTCGACGTCGAGCCATCCGCCCGACCGCGTGGGCGAGTCGATCAGACAGAAGAAACACATCACGCCCAGGACGACGGTGACGATGCCCTCGAGCAGGAAGATCCAGCGCCAGCCGGCCTGGCCGCCCACGCCGTCCATCTTGGCGATCCCGGCCGCGAGCAGGCCGGAGAACGCGCCGGAGAGCGCGCTGGCGCAGTAGAAGAAGGCGATGCGCGTGGAGAGTTCCTTTGGCATGTACCAGAACGTGCAGAGGTAGACGGCGCCGGGGAAGAACCCGGCTCTGGTGGGAATTAGTCAGTTTCGATTCAGGTTTGGTAGGTATTAGGTAGGGCTTACTCGAAGACTCCGAGGAGGACACGAGTCACCATCAGGCCGGCGAAATTCTGCACGACACCCGTCAGGGTCATGATGATGCCCCAGCAGGTGATGAGGATGCCGAGGTAGATGGAGGGCCGGGAGAAGGTCTTGAGGAGCATGTTACTTGGGACCTCTGATGGATGTCAGTTCCGGATTGAGTTGTCTGTCGGCGGGAATACACACCCAACAACACGTAGGGGATGAAGAAGATGCTGAGTGCAATATTGTACTGGATCCCGTCGAGACCCAGGTCATCGAGGAGGCCCTCGATCTTCGCGTTCCCGATGTTTGCGCGGTCTATATGGGAGATCAAATACAGCACCGCAAGCATAGGCACCAGACGAATATCGATCTATGCGCGAGAGTTAATCATGGCACAGAAAACCCACAGGGAGATACAGTTGATACCTTCCATAGCATTTGCTTCCTCTTCTCCGGAGGAAAGTTCAGATAGAAATCCGCATCGTCCGGTGCAAGACCCAGCACCTGGATGTTATCAATGGTGACGATATGGGACACACTCTCCACATGGTCGGGGTTCCTGATCTTCTCGTCCACCAGGCCGAAGTCACGATCACCGTGCTGGCTAGAAGTAGGGCGCGACGCTGGCATGATGAAAGACAGCTTTAGCTCACCAGATGGCACAAGAAGATGTCGATCGAGCGGGAGAACCGTTCTCGAGAAGACCAGACACTTTTATACACTGCCTCGTCTGGATCGGCGGAAAAGCGATGACGGCACGACATGGCCTCGTATGCCACCCGCCATCCCCACGGGGAACTCGCCACGGGGACTCGCGCATGCTCGGCTCATGAGCTGGACCTCGCTCGCTTGAGCTCTTCGTCTGGTCTGTTTCCGCAAGCCAAGAAGCCAAGAGGTGGCTAATCCGGGGTGCGGAGAGGGTTGGAGCGATGTTGCGGGGTATAGACAATGTTGATCTTGTGTTGGTTGATAATGGAATTGGGATATACAATCCGGTGCTTTGAGAAGAAAGTTCTCCTATGCTACAGTATGTTGGAGCATGGTAGTTTTGCAAGCGTCGTAGTATACGACACAACCACTTTGGCTTCTACTCCAGAGTATGAGTAACATCACAACATCACAGCCAGACCATGACAACGGCATTAGACCCGGCATTGAGCGATTAGGGAAAAACAAGCTAGAGAGACATACTCCGGAGTACGTCTTTGTGGCTTGCTTGGCGCGATCCAAGCCCTCATTTCCGCCGCTTTTCCGCCACATATCCGCTCATGCTTGGAGAATTATCCCCGACAAGCAGAAAGCTTGATGTTTGACTGAACATGCCATCTCAACCCCCACGTATGCTTCCTTGGCAAAGGATCATTGGAAAGTTTAGACGTTTCCGACATGGATCCCAGTCTATGAAGTGGTGATGACCGAAGAATCCCCACAGTCTGCATTACGGTATGGTAGGTTGCACAGTCAGGAGTCTGGTGTTACTGCATGACCATGATTGAGGGTAAGATACAAGCTGGCAGCACATGTCGTGAAAAAGACATTCTAAATGATGGAATCCATTGTAGCTATGAAAGAACTGCTAGAACTAAGGTACAACCTTCCGTACAGACTCTTCCACCTCATGCAACACCCGCTCTTTGTCCTGCGAAGCATCAAAAATCACAACATCACTCTCTGCCCAAGAAGGACGCTCCAAAATATCCAGCTGCGAGTCCACCATGGCCGATTTCATATAGTGCGCCTCCTTGGCTGAGCGGGCCAGTATGCGGTCTCTCAGTCCTTCTCGATTGTCCTTTGTGATTTCCAGCAGTAAGAAGTTTACATTCACCGGGTACTCCAACAGCCGAGTTAACCGGCGCAATTCATCCCGATAGACTGTTCGAAGCGCAGAACAGGTGACTGCAAGCACAGGAGCATCCGTGTGTTGCAAGCGATCCATCACAGCTCCACGGATATGCGCAAACCAATCCCAGCGGTCTTCGTCTGTGAGCGGGACGTTGTTTGCCATCTTCTGTCGTGAACTATACGAATGCAGGTCGTCGCCCTCGATGGTAGGAATACCAAATTTCTCGGCGAGATGGCGCGCTGCGGTGCTTTTTCCACAGCCGCAGGGTCCCGTAATGAAGATGACTTCGCGCGGCTTCATGGTTGTCACAGATGGAGGTGACCAACATTGCTGGCGGAAATAGTTCACAAACCGCGTCACAAATTCCTGGGTTAGGCCCGTCAGTTGACGCAGAGCTGGAGCTGCGGCTTGCGCCTTCTTGGTGTCGTAAAGAAGCACACGACGGGGCTCGTCGTTATCATATTTGCTCGCGAAAAACTCCACCAGCTTGATTGGAGGGTTCATGTCTGGGTCTGGGTTGGAGCTTCGCAGCCGACGTAGCCACTCTCGCTTGGGGACTTCTTCAAATTCCAGCCCTGCTTGTTCCAGCAGGGGAAGGAGGTCACGCGTCCAGTGATTAAGGCTTGGGCTGGTAACGTTCATTACGTCGGCTGCATCAGTGGCCAAGGTGAGATCGATCACACTGGTCGCCACGACATCCACTGGAGTCCAAGACAGAATGTCCTCCAGTTGAGGCAGAGCCTTGATTGTCTCTGCTGTTTGGAAAATCATGGGAATAGCTTCTGTAGCGTTCCAGATTCCATGTTGAGTGTCGGCCACGATCTGTCCTACACGAAGAACGCGGGCATTCATGCCGGTATCCTTGCGAGCACGGTTGACTACATGCTCGGTGACCAACTTTGACTGAGCGTAGCCCATACACTGTGCATGACTGAGTGATTGTGGGAGTTCTTCGGATACCCAGCTTCCGGGTGTACGCGCAACAGTACTGACAGACGAACAGAACGCAAAGTGAGCCGGGCGAGGTCTTTGAGCATCTAGACAAACGTCCAGTAAGTTGCGGGTGCCAGCGATACAACTCTGCTCAAAGCTTTCCAGAGCCCAGTTGAAGTTGACTGACCAAGCACAGTGGATGACGGCCGTCAATGACTTCACGATGTTCTGATAGACTGTTTCGTCCAGGCCCAGTCTGACTGGGTTGGAAAGATCAGCCGGCAGAGCCACAATCTTTCGTTCCTCTGCTGGACTGATGCTGTCAGCTAACCCTCGAGCACGGAAGCTCTGGCGCACCCGCTGAATAGCAGAAAGGGGCGAATCAGCCCGGACGAGACAGTATATCGTGCAGACTTGATGCAAATGAACTAACTGAGCCACAATGTGTGCGCCCAGAGAGCCAGTACTCCCGGTTACGATGATGTGCTCACCGTCATATTCACGAGCAACAGTCTTATGAATCGTGAAGTCGCAGCTGTACTTCTCAATCAGCCTGGCCATCCGTTCCTCGACCGGCACTTCTTCTTGAGGGTCATGCCCCAGTCGCAGCCTGGTCAGCTCCTTGGCCATACCCTCCAAAGAAGGGTTCTCGAAGACGAAGTTCTGAGAAAGCTTTTGACCGCCCAGATCGAGCGTTTTCAGTATAATACTTCGCAGGCGGATTGACTGCAAGCTGTCCACACCCAAGCTGAAGATATCAGTGTTGTCTTCAAGGGCCAAAGGCTCGATGGAAGCCACCTCGAGGAGGCTCTTCCGCAAAAAGGAGATCAATTCTGGCCCCTCGAGGACTTGGTCCCCGCTGGCATCTTCCTTGTCATACACCTGGTTGACGTGCTCTTGGAAGTCTCGGTAGAAAGCCGAACGGATAACAGTGCCTTTATCGGTCTTCCGGTACTTCGTATCTGAAGGCAGGACGCGGATCATGTCCTTGGAGATGTACGCATATCCAGGTGATTCGCCATTGCATTTCTCGATCGCTGGATAAACCGTCTCGATGACCTGCTCATCCGACATGGATGTACAGCCCTCAGCCCGGATCAGAAACAGACCCAGCCGTGGCCGATTGGCGCCGAATGCGATCGCCTCGCCGATGATAGAATGGTTCCGTGCCACGCCTTCAATCACCAAGGGGTTGGCCTTCTCGCCATTCTCTAGCACCAGTGTATCATCCAACCGTGCATAGTATCGCCATGCGTTTGGCGTCGTTGGGTGTCTCTCGAAGAGGTCCTTGGTAGCGTAGGAGTTGTCAGGGCGGTTGCTTGCGACCTTGGACGGCCAGCCTTCCAACACACACAGCTCGTAGATACCAGGCATATGCTCCTCCCAGCGGAGATATGGCAGGAGTGACGGCCCTGGGCGGACGTAGTCCCAGTCAAGGTCTGAGCGGTCCCGGAAGGAGGTCATCAGCTGGCCGGTTTCGGTGGTGCCATAGTGGGAGACCAGACGCACTCCATTTTGGACCAGTTTATCCCCAATGGGCTTGGGGCATGACGAGCCCCCAAACATTACTAGCTCCAGCTGGGCTAGCTTTTTCAGACCCTCCTCCGTCTCACAGAGTAGCTTAAGTCCATAGGGAACTGCATAGAGGACCTCGATTTCCGGATGATCCCGGAGTGTGGTAAGAAGGTTGGAACTCGTCAGGGGAAGGTCGGCATTGTACATGTAGATCAACTTCTGCGAGTGCATGGCGCGGAAGAGGCAGCTGATTCCGTGAGCGTGAAAAAGAGGCAAGGTGATGAAGCCCTTGAGGCCGAAGTTGTTTGCATAATTCTTCAGTGCGCCTGAATGAGTCTGGTAGATAGGCTTCGGATGGCCGGTTGAGCCACTGGAATGAATAATCCATGTAATGTGTTTGGCTTCGATAGCGCCGTCTAATTGAGCTGGAGGAAGTTTGGAGCCGTTCTCCAAGTGTTTAATGTAGTTCTCACGAGCTAGCACCGGCTGCGAGACGATCCCGGTCCGTTTGCTGATGTTCTGGGCTATAAGGTTGAAGCTCGGATACGAGATGAGGAACGAGGCTTTTGTGACTTCGACGAGACTGACGTAGGCGTCTTCGGCGATGCGTGTCGACAGCAGAAGCACAGTGTGCCCCAGTCGAGACACGGCAAGGAGTGTGATCAGGTACTCAAAGTCAGAAGGACCGAGTAAACCGACGACCTGTACAGAATCACTGGATGTACGACGCTGCGGGATGACTCGAGAGTACTCGATGGAGGCCGCTTCGACTAGGACGTGTAACTGCGAGGTGATTAGTATTCCCATGTAGACAAGAACGCCGCACACCACTCCTACCTGTTGAGGGGTGTAGTAAGTATATTCGGAGCCATGCGATGGATACGCAACAATGGGATCATTGCCTTTGCTCCCGGAAGCTCGATGTCGTAGAAGGTCATCGATTGTGTGGATCGATTGTTCGTTATCTTCAACGGCAGGTGCTGAGGTATTGCTTGAGGCAAGTGTTTTGTGCAAAGCCGGCGATGCCGCCGGGAGGACGAGAGTTGACGAAGCCATGATCGGGACTTATAATGACGACATTTATGGCATATGGTTGAGGGGTGGCTATGAGTACAAGTGTCTATATATATGGGAGGATTTAATGATGCGACACTGATTGTCACTCGGATATAGAATTTCCTCCGACAGCCTCCACCCTCCGCCTTCCAGGCAGACAATTTGAATTAACCCCGCCATCTGCGAATCTTCTTCCCCTCAGATCCGAGTAATGGAGTGTTTGCTGTTTCCGCTCTGCCTTCCGACAGTCGATATACCCCACTAACTTTTCCGCCGTGATGCAGGGGATCGAGCGGATTTCCCCACTCACATTTCCGCCTGCCCTAACTACTCCATTTGTGGGAGTAAGACATAGCCGGTCTCGAACTCTCGATGGCCATGGCCGCAGTACATATTGTTCATATGATTATTCTCACATGTCGTACCAGTATTATGGCAATAACTACCCAGCCCACAACCTTACAATACGTACCCAGTGACAAAGATGACAAATGCATGTATGATGCCACATAATTCATTGTTCTATCATCTATACAGTAAACTTGGTCCTATTGACAGGGGCTGCCTCCAGCGCCGCCTTGCGGACAGCCTCCTCCCCAGCTTCCTCAAAAATATCATATCCCCAGAACGCAGGGAAATTAAACCGCTTGTGGCGCTCAAGAGAGGTCAGCGCACCATACGCATCCTCGGGCAAGCGTTGCACCTGGAGGTTCGCGGCAATGCGAGAAGGCGTTACACTCTTGGACAAAACGACTGTCCCCCGCTGGACTCCCCAGCTGGCCAGCAGCGGACCAGGATCCATACCCAACTGACCGGCCACGTTGTGCACCAGAGGATCGTCGACTGTCCGCGGCTCACCCGTCTGATTGTTCCCGAGAGGCGAGTACGCCTCGATCACGATACCCTTGCTCTGGCAAAACTTGAGGAGATCGGGTTGCTGGAGATAAGGGTGGGCTTCGATTTGGTTTGCGGCCGGAACAACCGTCACCTGGCTGAGGAGCTCCTCCAGTCGACGGACGTTGAAGTTGGAGACGCCAATCGCGCGCACTTTTCCACTTGCCAGAAGCTTCTCCATCGCCTTGTAGGTGGTGATGTAGTCCACGTCGGCGAGCTCGAATACACCGTCGTCGTTCAGGGGGAACCATTTATCGCCGGATTTGAACGCACTGTCAAGAATAGATTAGCCTTATCGGGAGAAAGGAATAGGTCGGACAGGCCTTACCAAGGCCAGTGCATGAGGTACAGATCAAGATAATCCACTCCCAGGTCCTTCAATGTCTTGTTCAGAGCAGGCTCCACGTCCTCGGGAGCATGTTTAGTGTTCCACAGCTTTCCAGTGATGAAGATCTCCTCGCGGGGTACACCGGACTTGCGAATTCCGTTGCCAACCTCAGTCTCATTGCGATAGATGGCAGCACAGTCGATATGGCGATAACCATGCTTCAAGGCTACCTCGACGGCGTTTTCCACCTCCAGCGGCTTGGCCTGCCATGTTCCGAATCCCACAGCAGGGATCTTAGCACCGGTATTGAGAGTAAAGTGAGAAGGAAGAGACATTGTGTGTAAATGCAGATTTTGAGGTGCTTGTCTGTGAGAGCGCAGGATTAACAGACGCGGGTCACAGAGGAAGACTGCCGACCTTTAGATACAATCCCTGCTCCGACATGAGGCGGAAAACCGGCGGCGGAAAAGCACGATCAACAGACCAGTGCATCATGGTGGCCCACTTGACGCCGATGGAATGAAGCTCGTCACGAGGCTTCCGGATTTTCCCCGGATCTCTTTCGTACGGATACGCCAGTCGGGAGTCGCTGTCGGATATCCGACCTCCAGAACGAGTGATAACCGGTAACGGAGGCCCAATACCAAGCTCAGATTGGCAAAGCTTGGTACGCTTCGGTACGCCGAAGCTTTCCTCCTGCAATGCTTGGATCATATACAAGCAAACCTGGCCTAGTAGGGAATGTGGACCGGCGATTTCATGCGTTGGTCTCATCCTCAAGTACAGCGGGGTCAAGTTGGAATCCGACGTTGGAGAGGTCTGGGGAATCCGGAGAACCCCAGCCCTAATATAAACCAGGCCCTCGAGAGGAGTATCTCCTCATCTTCTAGTAGACTAGTTTCTCGCTCATGCTCTTGACATCACCATGGCAGAAAGTGCATCCAAAGCATCCTCGATCCATGTGGAGTCCACGAAACAGCCCAACTCTCCAGATGAGAGTTTCGAAGGTCTCTCCGAAAGAGACATCCAAGCCCTCGAAAAGCGCTGTAAGATCATCTCCCGAGAGAAGGGACGCAGCTTCTTACGCATGATACAGTGGTCCGCAAGATCGACCTCCATCTGATTTCCTCTCTATTCCTCCTCTTTATATTCAATATCCTCGACCGCTCCAACATTGCGAATGCCCGGCTGGGCGGATTACAGGAGGATCTGAATCTCTCCGACTCGCAATATCAGACGGCAGTGGCAATTATGGTACGTTGCTGCCCCAACCACATAGAATCGGGACATCTCCTAACGCATGCAAGTTTGTCGGTTATCTCCTGGGTCAAGTGCCGAGTAACATCGTGTTAACCCGCATCAAACCGTCGATCTACCTCCCAGCCGCGATCTTCGTCTGGGGCGGGATCTCAATGTGCATGGCAGCAGTGCAGAACTTTGCCGGGATCGTCTGCGTGCGTGTGTTTCTCGGCTTCGCGGAATCTCCTTTCTTCCCTGGTGCCCTGTACGTTGCCACTGTAACCGCCTCCACATTGCAGAACAATACACTGACAATTGTGGACAGACTCCTCATCAGTTCCTGGTACAAACCCTCCGAGATTGCCGTCCGCGTGGCCCTCGTATACTGCGGGAACACCATTGCCAACGGCTTCGGTGGTATGATCGCCGCAGGCATTCTGAGCGGGCTCGACGGCAGGGGAGGACTAGCTGGGTGGAGGTCAGCCAATCTCTCCGTCCGTTTTGGGATTGCCTCCATGGCCACGACTAACAGCATACTCACTGTATAGATGGCTCTTTATCATCGAAGGCGCAGGCACAATGGTGGCGGGACTTCTCGCCGTCCTTCTCTTGCCGGATTTCCCTCGCTCCGGTCAGCGCAAGTGGCTGACCGAGCAGGAGCAGCGCTTCGCCGAATGGCGTCTGGCCCGCGAGGCGAACAACGAAGTGGACGAGAATGGCTCCATCAAGGAGGGTCTGATTGAAGCTGTGACGGACGTCAAAGCCTGGATGCTGATCCTGATTCAAGTCTGCCAGCTTTCGTCGCAGACATGGACATATTTCTTCCCGGTAAGTCACCAGGTCAGCACGCCCAATTTTCATGGCTGACATTGCAAAGACAATCGTCCAAACGCTGGGCTTCAACAATATTGTAACCTTGCTAATCACCGCGCCCGTCTATGTCTTTGGGTTCATCACGGCCCTGGGAAACTCGTTTATCGCGAACCGTACCAACCACCGTGCCATTTTGATCGTCTGGCCACTCTGTATTGACATAGTTGGCAATTTAATGGTCATTTCCTCGCATTCCACGGCTGTACGATATGTCGGAATGTTTCTCATGTGTTCTGGGTCGTATTCTGCGTTCAACGTGGTTCAGGCCTGGATCGCCAGTACCATTCCGCGCACGCGAACTAAGCGGGCTATCGTCTATGTTCTTGTCAATCTTTTCGGGAATTCCTCTAACATTTATGGGTCTTATTTCTTTCCCTCTGCCGATGCGCCGCAGTATAGGCCTGGGGGAATCACGCTATCATCATTTGCAGCTGGTGGTATTGTCCTGTCGACTGCTTTGGCCGCTTATCTGCACTGGTTGAATGTTAAGGCGCGCAGACAGGAGAATCAAGATGGTGAGATCCGGTATAAGTATATATGGTAAATATTGGCCAATGTTCTGAAACGTTTAGTACCTCATGAATGTGGCACCCCATGTTTGACGACTCAGACAAATTATGTACTTCATTCGTTTAGAAGCATAGATATATACAAGTTGATAGCCGCACGAGTCTATCCGAAGTATGCTAGATCATGGTATTAGTCGCTTTGCTCAAGGATTGAGTAGAGGGAAACATACTAATGGGCAAAGTATCCAGCTGAGGCCAGAAGTCCAACATCAAATCTTTGTCCATAGCAAATAGGTCAAACAAAGATTCTGTCCGCGGATCCACCAAAAACTGCTCACTTGATCGTTGTGGCCCTGCAAACTGATATGGCGTCCCCGAAGATTCGGCCAGTGGATTCTCCGCACTGACTATATCCAAACCTCGTACCTCTCTGTGATTTGGGTGTGGAGGGCCTTGCCTGTTTTGTTCTGCCTCTATATGATCCGAACCTACCCGCGCATGTGGTGACCCGTCAGAGTGTAGCCTTAGGCCTAGGCGCTCAAGCTCGCGTCGAAGACCTTGCAGAATGGCACTGTATTTCCACGATGGAGCATTCCGAACAGTGGCATCTGCGAGGTGATACTGGGCTGTTTCGGAAAGACAATATAACATCGCTTCATCGAGAGACGATGAGCGGCTGTCGGGGCTAGTCGAGGCATAGCTGTGAGTGATGTGAAAGATGCGACCGCGTTGGACTTGAATCAGATAGATGTAGATAATTGACAAGGCATTGAATGCAATATACTGCGAGTACCAAAAGGCGTGAAAGAGCTGGTTCTCGCGCACAAAGGTCAGAATCAGCTCAACGGCGTCACGGGCAGCAGTGAGGCAAACACTGAGATATTGGCGGTAGCTTGGGTCACAATCCGGCCAAATTTGCCCGTAGTTCCGTAGTAGCAATGGACGAGTAATGAACATCAAGACGTGATATCGCGCCAGTTGGAGGACCGTCAGCTGGCGCTGGAAACTGGGAATCAAACTGCTGGGGTGGATGATTCCGGATAGAAAAGGGGGAAGCTCCGCTTGCCACTGTGCTACTCTCGCGCACAGTGCTTGGATGGTGTTGATCTCTTCACGACTGGAGATCCCCGAGACCACGTATGGCTCCTTGGCAGCCTGAGCGAGAATCCGTGCCAGCAGTGCATGAAACACTGGAGCGTCCATCATGCAGTCGCGCTTAGGCGGTTGGATTGTTGTGGAAGTCAAATCCTGGTCATTAACCCTGGCCGGCAGTTCCTCGTCCAAGTCTTCGTCGTGCCACAACCTAGGCCGCCCTAGAATTACGCTCAAGTACTTGTCGAGAGTATACGAGCACCACAGGATGCGCCGTTGACATTCGCGCTGGATCAAATCAACACTACCGGGATCTCGTCTCGGGCGTCGACTGTGCAAACCAAGCGCCATGATCAGCTGAATGGCAGTGCCTAGGGTGAACCATGCTTTGTGGGCTCTGGAGGAGCTCACAAGATAGAGTACCATAAGAAAGCGCGCCTGGGCCGATTCAAGACTAGGGGCCCCCGTCTCGTGAGAGAGCAACTGGTCTGCCTTGATGTAATATAGCTCGCTGACTCGCCAACCTCCTTCATCTGCGTCTCGCATGCGCCCTTCGGGATCTACCTGAAACATGGTTGCAGTACTAAATGCCAGTAATACTATGGCCCGCGATGCCGTCGATTCCCCTGATTTTGTCAAGAGAGATGTTCCGCCCTCAGCCTGGACATCACCTTGATATACGCGACGAACGATTACCTCCACCGTCGGCTGATGAAGGATCCTGTAGGTTGGCGCCGCGAACTCAAAGTATCGACGGATCAGACTATCCGCTGTGGCTCTGTCAGGCCACTCGAAATCCTCGAGCTGCACCTCAGGGGCTACGCGGTCCCCGTACAGGAAAATTGAGGTTGCTGATGTGCGGCTCCGGTCTTCCCGGTTCGCAATCACATTGGAGGTGGTAGTGGGGAGATCACGGACGGCGCGGCCGAGGAATGAATGTGCGGATGTTGGCCCCCAGTACTGGTCCGTGACTTCCGCAGGCGCCCGCGAGGGAAGAGGTTCCCCTGTCGTATCTTCTTGCGCGGTGGACTCATCGATGGAAGAAGGCGTGTTATGTTGCGGAAAGGATGGCGGAGGGCTGACGGCGACACCGCGGTGGTAAGTGGTGTTGTAGGTACAGTCAACCTTTCGCCTTACGCATGGGCCACATGGGAGAGTTCCCGTGCAGGCTTTTTTCTTGAACTTGCAGGCATCGCATGCGCGAGTGACTTTCCGCATTTTCCGCTGAGGCATGTCGGAAGCCGATGGGGGCGCCTGTGGAGACGAATCCATGGCACGTACGTCAGATAGGGCCTGGAGATAACATGGCCTGGAAACTTCTGTGTCTCTGTAAGCAGATATTGTGTTGGCCGTGATCTGTTGCAGTAGTGGTTGATCTCATGTGTTCTGAAGATGGGTTGCTTCCCCGCATTGTTGAGCGGATGTTGAACGGGTCTGCTTTCCTTTTTCCGCCATCACGGGATTTCCGATGCCCTAAGGTTGCTGAAATACCAAGACTATCATTTCATATCCTCTCATTTACCCTAGAAGTCGGACTGTGCACGTTTAATTGATAATTGGACGTCGCATGGATAGGAGGAATAATTCACTTGTGAAGGGCCCATGCGCGGGGTCAGTGTTGTTGTTGTCTTGCTTCAACGATGACGATGACCGAGTAGTACGTCGGCATTCAAGAAAAAAGTCGCCAGAGAGCGTTGTGACATTGCACGTGCGAAACTTTCTGTACCAGCCCGGTGACCACACCACGGTATTATGGGTGTGCTGGTGAGATATCCGCTGTTGGTGCGAGAACGTCCTCAGAGGAATATGAAGCAATGTACTAATAGAGTTAAGAGAAGTCTTTTCGCTTGATGATGCTCGGGAGGATTCTAGTCACCTAATACTCAGATCCAGTGAACTATCGCAAATACTGACTCAACCACTGATGTGGCTTAGTCCAATTGTATTGTCTATGATTCTATTCTCATACTTGTCATCTACTGCTCTGGCGGAAGAATATGACTCTCCACGCTGTCTCAATCATACCGTTGATAACGATATGGTTCGAGCTTGAGTAACTCGGTTCGTCTATCTACAAGGGTCCTGGCCTGGCGGGAGGATCATGCAAAGTATTGCTGTAGTTCCCGTCTTAGACCTCTTCTTTCGGTTTCGGTTAGTGGCTAGAAGAATATGTACTGAAGCACGTAGGATATTGTGTCGGTCATGTGAATAGCAGCCAATTGAGCACTATACTATTGGAATCTACAGAAAAGCATAGGATAGTATATCAAGAGACTAATTATTGGTCTCCTTTGAAAATGTCAGGGATCCTCCTCCTAATCTATATATAAGAAAAAGAGAGAACAGGCTATAGAGAAGAGTATAAGCGTGATAATCTCCTAACAAACAACCCTTAACATACCACCAATCTTCCCATCGATAGATCAGCCGATGATTGAGCATCAAAAGGCGAACAACCCAGCACGATTGGAAGCAGGAGGTACGCTAAAATCCACGGTATTCCCTTCAATCAGATGCTTGCAGTAGTGGCGCTGATCAAACCTTAGCGGCACCATCCTCTCGGGACCAGCATGGTGTGTCAAATCCTTAGGGCCATAGCATCTGCGGCTGAGGTCAGGTACATACAACCTCCGTCTTGCCAGCAGCCAACCGGATGCGGATCGGGGAGTTCGGGGTATGTTTGCTTCTGCCTATCGGAAGCGTGGTCCCCGAAATCAGCGAACACAGGGAGGATCTTCCACCACCATCGAACCAGATTTTCTGCCCTGAATCGTGGGCGTGCAGAAATAATTGTCAGCATTGTGGGGGCACTCCCGATGGCCCGCGGCTATCGTGCCAAATAGTGGGCTGTAGAAGCACAGTGGTCCTCTGTTGAGTTCCAGCCACAAGCCACTCGTATATCTCCAGTCAATGATGGAAGCCGGAAGTAAGACCCGGTTGCGGAGAGCATGGCCGAAACCAGGTGGACTACTTAGCAGTCGCTAGTTTCGTCATGGGGATCCTCTCGGCAGGGCGACTAATTTAGTCTCTGCATTAGGCTGGACTGAAAATCAGCTAGCCTCTCCACGCGCAAAAGTACGAGTCCGCTCGATCTTGTCATGGCCGGGAAGTGGTTGTTGTGGTGTGTCCGCGCAGGGTCCCTGGTCGGCTCTCCATAAGATCGAGACACTGGCTCAGGACTGAACATGGCAAGCAATCAACTCGTTAGTGATAGACCTTTAGGGATTTGCGACCATCAGAGTAAGGGATCGTCCTACCGGAAAGGATCTCCTCTTCCCAGACCCCCATTTCGTAATCGACCAACCCATGCTGTTCGATCCGATCGCACAGCTGAATGAGCTCTTTTCCCAGATTCTCCATCACATCGACGCTCAGTAGACTCGTATGCGGCGGTTGTCGACCCTTTTGGAGTAGCTCTTCTGTCATGTCCTTCTGTTTCTGACACAGTGCCAGCCAGCAGATATTGAAGTCGTTCCAGAGCTGCAATCGATCGGAATGAGAGACCTGGTCATCCCGAAGTATACCTAAGACACCAACGACCCAACAGGATGGGCCCCTGAAATTAGCGTGGGTCTGATTGCTCGGGTTTTGGTCGCATTATGGAGTCCTCATGCATGCAAGCGTCATCTGAATCATGGATGCTATGCACCTAGTTGCGCAGGGGAAAGAAAAGGGTGGGTAAGAAAAGCAATGAGGAGGAGGGCCTACCAAGGTCCCGCGCATTAGTCACAAGCCACTCGGAGATTTCCAAGAGCGATCGACTAGCCTCTACCAATCGACCGGTGCGCGTCTGATCAAAGGTCCCGCGTAAAGCTCGCTGGAACTGGCCATAGGCTTCGTTCAGGTTCGCCGATTCGGACACCTCCTGCGAGGACGATTGCGGTTCCTGTTGCTGATGATGCGATGGCGAAGATGGCTCCAGACGTGGGGCAGTACCCCCGGAGGGCATCTCGGCCATAGTTGCGGGAAAGGGCTGCGTTGCGGTCGAGCGGCCAATGGGACCCGGCTGATTATAAGCGGACAGAGACAGGTGCGAATTCAAGTAGGACGAGCCCAGGGCTGGAACCCCGGCGGCCGTCGGGTCATTGGGAGGGAAATATTGTGGAACGGAGAATTGACTGGATAGGGCCTCCATCGCTGCAGACTGCCGTGCCGAACCGTAGGATGACACGACCTCGTACGGGGTTTGCGCCGGGCCTTGCTGATTGAGGTTGTACACCATCTCGGAATCATAAGGCGCGAACGGCTGCTGGACTTGCTGTTGCTGGCGCGGCTGGTCGCGCAAGGTCGGCGCATAGTGTTGCAAGTCGTCTCCCTGTAACGGAGCGTCCTGGAAGGAGGTGTCTGTGTATCCATAGTCTAGATAGGCGGGCATTCGGGACCGTCCATCTCCACGTGTTGTGGGCTGTCCACCGGAGCCTCTGAATCGCTCTGAAGACCCGGAGGGCCTGGACGCCGTACGGCGGGCCATTCCCGTGCGTGTCGCAACGCGAGGCTGGTCATAATGCTGCTTCATGCGCCGGGGATCGCCATCCATCCCACCCAGCCGGTACCACACAGAGTCCCTACACGTGGGTTCGAGGTCGAGGGACCAATGTGCCGGAGGGGAAAGCGGCGGGCTCGCGTAGGATTCCAGCTTGACGGAGAGGGGGTTAGATTGAACGGTGGAATCTTGATTGTTTCCCTCTGTCGCAGGGATTCGCCTGTCGCCTGGGAATGTTCTCTCGGGACCTCGCAAGGACTGAGATTTAAGCTAAAACCCTCGGATATCTTTCTAGACCTAAGCTACCTTGGGCACGCGACAGATGGATCTGCGGTGAATCGTTAGCCATTGAGTTATTTGGAAGACTGTCGAGAGCCAGGATTGAATCCAGAGTAGTGCGCACTCAGTCAGAACCCACCAAGAGAAGAGAAGAAACAATAAGCGCGTCTAGAAGCCGAGATGGGGGGAGAAGGAAGGGATCCGAAGTATGGGCGAACAACGGGCAGGGAAGAAGGGAGGACGCAACAAAGCTTATAATATACTCGCAGGCGGGACAATGACGGAAGGGCAAATTTTAGGGGGAAAAAGATCAACCAACAATCAAATAAAGCAAGCGAGTCCGACTAATAGCATCAAGTGGATGGGAGTCTTAGTCTCCGAGTTGCAGCCCAAACTTCTTATTGGGACACAACACAATGGAATCACCAGGATGGGGGCAGAAGTGGGGGGACCAGCCATGGATGGAGTTCCCGTATTTATAGTGATCGATCTGGTCCGTCGAAGAATGGATGACGATGGGGAAGCTCTCCAAGGACGAGACGGTCTGTCCGGATGAAAGAAGAGACAGACTGAGGGACCCGACACACTGGGGCGCTGGTGGATGATCGCCAGCCTGTCAGAGAGACCGTGTGGGAATAGGATCGAAAATCGAAATTCAAATTACAATTGTGATGCGGAAAAAGAAATCAAAATCAGGATGTTAATAATAATAAATGAATAAATAATAGTCGGCCAGATTAATGCTAGACATTAAAAAAGCAAATAGCGTCCGCCAGAACTCGCACGAAGAGAGGGGGAAACACAGCACTAATGGGCGTGGGTTTCTTTATCTACCTGTTTTCTCCTAATTTTTCTTTCGGTCTGGGTTTTCTATGAGAGATGGGCTCCTTTGTCGGGAATGTTTATGTTTTGTTTCATACTTCTCCTGATCCAACCTCACCGACAATGTCGGTACAGTGAAATCTGACCGCAGGATTCCTCTTCTTCGAGTGCATGCATATTCCAAATCTTCTCTCCCAGATTTACTTTTGGTAAAGTTAGACCATTCGGCTGGGTCAGATGGTGCCCAGAGGGAAGCGATCCGCCGGGGGCGCCGCAGGAGAATATTATTAGGATGAGACTATGGTTTAGTGCCATGACTTGCGGCCGGATCCATCGAGTCCCTACCCGACATACATACATCCGATGCACACTCAAAGGATGACCAAAGGGAAAAATTTCTTTCAGCTAGTGGGCTAGTGGAACTGATCGGCTGAAGTACATAAGTACATAAGTACTAAATCAATAAATAAGAAAACCAGTGGAAGGGATGTGTGGAGGAAGTCCGGGCAACACCGATAAGGTTCCCTGCCCAGTGCCATGGGAATGGATGGCTTTATACCGCTTTCAGGCATTCCCGCCGTCAATCCTTGGGGTCTGGAGATGGTGGTTCCATTTCCCTGGTTCCCCCGAGTGGGTTCCGAAAGCCTATTCAGTCGAACCATTGCATAGCAATCCGTTCCTCGCAGTCAGGGGGAGGGCATACCTCTACTAGTAAGTGATGCGTACAGTGGATGGGAACGCGGGAAGAACCGCTGTCGAACCAGAGTGACGGTCATCTGGGTCCGAGTATATGAATCCAATCTAGAGTAGGTATATTATATTACTTCATTCCCCCGATCCCGTAAGTCGCTCCGATACGTCCAGCTGCTCTCGGTGGAAGTAAAAGGCCCATTAAATCCTTAGGAAATATATTAGTCGCGGTGTTATCCATCAACTCGAGACGGCACAAACAAAGGGCGTCAGAAAGAAGGATACGAACAATGGATCCCGATCCACAGCCTCCCCCTGCGCACGACCTTTTCCCAGCAGAATGGAAAGGGGGTGAACCAGGACACTGTCTTGGTATCTATCCACTATCACACCAGCCAGGCTAATGAAATCCCCACCGGGCTGAAATGATCTTCTGACGACCACCATTGGTGGCTACGCTGGCTACCGTCCCAAGAGTCCGTCACATCCGACGATCCGCGCGTGATGGTTCGCAGTCCGGTCCATGCACTACCAGAGCTAAAGCAAGAGGGGAGGCTGTCATTCATTCCGAACGAATCCATAATTTGGAATCTCCCGTCCATGGGCCATTCTCGTGCCCTTCACCGGGGAGAATGCTGCGGGATTTCCAAGGAACACACAGTGAGGCGTCTCAGCCTCACGCTAAGGGTCTTGGTCCGAGAAGGGGAAATTGTTTCTCCCGAACATGGAAGGGAAATATCCTCTGGCGGTTTCCCAAAGCCATGGGCCATCCCTCGTGTTGGCGTGTGGATATCCATGCAGCAAATCTATCCACTCTACACGCCAACATGAGGCGTAGAATTAGTAGGTACCCAGGGCTCTGGTCACGGTAACTAAGTGGTCTCAGGTTGCATTCGAGGTCTCTTGATATGATCGCCTTCGGGTTCAACCGGTCTTTTACCATGGGTATATCCATTGGCTCACTATTGCACGCCATCCCAGGGTTTCTTTACCAATCTAGGAATTACATCCAGAACATTTTCTTCCTGTTTCTATCCAATAAAGAGGAACCGCATTTGTCCTTATGCGCCCCTAAAAGCGACTACATACGCCACTCGTCGCAGCCATCCGCCAATAGATTAGATTCCACCATCCCAGACTGGCTTATGTCCAATACAATGGACGATTCTCAACCGATCTGACGATGCCGATGCCAGATCAGATCCTCCCTGTTCAATGTCGTAAAAAATTCAATGCATTTCCTACGGCGGTCACTTGGAACTACACCGCAGCATGCATAGACAATATTGTTGTCTCGGTGCTGTTGTTGGTATACTCCTTGTACCCTCGATGTACTCTTGCATTGTCCTGTTGTCTCTACCATGATTAGATAACTGTAAACTGATGTCAGACCCTTTTTCAGCTACATACGTGTAAAAGGTACAAGGCCGTATGCAACCTCGTCCCGTCCCGGCCGGCAGTAGCGATACCCGACGTACTTGCAGGCATGACACACCCATTCACCGTCAATCACTTGACCTCTGGGCAGCAGAACATCATAGGCACAAACCGTAGAGCGTGCTGCATATGACCTCGCCTCATGCAAAAGCTGACCCAAGGTCGTTCATCTCTTGTCAGCTACTGTGGCCACTTTGGGCAAAACGCCATAGGACAGAAACTGAAAGGAGTGACTGGAATGGCCGCGCACTTTGTCCGTAAGTCCCTTTGGACCCTCTGTAACTACATTCCCTGATGTGGCCACCTCGATTCGTTGACTGCTGCACAGGGTCTACCGAGGGCCTGTGTCTGTCCTCAGTGGAAAGCAGGTGAATGGTCGTTAGTCGCTAGATGAACATGGACACAAACACTGCCAAGTCGGTACACTGTTGACTCAGCGCCACGTTATAGAACGATGAATTACCGCCTCAGCGTGCTCAATTGTGTAACCCCGTCCAAAACAAGCTGGTCCATATCTTAACAGCTGTGCTAGTAGTGTGGCGTGGACTCGAGGTCAGATCCCCAGTCTCAGCACTTGGGTGTTCATGCACCTGCATACCTCGACACTGGTGTCCACAGTATGGCAAAATAGTAGGCAAGGGACGAGAATAGGGAGAAATCAAGAAAGTCTGCTGCGCAGGGGATGGAAGACGAAAAACCAGCCATGTCTAGCAGTGCTATTGCATGTTGTTCCACGTTTGTCGGAAGGGTTGGACAAAATATCGTTTCTTTTTTCTCCTCCTTGTCCTTCGTCATTCTTGAATGGCCTCAGCCAATGCAGATGCGTGGAGCGTGGCTTCGTGCAACGGTCTGGACAGCTTATGTCCAATAGTTCCATTCGTCGGATGGATTAAACGCCAATAGCTACATGCTCATCGCCGAGGCTCGTGTCTCCAAAGTGAAAAACGACCCGATGCGGGCATTTTTTGCAACACAGGATATATTTTCATCGCAAGACAAATTGATAATACAGGGGTGAAGGAGGAAGAAAGAAAAGGGGGAGGAATGAAACACAGTACTCCATATGCATGTAGATCCAACAAAGAAAGGGAAACAAATCGTAGACGGGAAGCCCCGAAACCAACCAGATAGATATACACGCCTTCACCGTTTGACCCAGGTGGGCATCTTGCGCGCCTTGACATGGCCGGGTTTCTTTCTCTCCACGCGACGGGCATCCACCGTGATAACGCCAGCTGGAAGAGGAGTTAGCAAATGATTCCGGAAAGAAATCCACGCCGCCACCACAAAACACATACCTTTCCGCAGAAGCGGCTTCAATGCAGGCTCGTGAACCAACAATGCCCGCCCCAGGGCCAAGGTTACCGCCTCAGCCTGTCCAGTCACGCCTCCACCGCGGACGTTCGCCCATACATTGTACTTGTCCAGCCGGGAGGTACACCGCAGCGGCCAGGTCGCGCTCTCCCGGTCGTGCAGCCGAGGGAACGCCTCCGCCAGAGTCTTTCCGTTGATCATCACTTCCCCCTCTCCCTCGACGAGATGAACCACAGCCGACGAAGTCTTACGCTTTCCCTTTCCACGGGCCCGACCCATCTCGTCCACCGTCGCCGGGGCCGGCTTGTTTCCGTACGGGTTACCGGGACGGAGGAAGCTCTTCAGCGTCTCGCGCACCTCGTCGGGGACCAGGGCCGGGTCAATCCGGTTCAGGCGCTGCAGGATCTTCACTAGGTTCTTGTACTTCTTGGTGGGCACCGGCTCGCCGACGAAGTCACGGAACTGGGGGAGTTTGAACCAGGCCATCCGGGGAGCGTCGGCCGGAGCTACCGTCGGTAACGAGGCATATTTCGCGAGAATGTGTTCGAGGTGCAACAGGTGGTCGATGAACTTCGGGCTGCCGGAGAAGTAGGCGGGAGAGGCTGGAACGATCCGAGCCGGGCGAGCGTTGAATTGAGAGAAGTCGATTTCGGGCGCGGCGGGAATCACTTCGGCGGTAGCATAGCCGCGAGTCGACGAGAGACTCGGAGAAGAAACGGCAGGAAGAGAGGAGCGGAGGAGGGTGGAGCGCCAGGGTGAGGAACGTCGGAGAGACTGCATCGCATGGCGGATGCAATTGGGGGTGGTGGATGCCATGATGGATCCTGACCAGGGCGTGTTATCCGGGGCACAATTGCATTGGCAGCTCTTCCGTGAAAGGCGATCCTGAGGTTTTTCGGGGCAGTTGGCACGTGATCGGGGAGCAATTGGTTCCTCCGATGCCGACGCCGTCTGATTCGCACAAAATTTCCAACCGTCTACTTTCTCCCCTCCTCCTTTTTCCTCTTCCTCTCCTCTTCATCCTCCCCATCCCATCTTCACAATGGCTTTCGGAAAGCTTTACGGTCTCCCTGTACGTTCTTCTTTGCCCATTTCATCTGCGCCTGCTGTCTTTTTGTCTTCTCTGCGTGCAGAGTTGACTTTCTCGTCATCGCGGGGTCGTTGGGACATCAGCTAACAGGCATCTTGCAGGACAACCCTCGCACCATCTCCATCCTCGTCGCCGCTAAGGCGAACGACGTGGACCTGGAGCTGGTTGAGACCCAGGCTAACGCCAACGCTGACTTCAACAAGTCCGCCGAGTTCACCAGAATCAACCCCGTTGGCAAGATCCCCGCCTTCGAGGGTGCCAACGGCTACACTCTGTCTGAGGCCATTGCCATCGCTGTGTATGGTACGTTTTCACTTTATCTCCTTTCCATTGCATTGTTCATATCGCCTTCCCTCCCCTTCAATGATGAGCAATTTTATTATAAACTAGTTATCCCTGGCAGAACTACACTGTTGATAACCTAACCTCTGAAATTTTCTGGGACCTACCCCGCTTTCGGGCAAAATTTTTCCATCTCGTTCAATTGACGTTGTCATGGCTACGCCTCGGAACATCCTTTGCTAATTGTTCCTTCTAGTCACCTCCCAGAATGAGAAGACCACCCTCCTGGGCAAGACCAAGCAGGACTATGCTTCCATCCTCCGCTGGCTGTCCTTCGGCAACTCGGAGATCCTCCCCCGTATGGCTGGCTGGTACCGTCCTCTCTTGGGTCTCGATGCCTACAACAAGAAGAACGTCGAGGATGCCTCCAAGGTTGCCCTGAAGAACCTTGGTGTCCTCAACACCTACCTCACTGCCAACACCTACCTCGTTGGCGAGCGTATCACCCTGGCTGATCTCTTTGTCGCCTCCCTCCTCACCCGTCCCTTCGCTACCGTCGTGGACAAGAAGGTCCGTGATGAGCACCCTGCCGTGACCCGTTGGTACAAGACCATTGTCAACCAGCCTGCCTTCAAGGCTGTTGTCCCCAGCCCCGTCTTCGTCGAGGAGTGCATCAAGTACACTCCCCCCAAGAAGGAGGAGAAGCCCAAGAAGGAGGCCGCCCCTGCTGCTGCTGCCCCCGCTGCCCCCGCGGCTGAGGAGCCCAAGAAGCCCAAGCACCCCCTGGAGGCCCTCGGCAAGCCCGAGTTCGTCCTTGACGAGTGGAAGCGCCAGTACTCCAACGAGGACACCCGCCCCGTTGCCCTCCCCTGGTTCTGGCAGAACTACAAGCCCGAGGAGTTCTCCCTCTGGGCTGTCGACTACAAGTACGACAGCGAGCTGAAGCTCACCTTCATGGCCAACAACCTGATTGGTGGCTTCCACGCTCGTCTTGAGGGCTCTCGTAAGTACCTCTTCGGTGCCCAGTCCGTCTACGGTACCAACTATGACTGCGTCATCCGTGGTGTCTTCCTCGTCCGCGGCCAGGAGCACGTCCCCGCCTTCGATGTCGCTCCCGACTGGGAGAGCTACGACTTCAAGAAGCTCGACCCCTCCAAGGAGGAGGACCGCAAGCTCGTTGACGACATGTGGGCCTGGGATGTCCCCGTCACCGTCAACGGCAAGGAGTACCCCTGGGTTGACGGCCACGTCTTCAAGTAAGCGACGAACGCAAATTTCATGATGATGACCTCTTCTTGTTCTTCTCGTTGGGGTGAGCATCTCGATGGTACTCGGCCTTAGAAAAAATTCTCCAGCTCCGATCCCTTGGGGACGCGGAGTACTCCTCCCGCGGGGGTCTCCGTTCCTCTCCCGATTCTTCTTTTAATATTCCCCCGCTACGCTTTTCATGTGGAACGGTTTACGTCTTTTCCTTCGTCAACCCCTCTTCAAAAGCTTTCTTTGGTCATGTCCAGTTATGAATGCGATGTTGGATGATGCAGTAGCCAGGTAGCTAGCAATTCAGTGAGCACTCTGTGCTGGTACCGCTACATATAGTTCCATTGTAGTTGAGCCTCGTATGTAGTTGTAGTTTATTTCGTGTTCTATAGACGAGATCTAATATGTAACGTGTTCCATGCAAAATCTTGGGTATCAAAGTCAAACAGCAAATCAGACATCTGTGCACATCACTCCCGCTGTACATTTAACGATTCCTCCAGACGATCCAGGAGGAAATTCGCCGACCCCACCGACGACACCGGCGACGGCGACCGTTCAGGCGACGGCTCCTGCGGCGTCGACGACGCAGACGCACTCGTTGTGGTTGTAGACTGTTCCGTAGCAACCGCTGCGGCTGCGGCATTCTCCACACGCGGGTTCTGGGCCTCACGCAGAGACACCGCTTTCTTGTCCCGCTTGAGCGCCTTGCGTTCCTGCTTGCGGGCTTTGCGGCGCAGCTTGCGCGCGGCCGCAACGTCGTCCGGGTCGGCTGCGTCGCCGTCGCCGGCGACAAAATCCAGGACGCTGGTCCCCGTGAGCTGGGAGGACCACTGCTGGAGCACCTTGCTGACGTCGTCGTGGCGGGACAGCGCGTCCAGACACTGCAGGACCTTGGGGAAAATGGCGGCCTCGTCGATGCCGGGCTGGTTGGTGAACTCGGGAATCTCGAGGATGTTGTACGGCTGGCTGGATGCCTTGAGCTTGCTGTCGTCGATCAGGATGGTGTTGGTCTGGTCCCAGTGGGGGCCGCCACCCGCCGCCGCCGCCGCCGCCGCGCCGTTCTTACCTTTCTGGCGTTTGCGGGTGGCGCGCGAGCTGGGGTACGAGGCCTGCACGTCGTCGCTGGCCCACACCGTGCTGAGCGTCTTGTAGACCTGGATCTTGGCGCGGTACTGCGATTTGGTCAGGCCGAACTTGTCGCGGCCCCATTCGGCGACGAGCGCGGCGCGCTGCTTGCCCGTGAAGAGCTTCTCGCAGACTGCGTTAACGGTCTCCGGCTGCGAGCTGGACCAGATCATCACCTTGTACTTTTGCAGGAGGGTGTCGAGGAACTGGTCGAGGCCGGCGCGGCGAGCAAACACGGGTGGCATGCGCCGGTGTTTGCGGTATATGAGCGTGCCGTTCAGGTCAAGGATGACGAGGAGCGGCCGCGGGAAGGGTATCTTCCGCGGTGGCTGCGAGGACTGCGTCAGGTAGGATTCGGTTGGTGCGGGTGGTGCGGGTGGTTCCGGCGGGACGGAGCTTCGATCGTGGCGTGGGCGGTTGAAGGGTGCTGAGGGCTGTCCGGTCATGTTGGGGGCATGTGCGCCGGCAGGTCCAGCTGCCGCGAAGGCCAAGGGGTCGAACGGTAACGGGGGAAAGCCGCTGAGCATAGGCGGTGCTGGCAGGTCCGGGAGTTGTCCGCCGAAGTTCATGAAGGGTGGCGGCGGCAGAGGAGGGAGGAAGTTCATGGAGTTGCTCATTCCGTTCCACGATGGCGCGTTGGGATCTAGCGGGAACTGCATTTGTGGGTTGGGCATGTTCTGGGAGAAGAATTGCTGCGGGAGTCCCGGGTTGCTGGTCGGGCCTGTGGCTGGGGGGTAGCTAGGCAACCCGGGGAAGAAGGGCATATTCATGTTCGAAACACTCGCAGCGACTTTGTGGCTCGGGGATGCATTCGCTTGGGAGCCGCGGGCCTGCGTCTGTGGAATCGAATTCTTCTTCGCATTGCGGCCTTTGCGATTCTTCCGAGAATTGACTGGTGCACCGTTTTCCGGCGTTTGTGAAGCGGAATTGCCAGCATTCTGGGGAGTCGACTTTTTCGGAGGCCACGCAGGCCATCGGTTGTGGTATGGCCTCCATGATGGTTTCAAGTTGCCCCCGCGCGTGTCTCTATATTCGAGTCTATCCTCCGTACTCGACGGGGTATCGCTGGACGCTCTGTGGGGTTCCATTTCGCAATTGGCAGGTCGAGGGTATTTCGATGCAGGTGCAGATGAGAAATATGTTCGTGAGAATGCAATATGATACAAGGCTGGTGTATTCAAAACGGACTACTATGGTCAGCAAACAATCCGTAGGGTAGCAGTCGAATGAGATGCGGACCTTGGACAAATCCCCGCTCCGGGGCAGACACTCAGTGGCGGCCACTGACGAATAAGACGACAAACTGGAACGACGATAACAACAATCGAAAGCAGAGCGACATCTCAAGAACATGAGGACATGGGAGCGGAGGGATCGTCAAAAACGAGCGATTGAAGACGGTTTGGATGGCGAAATGAGAAAAGCATAAATGAAAATTAATCGCGACAATCTGCCACGCCGCCTCCCCCACCGCCTTAGTGGCCGGCAGTATCCACGCATTTTTTCACGCCGCCTCCATCGCCGCAGTCCAGCATCCAGATACTTTCGTTCGTGATACGCGAACCACGTTATTACAATGGCTATCTCTGATCTCCTCAATCGTCGAGTGCGAGCGCTACCAGATGAAGATGAGGAGGTCTACTCCGATGCAGCGGGGTCCGAAGAGCTCAGCGACGACGGACAGTCCGATCCCGACGATGGCAGCCATGGTTCCCTCCCCGACACCGATGAGTCCCAGGACGAGCTGGACGACCACGAACAGGAGGATGACGACGACGACAGCGAAGAAGACGACAACCCCGACGACGACGTCAAGACCTCCCTCAGCAACATTTCCTTCGGCGCTCTCGCCAAAGCGCAAGCATCGCTAGGGCCCAAAAGCAAGCGCAACTCCAAAACCATCGACGAAACGTCCACTGCATCGCCGCTGGACGACATCCGCGCCCGGATACGGGAAGCGCGTGAACAGAAGCGGCAACTTTCGTCGAAGACGGGCGACGAAAAGAAACCCGCCCGGTCGTCCAAGCACGCTCCCATGGTGCAGTCGTCCAAGCGCGCAGTCACGCGCAAACGCACCATCATCGAACCCCCGGCGGTCCCCAAGGCGCGGGATCCGCGCTTCGATCCGACGGTGCTGAGCAAGAGCAGCCGGCAGAACCCCGACGCGGCCGACAAGGCCTACGCCTTCCTGGACGACTATCGCAAGTCAGAATTGCAGGAGCTGAAGGAGAAATACGCCAAGACCAAGAATGCAACCGAGAAAGAAGAGCTCAAGCGTGCAATCCGGTCCACGAGTGACCGGTTGCGTGCTATCGAGAACCAGAAGCGGGAGAGGGAGATTCTAGCGGAGCATAAGAAGAAGGAGAAGCAGCTGATTCGCGAAGGAAAGAAGAGTAATCCGTACTATCTGAAGAAGTCAGACCTGAAGAAACAGGTCCTTCTGAAGAAGTATGAGAACATGAACTCCAAGGAGCGCATGAAGGCTCTGGAACGGAGGCGCAAGAAGGTGGCTTCCAAGGAAAGGAAGGAGATGCCTATGGAACGAAGGGGGTTGGAGAATGATGCTGCACCAGCGCATGACGGCCCTGGACGAAAGCGGCGCCGAGTTGCATGAATGTGTGGTTATTTAGCGATTTTATGAGTACATTGTAACTGAAACAACTGCAGAATCATACGAGTAAATTTGATGTTCTCAAGCTGACAGTGTATGTGGCCCTTAGTGCTCTATATACTAGTAGGTTTGTCGCAGTCGGGACGCGAGATGGTATTAAGTCATTATGCCGGTCTACCGGCTGTAGTACAATAGATCCGATCCAAAGACGCCTGAGATTTGTCGGATATCCAGAATGATGAAGAAGCATATGAAAGGGTGGATGGACCCAGGAGGTGGCGATGCTATGTCAAAAAAAAAAAAAAAAAAACGAAATAACCGATACAATGGTATCCAAAAGCACAAAAAAAAAGCCCAAGGCGGCCAAAAGAAATGAATGCCAAAGAAGGCGGAGATGGGAATAGATATAGACATGAGTCTTCAGCGCATGAACCATGAGAATACAAAAAACCGTGATAACGCCAGACCAAATAAAGAAGCAACCGTTGGGTTCCCTTCCATGGGTGGTATAAACTAGAATGAAAAAGAGTTGAAAGAAGGTAAAGGAGCAATGACTATATCATAAAGACCTAGTCCTCCATGAGCCTTTGCGCGGGCATGATCGTGGTAACCCCGTAGATAGTCGTAGTGTTGCATGTTAATCGTGCAGATGTAGTCATCCGTGGTCAATACAATGCCCACGAAGGACTGTCGTATCAAAAGTGCCATAATACTGCAAACCTTGGGCTCCCAGTAGTGCTGTTGTTTATGTATATCGAAGTGGGTGAATCATGTCCACTTCACTTATGCACACAACAGAAGAATGGTCAACGGCCTTCCAAGGCGAGAAAAGAAGACATCTTGTCTTTGAGAGACCACTTTCTGGATTCAGGAGTGGAACAAGTCCCACGCGCGGGCACACAAACTCAAGAACTCCTCTTTCTTTCTCCGTTGTGTCTCGGGTGAGTCTCTGCCCGCCCCGAAGGGTCCATAAGCGGCACTTGATCCGCTCATAGCGGGATTTGGCCGGTAGTGTGGCTCAGGTCCGTGGCCCAGGGGAGGGCTTCCGTTATCCTGCTCGTACTCGCTTCGGGGGCGCCGACGAGCGGTGCCCTCTGTCGAGAAGAGCACCGGTTGAAGAGCAGGTGCGGGCGCATTCGACATGGCAACGGACTCCAAATGGGGCATAGCGGACTTGGGGCCATTCGCGATGCGTGGGGATGGCGGGGTCGGAGGCTGGTGGCCTCCGTAGTGTACAATTCGAGGCAAGAGCTCTTCCCGTCCGCCGGACATTTCCTGTACAGCCTCTTCGGCCGAGCGATATTCACGAGGCCGCATCGAGGCCTGGGAAGAAGCTCCCGGGATCCGTGGAGACGGCATCGGGGGGAGGTTGTTCGACTGGGAAGAGTTGGAAGCGGAAGCACCTTGGTAATACTGGGCGCGGTTCACATCCCGTTCGCGCGTACCTAAAGCATCGGATCCAAACACGTCGGAGAGGGGTGGGAGGCGGTTGTTGGTTTGGGTAGCAGGAACATGATGGATATGAGAGGTGGATCCCAAAGTAGGGCTGTGGTTGACGACATGGCGGGTCAACGGCTGCGCTTGCTGTCGACCCGTGAACGTCTGATTCAAGGGGGCGGACTGGATTACGCGCTCATTCGCGAATTGGGTGGCAGACGGAGGAACGATCGACAATCCAGGGGGCGGTTTTCTTTTGGAGCTCTTGGGGGCACCGAACGCCTCGGACGGTTTGGTGCCATCGGGGCCGTCATCCTTCGCCGACCTTTGCAGTCGCGATTCAATGATTGACCTCTGTTGATCACGGACGGAAAGACTGCGCTGTAACTGTTCGCGCATGATGGGATCATGGGTTTGGAATCCGGGAGAGAGACAGGCGATCCCGACTTCCTGCATATTCACGCCTTCGCGAGCTGTCATGGGGCCCCCCGGCGGTCGCGCCGATAGGCCACCAGAGGTTGGAAGACTACTTGAGAGGTCCAGTTTCCGGGGTCGAGGCCGGGTATGAGGCTGCATGGCGGGCGAGGCGGGCTCCTTCTTTACAATCACCTTGGGAGCATTCTGAGACCTGTTGCTCGGTTAGCATTACCGGTGCTAGATGACCACTCGTATGCAGGAACGTACGTAGGCGTCGTTCGCTTTTTCTCCGACGGCGAACTCTTGGTGGAGGAACCATCACAGGAGGTCGCTGATGGGCGCGGCGGCGTCGCGCTCGTCTGGTTGCTACTGGAGGCGGTGGGAGCCATCGTGGGGCAACTTTTTGGGCTGGGATCGCGAGTCATATGTGGAGAGGTCAAGGAGGCAGCGGTCGCAGGCGCAACCGCCGTAGACATGCTGGCTAGAGAGGAAGCGGGGAGGAGATTGAAGTAGAGCTCCGGCGGTCGGTGACGGTGGATCGCCGTGGGAAGCTCCTAATACTGCCGAGCCAAAGGATCCGTACACGAAGATGAGGTGTGAGGACGGTGTCAACACACTCCAAGGTGTCCCCGTCGCGGTATATAAATGTGCTTCGTGAATGGCGGTGCAACCCCGAAGTAATGAACGGTCAACCCGTCTGCTGCAAAGTCGGTATCAAGCTTCTCTTTGTCCGCGACTCCTTGGACGAGGCCGCGCGATACTGGCGGAGAGCGGCTATACCTCTGGGCTCTGAGAGGGCGACAAGAGGAATCGGAGGACGGAGGGAAGGCGATGGGACAACGAAGGGGCCGACGGAAGGAGGGAGGGGAGCCAACCGACAAGTGGCACTGAATCCAGGTGTTGGACCAACGGAATGGAGCGAACGGGCGTGGAGGGATCGTTGGGACCGGCGCTTAAGGCAGGCTAGCTGGCGGCAGTGTGACAATGCTGAGAGGTCGGTCTGACCAGGGAAGGGCCAGGAAGGGCCGGGATGACGGTCTGGACCTGGATGGAGGGAGGAGGGAGAGAGGAAGAAAGGGAGAAAAAGGAAAAAGCGAGAGAGAAAGAAAGAGGAGAGAGAAGAGAGAGAGGGGAGGAGGAGGAGTCGAGGATAAAGGGCGGAGGGGAGCAAGATACCTTATTAGTATAGGTCGAGGAGGACGATGGGCAAATGAAACAGGCCAAATCAAGGTCAAACGGATCAGTCGATGTTTGAATCAGAGAGAAATACTCTACTACTACTACTACTACTACTACTACTACTACTACTACTAATAATAATAATAATAATAATAAAGAATAATAATATTTATTATTATAAAAAGGTGGAGGAAGGAATCCATTCCAACTCCTGAAAATAATGTTGATCGAAGGCTGATTGGGGCTGCCTGAGACATGGTTTGTTTCTGCCCGCGATGATGTGACACTCGATTAGTGCTGATTTTTATTAGGATTATTATTATTACTTTTTTTTTTCTTTTGTATTATTTCCAGTTCTTTTAGGCATGTACTTAGAATTCTTATAACTCCTAATACATGATAGGCACATCTACAGACTCTTCCTTACCTCCACGTCTTCTCCTGATCGCCCGAAATAACAGTCCTTCAGTAGTAGCATTGGTGTCAATTCTTCAGAATCTCTCAGTACCCTTTATTTGCAACTTCTAATACTGTCGACCTAAGTAAACATGGACAGATCGGGATATTACCTAGTACCTACTAGGTAGCCCGTAACACGGTCCTCTGATGGAATCCACCGGCGCCAAACTGGTGGAAACAATAGTCCAGCTTCGACCCATGAATCCAGTGCCTTAGTTGCTTAATCTCTATCAAGCTGATCCCTCACAATTTCCCTCGAAAAAAATAATGTCCATAAATTGAACAGGCGTAAATCTAATATTTCAATGCATTGATCGCTTGTCATACAGCCAGCCCATGTGGACCATCGTGTCTTCCTTCTCTCAAGGCCGTCCGTCAGACATAAAAATCGGTCGAGAGCCCCTCCACACCAAACCACCAAGAAGATCGCCGATTGAGCATCCTCCCGTGGCTGGACTTGGATCGGGGACTTTTGTTTCATCCTCATCCACCGCCACCTGATTCGTCATCGATCCCCCTCCATGGCCGTGGTGTCAATTGTCAATCCAGCCTGGACGGGATCAATGCATCCTGGATCGATGAGAATTACACCCAACTTAATAAGGTTTGGCAGCCGATCGTCCTGACCATCACGAGCATCCGACCAGTTCTGTCGCTGCTTCTTATTATTAAGACCTTTGTTGGGTCTAGCTCTCTTCCAGCTCTCAAGGTGAATCCCGCTGTCTTCTCGCAGCGCATGCTCGATTAGGCAGTCGGCCATTCGCGCCTAGACTGAAACGAACCACCAAAGTACTCCAATAGGCGACATCCCTCGACTACTACTACTACCACTACGGCTACGACTGAAACAGACATGTAGACAACAATTGCACTACAACAATCCGTATGTCTGTAGGTAGCAAGGAAACTCCGACCCGACCTCAATTACCATCCGGAGTACCCTGAAAGGCCGGATTCCAAGACATCCTCTTCCGAACAAATCAAATCCTGTCACTTCCAGACAGACCAAATGCAGGCCGCTCCATCCGGGGGGGCTGAGATTGGGATCCAATCCCTGTTGTGGCCGCAGCGCCCATGCTTGTTCGGTCCTGTCGGGGATGTGCGCTAGACATTAGTTTGCGTCCATGTGCAGTAGGGGTCTCGACCCAGGTCCCAGCTTGGGAGAATTCATTTCCATCCACGTCGTCTGTGTTTTCGCTTGGATTTACGTCCAAGAAGAGCATGAATCTTCATTTCGTACCTACATGCGACTCAAAGAACCACACTGGACACTCTGTTTCTATTTCCAGCCCGTCATCGGAAAGATTCGTGGATCGCGGGGACAGAACCAAAGCCACGAGTAATCTGCCGAGACCCATCCGACGCAAATGATAATCCCATTCTTATTGTTTTGCTGTTATTATTATCATTGCATCCTACTATTGTTTGTGATCCAATTTCCCAAGTGTTAGTCCTGCCATTCATCGTCCTCCGTTCGGCGGGCCCACGTGTGTTCCTTGCAAATTACATGCCCGGACCGAGCTGCCATCATTTCGATGAACAACTAGTTTCTGGGTCGCGTGGAATTCGCTCTATCTATCACCTGGGTTCCCGCCCTGGAGAAGTTCGGGCTTCTCGTGGATCCAGTTGACAGCACGAAGATCGTGTATCTATCCATTTTCTCTACCGCACAACGTGGCCATCGTCCACAAATCACTCGTGCATGAACCGGACTTGCGCGGAGATGTGGTATGATTTTGTATCGCGATATTCTCTTCTCTCGATCCTTTCTCCCATGTTGCCAAGCAGGGGGTCCCTCCTACGAGACACTACTGACTCTCCAGATCCCCCTCGAGTCAGTTCTCTAATTAAATACCTAGATAGCGGCTGCTATCATCACGCAACGGCCATCGTCTGCACGGACTGTTGCTAATAATATGAACGGGTTATATTAAGTCTCCCATGTGGGCGTGGGGTGGTCTTTGCGTTAAAGCCATCGAGTGAGCGGGTTTGGGCCGATCGCAATATCGTCCTGTTTGGACAGCAACCCCATGGTGTTCATTTTTAACTCTGCGTTCCTGGATCGCGGCACTAGTTATTCTGCTTATTAGCATCAGCAGCCGGATTGCCAATCTGGGTCTCTAGTATGGAGGTTTGTCTCGCTGGGGCTCCATTTGTACCTTGTTCCAAGAGACGAACCTTAAGTAGGTAGTATGTGACTCCCAACAATGACAACGCACAAGCACTTGGTTTGATGCGATTCCGGGAGTCAGACCAGGGTTGTCTGAGTGATGTAAGATCTGAAGTATGACGCTGATTTCCGTGGTATATGCAAAAGGTCAATGGCTCGGTCGCCATTATATATCCTGGCACTATCAATGCATATGGTTGGAGATCACCGCACCCGGATAGGTATATACATAGTGCTCTCGGGAAGCTATCGGATATACCAACTGGGAACGAGTCAGGTACGGGCGCATATCTTCAGATATAGAAGCACAAAGTATGTCAGACAGAAATATTGCCTGCATCTAAATCTCAAGTGTAGAAAAGAAGCGATAGAGCTGTGATGCATCTGGATTGACCAGTTGCCGCGCGGCATCATGTCCACATCGGGAAGGCGGTCACCACCAGCTTCTATCGATAACCAATTTTCGCTTTTTTCTCCCGCCGAATTCGATCTGGAAGTTTGCGACGACAAGTGCTCGCTATATCATAGCAATTGATCGACTCTTTTATCTGCATTCAGATCACTGTATCTTCTCCCGAGATTTTCCAACCTCCGACTCGCTCGGCACTCAGCTCCCGTCGACCTCCGGACATTCGACTCTCCCTGAGCCATACTACACCATGCCCTCCTCCGTACACTCCCAGGACCAGGACCAGTCCATGATGGACGCCGCGCCCCAGGAACAAGAGCAGCAGCTGGAACAGGAAGATGTGCTGGAGCTGGAAGAGAAGCGTATCGTCATTGTTCGTCTACCGCCGCTATTCTCAGTCAGAAGATCGATGCATACTAACCGGAGCAGCTCCCCGGCGCCACCGAAACAGCCGCCTCGTTCCAGTTTGAAGGCGAGGGCCACACGCTCGGCAATGCGCTTCGATACGCCATCATGAAGAAGTACGACCTGCGCCTGCATTTGTTGATCGGAGGACTCACGCTGACTGGTGACCACAGCCCCCAGGTCGAGTTCTGCGGATACACCATCCCCCACCCGTCCGAGACGAAGATGAACCTGCGTATCCAGACTTACGGTAAGAATACCCTGTTTCCTCAGGTCATGCAAGGGGAAGCAGCTGACGGACCAGACACGACGAATGCGGTCGAAGCCTTGGAGAAGGGTCTGGATAGTCTGATGGATCTGTGCGACGTTGTGACGGAGAAGTTTACCGACGCGCGCGACGCTTTCAATGCCACCGAGGCTGACAAAATGAGCGCTTGATTTCGTGTTATTGCTGGACGTGACGTGCATATGTCTCTTTGTGTAGACCGGGTGTTTTGTCTTTGGCGTTGTATATATCATGAGTTATGCCGTGGGTTCGAGCTGTTTTTCCCGTGTTTGCAACTCAGCATCATTGGATGACCTAGTCCTGTTCAATACCGAGTCAATGCGTAGCGTAGATGTGGTCAGTGGTGGACGTCCACTGTCAGTAGGTATGTGTGCGTTATGTATATCCAATTGATCCATGAGACCATGGAAGTCAAGCATCTACTTTAGACAACTACGCATGCACTGACACACAAGACTCACGTTAGCTAGTTCAACAATATTTACATAGCACTCTATCGCGCCACCTCAGGATACAGAGGACTTCCGATGCATGCAGAAAACAAGAAAAAGGAAAAGAAACGAGACAATCGATTTAATTGCGGCCCTCAAGGAAGCCGGAGATGAAGTTGGGAGGTAGCCGAGCACCGGGGTCCTCCTCTGGCCGGAAGTACTTCATCACATGCGACAGCTGCTTCCAGTAGTTGAGAGTCTCCTATAAGCCGGGTTAGCATCTGTGCGAGGACGCCGGGTTTGGAGAGATAGAACAAAGCCACAGGACGTATAGATGCCCGAGTAGCTGATCTCCTCTTCATCCGACAAGGAGGACCACTAACCTGGAACTCGGCGTGGCTCTGGAACAGCAGCACGTCGACGGCGCTGAGCTGCTTGACGTAGCGGTGCTTCTCGAATTCCTGGCGGATCTTTGTGCGGATGGCGGAGACGGGCATGTTCAGAGAGTACATGGTTTGGATCTCGGGGGACTGTTCTCATCAGTATGCTAGTTACATCCTGTTTGACTGTGTGATTGTCGATCTTGGTTCGTCGGGGTGAATTGGCATGGGTGTGCTGGAGTGGTGCGAGATATGCGGTAGGTGATGGCAGATAATATGACAGGGTGGGAGACGAGCTCATCCACGGCGACATAGGAGCAATTGGGAGTCACTGACCGCTCTAAGCCATTCTCTGTACGACGTAAGGACACGACGTCTGGCATCGGCCCAGTTGACCGCTGTAGCAGGCGAGACAGGTTAGCTATCTATTCCGTCCATTGACATCGCGGCAATTTCTAAGTGTCGGACCGGGTCTGGGTCCCAGGGAGGACGTACAGGAGCGCGTGCGCTGCGCGAGGTAGGTAGGGTTGATGGTCATGTTGAACGAGGCAATTCAACAATGTGCTCGACGGCGGAGGGAGAACGAAGCCTGGACGGGAGGGAGGAGAGAGGGGAGGGCAGAGGGCCGTGGGATCGCTGAGGAGGAAAGGAAGAATGAGGTTGGCTAGCGTGACGCCCGATGGTCCGCCCGGCGCTGCCCGTTTCACCGCCTGCCCGTTTCAAAAATTTCTGTCTTTGTGATGGACTGGTTTCTTTTCCTCCACGCGGGACTTTTCTTTGCTCCATGTTCATAATTGATTATCTTGATTAATCTTGTGTCTTGTTTTGTGCTCAGACGGTCGGTTTACTGCCATCGTCTGTCTCCCTAATTCTCACGACCGGGACACATCTATCGCCCGTTGAAAATTTCCCGGCGCATTCGATTGCCGATTAATCAAACCCCGTCGCTCCCACGTGCTGAACAACACCTCAGTATATTCAAACGAGAACAATGGCACCGACTAAGGGCTCTGCCAAGGGCAAGGCTGATTCGAAGAAAGGCAACCCCTTCGCCTCCGCGTCGAAAGTGAGCAAGAAGAAGGCCGCCAAGCGCCCGCCGCCACAGGAAGTCAAGTCGAAGGCACGCACCGAAGCGTCGCAGTTGAAGAAGACGAAGAAGAGAGAGTATAGCGAGGCCGAGCTGGACCTTCCCAAGCTTAATACTATTACGCCGGTTGGTGTGGTGAAGCCAAAGGGAAAGAAGAAGGGCAAGGTTTTCGTTGACGATCCGGTGCGTTTATTTTCTCTCTGATTTACCATGTGGTTGGCGATGATACTGACTATCTTTGGGTCTGCAGGAGGGTATGGCGACTATTCTTGCTATTGTCAACGCGGAAAAAGAAGGCCAGATCGAGTCCAAGATGATGAAGGCTCGTCAGTTGGAAGAGATTCGGGAGGCCAAGCTGAAGGAGGCTGAAGCCAGACAAGCGCAGAAGAAGTCCAAGCTGGTAGGTTGAAATCGGCTCCCATCATTAATGCCATCGATTGGATCGCTGACATGGTAATTGCAGGAAGAGGCAAAGGACTCAATCCGTAATAAGAAGAAGCACAAAGGCGATAGCAACGGGAAACCAGCTTCTAAAACGGCCCAAACTAATGATTCGTCTTCGAAGTCAAAGGGGAAGAGAAAGAGCGTTTCTTTTGCTTAAACAGTTTTGTAAAAAGCATTCTGTCTATAGTCTATGTATCTAGATGGGGTTCTGGCGTTTGCACTGGTCTATGTGTTCAACAAACCGTGATATCAATGACAACTCATGAGAATCTTGCCTGCATGTCCAGCTCAAATCTTCGACGTGCGCATGCGAAACATGTACTTCTATTTGGACACTGCCAGCTTCATGTCCAGTTTCCGCCGAATCGGGTTGAACTCTGGCTTGGGTGCGGTGTCCGGCTCCTTGCTGGGATCGGAATGGTTGGGAATGTGGCCGGGGAGTCTCTCCGGATTTTCAACCACAAAAGGGGTGTCAAGGTCGATCTCCTTCGCCATAAAGTTCAAAAAATTGTTTACCTACCGGGAGAGGTCAGACTGCTTCATAATCGATAAAGTGTGGTGAACTTACCGGCTTGACAAACCATCGGTCCCCTCCAAGCTCGAACCAACCGAGATGTCCACCCCAGGACGTAGTCATCATGACTCCGTAGGGGTTTTGTTTAATCTCTTGCCATGGCAGTGCGTTGGCAGATGCGATCTTTAGACGTTAGAATTGGCAGCTGAACGCATGGTATCTTAGAACGCACCGGATCGTCTTCCGCCTGGACAACGAAGAAGGGAATACGGATGTTCAGCATAGTATCAACTGAGGCAGCATCGCGATAGTACGCGCCCTCGGTGGGGTATCCCCAAGAAGCACATTGTACGGCCCTAGACGTATCAAGTCAGCAACTAGGCCTCATCGCCAGTATAGTAGCTGCTTACCGATCAAACTCGTGCAAGTAAGTGATGCTCCGCACCTCCTCAACATCAATGCGAGGGTTCTTCGAGACAGCCTCGACGTGCCTATATGCGGTTAGAAAGAACTACTCCAATATGCGAGCACACATACGCCTCGAAAAGCCTCTTCATGCTAGATCCCATCACTCGACTGTACGCAAGGCCGATAGACGTGCTTTGCAAGTTCGCAGAACTGACTTCGAGATTCCATGGGCTTGCAACCAGTACGGCCGATTTCAACAGACACTTATCTCCTTCTTCTCCCAGGTACTAAGAAAACTCGTTATACATACAGGCTCTGAGAATGGCAGGGAAAAAAGACTTACGTTAGCCAGGATATTTGCACCGAGGGAGAAACCGATGCCAAAAAGGGGTCGGTTCGGAAACATTTGGCGCAGCCATTGAACGGCTTGACGCACATCCCACGTGGCACGGGCGTTGTAGAGCACGCCACTGCTGATGTTCGTCTGCGCGCAGCCTCGCGAGTTGATGACGCAAGCTTCCCAGCTTCCATCGGCAATCAGGGGGTGAAGAACGTGACGCAGATAAAGCTCGTGCGAGCCACCGCTGAGGCCATGAAGTACCACCAGCATGGGTTTGGTGTCATCCGACGGGAGAGCAGCGAATTCTTCCTCGGTGAAGAAAGCGGTCCGTTCGGGTAACCCTGACGGTTGGGTGTACTTCCTCTCCGGATCAGTCGTCGGGCCATCCTGGGGAACTTCGTACGGCTCGGTCACGAAGTCCACTGCAAAGTGACCAGTGAGCATGGGGGTGTTGGCTTGTAGTACCCGGCGTTTGTAGTACACGGGGACGTTGTCAAACTTCACCGTCGTCCACGCCGTCTGCAGATGACCGTTGAAAAGGAAAGGGTTGAGCTGGCAATTTCTTGGAGTCGCAGTCCGACAAAGTTCTGCCAATGTCGTCTGCTCTTTAGACCCAGACTTGCCAACTTTCTTGGTCAGACGAAGACTGTTATCCTTTGCGTTGTAGAATGATACTCGGCCCGTAGGGCGCATCCACGATATGAACCCCATAACGAACAGTCCGGATAGGAGAATGGATACCGGGAACAAGTCAAGTAAGCCGGATGGGTCGCCCGCAGCCATGAAGCTAAGTTAAGTAAATTTAAGTAAATAGTGTACTTTGAAAGATGGGACTGAATCAGAACAGCGTTATGAAGCGGCCGATTCGGTTACCAACCAAAATACTGAACCACAGGATATGCAATGGTAAGATGTTGGCGACTATACCTGAGATGAAGCTGTCACGGATGTCTTGACACACCGCAAGGGTGGTTTTTCTCCCGTTTGACTCGGCCCAATGATAAAAGATGAATGAATGGAGATCCGATCCGCAGCGATCTTACTAAGCCACAACGTCGCTGGGATGGAGGAAATAACGAATGAAAGAAAAATATACAAGTTAATGTGTGAATGGAGCAGTTCAAGGAGGGAGAGCGACTGGAGATGAGAAATTTGCAACAGATGTCTTGAATCGACAGACAGTGGCAAGCCTCAGGCTCCGATAGGGCCGAACCTTAAAATAACAATCGATTGTACCTCGGTATCTCTAACTGCCCTGATACTACTCCTTTAGGCATAATGCGCCAGACACTTGCCTATTTCTTCATTCGACATCCAGAGTTTAAATTCTCTAAATGACGTTTCTTTATGCCTTGTTTGCTTTTATTCCGTTATCTTTTCCCTGCATACCCATGAACCCCTAAGCTCAAAGAGTGGCCAAAGTGACGTCTGATTGAATAAGATGATAGGTGTGTATCTTTAATTGGAGCCAGATCAGCCCCGAATACTATTTTATACAGTAGCAGTATAAAACTCCAATCCCTTATGATTTTGTTGTCTTTTTCATACTCTGTTCATCGTGTCTTACAATCCTCTCTAATCTCTATCTTGATTAGTGATCGACAAGGGCGATCATGACATAAGCACCTTAACTTGATGCTATCACCACGTGATCACCACCCTCCAAAGAGTCGACGACTGACTGCTTTGCCCGATCATGCGACGTCGAAGTCACCGGACCCTTTCAGCTCGTGGCTCAGTTGCATTCGATGCCTCTTCCTTGGATTTTTCTCTGTTGCGGATGGATCGACATTTCTCTCCTCGTTGACTCTGCGGCCTCGTGGGAATTTCCAAACGGCGCTTGATGCGGCAGAGCGGGGCTTCCGAATGCGGAAACTCTAGTAAGAAGCGGCCGGATGCCATCATCGACATGGTGGTATTCCTCCTTCTAAAAATTCCCCACCAGTACATGCCTGTTGCTGTCGGTAGTTGAGACTTTGGATGCGGCTCCAACCTTCAGTGGTTCTGTCTCGACCAACCAAGAACGAGCTCCAGAATGTGCGCTCGAGTGGACAGACTGATAACGCTGCCTCCGCTGTGACCCTGGCGCGTGCTCCGTTTGCGTGCAAGGCTGTAGACATATAGGTGGTTTGCTGCCCAGGTCAAAAGGCCCTCCTTTACGTTCTTATTCTTTTGGCGGCCGTCTTTGTCACGCGGTGTGCGACTTGGTATCTCCATCCTCGTGTTTGCTATATACACCATGCATCCCCATAGCCAGCAGGCAGCACGCTGGTTCTCCTTCGATTTATGAACTCCTGATCACCATTTTTTCCATAACACCGTACAAAGGCCCCAAATCAAAGTCCCAATAATCGGTCTGCGTCAGCTCCTTTAGCCTTACGGAGCAGCTACCCATGGTCAATACAGTCTCGCACCCGATGGATATGGCATATACTTTTCGCCGTGCTGGAGAGAAGTTAAAGTTAATCGCCAAGATGAACCGCTGGACACGAAACCACGAAGAGAGGCAGAAGGGAGAGAGTGGATCGCCTAAACGGTCCTATCTATTGGAATTACCCACAGAGCTTCTCCTGGAGATCATTTCACACCTCACGGTTCTGCCAGAAGCCTGTCTCGCGTTGACCTGCAAGCGACTATACGCAATCTCTGGCGCTATTCTAGACTCCAAGTCCCTTCATTTCAACAAAGACTTTGCACCACTCTTCCATCACTACCGGAATGGACATAATTTCGTCACGCCTCGATGGCAGCTGATCAACTTGCTCGAAAATAGTAGGTGGTGGGCCTGTGCTAAATGCCTGAAGCTCCATCCACGGAGCGCATTTCCGTCTCGGGAGTTGCGACGGAAGGCCGAAGAACGGACTTGTCACTTGGGAGAATCGGCTGGAATCGTTGATTTGTGTCCGTGCAAAAAGCTGACGTACCGCGATACTATCGATCTTGTCGAGCTCCTGAAAATGCGGCAGAAATCCGTGGACGTTTTGTCCTCCCAGTTTGGGACGGGAGTCCAAAACCGATTCTGTTGGCACTCATGCACTGAGAATTACGGTGCTACCCAGTTGGCGATCGACATTTACCCGGAGTTGAACGAGCACGACCAGCTCATGGTCAAGACAGAGTACCATCTGTCAACGGCTTCGGGACAGTTGGGCAAAGAGGAGTACATGACGCCTCGGTTTGGATGCGCCCATCGATCTGTCGACTTGTGGCTTTCGAGTGTCTGTCAGACCACTATCTGCCGACTATACGACAGCTTTTGCTCCTCGTGCAAGCGCATCACGGTATGCAACAGCTGCGGTACCGCCTTGAAATGCCCGCGCAAACAGCCCTGTCGTGTGGAAGAGGAGTCCGGCAAGGCGACCTACTTCTTTTGGACCGAGAGGTGTCTGGGAGGAACAACGCCCATTCCCGACCAGGTGTGGGCATCGCAGCGCATCCACCCGGCCGAGAATATGATTGACGTGGACAACTGCAGTGAGCTCTGTCCATGGACTGTCCGGGAGCATCCTCCCCTCAACAGTCCCCCCACCTTAGGTATGGATATCCTTGAACCTGGGCTGCAAGATCAGTCGATGAATCAGTTATATTCATCAATAAACTTGATCTGACAGGAACGCATGACGGATGAATGGAAGTCGTGGGCTCATGATTGAATGGTTGGGAATATATACACTATACACCGGCATTGCTCTCACATAGATGGACTAGGCGTTGTTCAGGCAAGGCCCTGCGTTGGATAATTGTATTGTCATCTGCTTTTTAGTTCATGTTGTTGGACTGTATCAGGATCTGTCTTGCTTTTGTGGGTGGATTTCCTGGGTGTTTATATGGGTATACCCTTTGTTACCACGAGAATTGTCATACTATCCAGTATCTTCGTCAGTCTCGCCTGTAAACAGCGTAGAAGTCGTGTTGTCTCACCGCCTTGGGGTTTATCCGACCCGACGCGCAAACGGAAACAAAGTCCGCTGATAGACCAAAAGGGTAACCAAAGACGATTGTCTCGATGACCATCAACCGTCCCAGCAGCAACTCTTCGTACGCCCATTTCTCTCCTCCGTGACTGGTTTCATGTCCTTCATCTACGTCTTGGGGCGATGAGCTATCCACCACCCCACCACGGACAATATCCTCCGCAGTATATGCAACATCCCAACCTACCGCCTCAACTGACTATCCAACCGCAGCAGTTGCTGTACAACAATGCTCCCCAGAATGGCTCGCCATATCAATATAACAAGCCCATGGCCTATCCCCAGGTCATGATCCCGACATACCCTGCCTATGTACAGTCGTATAATCAACAACCGCAACCGCAACCACAACCGCAACCGCAACCGCAACCGCATCCCCATCCCCAGCATCAGCATCCGCATCCGCCTCAACCTCAACCGCCGCCCCCGCCGCAACAGCAGCAACCGCAACAGCAATATGTCAACCCATCCGATCTGTTTCACCAACCTCCGATGCCTTCGTTGCCTCCCTCGCGATTCACCCAAGGGTCGTCTCAATATGCTGGGCAATCCGCCGTGTCTGCTGCGGGCAGCAGTCATTCACCAGCCCTCCCTACGAATACCCCTACCCCGTCGACCTTCTATGCCGCTCCCAGTCCAAACCAGGCAAACCAAGTCTATAGAGAGTACCCCCAAACCTTACCGCAGTCGACCCCTCAGCTAGCGCCGAAGACGACACCGAAACCTGTCAAGCCTCGACCCCTCGCCGCAACTCCCCCAGCACCATCTCCGAAGACCATTCCCCACGTGTTGATTCCGGCCCCCTCCCCCGAAGCGCACCAGAAGGTGCAGCGAAAACCTTCAAAGGAGCAGACCCAGCGCAAGCCCAGTCAGCAGTCCCCGCAGAAGCCCGCTAAGGCGCCTGTCGATTATCAGGTACTGCTATTGGCAATGGCCGACGAATATCTCAACGCGGCCCATAGCCAGGGGACTATGATCGCCTTAATGAGGAGGGAGATAGAAGTAGAAGAATACTACAAGCTAGTGGCGACGGGACTTGGTTGCCTGGAGGCCGTGCTCAAGGTAAGTGTAGATCGCGCTTTAAAAAAAAAAGCAACACTGCTGACAGATATAGAATTGGCGACTTCAACCCCGGATGGAAGCCCTTGTGCGATTACGATATGCGCGCATATTATTCGAGGAGACTGAGAACGATTTTGAAGCGGAGACCGCACTGAGTAAAGGCGTACGTTTGGTTCCCTTGGCGTGATTTGATACGTATGGTTGCTGACGATTCTATAGATTGACCTATGTGAACGAGTAAGTGGTGACTTTGTTTTCGCAGATCGTGGACCATATATTGACAACTGCAGAACCGCATGCTGGACTTGAAATATAGCATGCAACATCTCTTAGCGCGTATGCTTCATAAGACAAATCCCAAAGCTTCGATGAAGGCCGTTGATGGAATGATCCAGGATGTTGAAGCGTGAGGCGCTCACTCTTTCTACCCGTGTTCGAGGCTAATAAATACAGATATCGTCATTCTGCCTGGGAGTACGCATTTCGATTTCTTCGTGTGTCTCTCTCGCTATCTTCGCCAGCCCACCAGGACTCGGTTTCCGCGTTGCAACACCTCCATAAAATCGCCTACATGGCCAATCGCAATGGCGACAAAGCTGTTTCAGCCATGTCCGCCGTGATTGAAGCTCTTGCCCATTTACAGCAGGGGACCACTTTTGATTCAATTGAGCAGGCGCAGCGCGCTGTGGCCATCGCTCGAAGCCATCAGTTGAACGATGAGTTGCGCAACATCCCGCAGCTGTCTACCCTGGTGCAGATGGTCGACATCTGCTGCAGCCTTCTCGAGTACGATATTAACCAGTCTTCTCAAAAATTGAAGGTTCTGCAAGACATGATGGACGAGCGGCTCAACGATCCGAATTGGCGCTCTGATGGATCCTTCTCCATCCCTCTCAATGGCAAGTCGGCTGGCCCGTCATCCATTGACACCGGGGATATCCTCCAGGTTCAGAATGGTACCTTGTTGCTGAGCTTCAACTGGCTACCACAGCACGACTTGTATGCCCTTTGCTATTTCCTCAGCTCCGTTACACTTTGCTGTAAAAACTCTTATGACGGCCGCAAGGCTGAAAAGTTCCTGCAAGAAGGGATTCGCATGATACAAGGTAAGGCTATCTTCTTTTGTCATTTGAGATATTTCAACCTCACACCTTGACAGGAAGCTTCAAAGCGCCCCACGAAATAACAGAGTCCATGATTAACGCGAATAGGCGCGTGGAGTGGCGCAAGGTCCTATATTGTAATCTGCTGCTCCAGCAAGTGTTCCTTGCGTGTGGCCGCACCGACTGGGATCTAGCTATCAAAACGCTGAATGACCTTCGACAAGAGGCCCAGGAACTGGGTGACAGTCTTCCCGATTCCATTCAGTGCCTGATGGAGTATGCAGCGGGCACCATCGCCCAAGCCACCGGCGATCTGGCTACAGCTTTGAATGCTTTCCAGGCCCCAGCCCTGTCACTGTCCTCTTCGACGAGTAAGACTGCTCGTAACGACCCTCGCCGTGACATTGCTATCCTCGCTGCGCTGAACACTGTACTCCTGCTGCGAGACCCAACCCATCCCTCTCACTCTCAGCTCCACCAACTGCTGGCGACTATCGAGTCCTTTTGCAAGGGCAGTCCCAACAAGTATATACAAGCGGCGTACTTTTTCGTCTGTGCCACTGTGCAGACAGAGTCCACAATTCAAACGAAACAGTTTCTCCAGCAGGCGCTCCAGTCTGCCACGGCGATCAGTAACAGCCAGATTACCTGCATGACTTTGACATTCATGAGCTGGAAGTACTTCCGCGGGGTGGTCGGCGAACAGGCCGAGAAAAGTGCCCGCGCCGGACGCGCCATGGCCAAGAAAGCCAACGACCGACTCTGGGTCAGTGTTACGGATGAGATGTTGGCGGAGACGCTGGAACGCCAGGGGAAGAATGAGGAGGCTACGGGCGTCCGCGAGGAGGGCCATCGTGTGATGAATGGGTTGCCGGAGGCGCTAAAGCGAACCGGTTGATTGTTTCCTCTTGTCTCTCACATTTGATATTTTGCTTCCTATTCCCCGTTGTCGTCGTACAAGTTTGATTTAATCTTTGATACCACGTTAAGGTCTGGTGCATGGGATGATACCTGGCGCAATGAGACACTGGGGTTGATGCAAGGTTATGAGCAATGAAGTATTTCTTTTATGCACTCACTGTAATACGCTCAGTTTCGTACCCCAATAGTCAGGTAAGCACTCAATCACGTCTGTGCCAGGAGTGACTTCACATCCATTGCCTTAATATACATGCGCTGGACCGACAAACAAGGAACTACCACAAAATCAAAAGAAACAAAGATATCGAGAACCCCAAGAAGCACCCGCTCCGAAGATGACTCCGAACTCTGATACGCCTGCAACCTATACACCAACCAACAAAACCCGGGACAAGAAGTGATGGCCCGAGAACGGTATAACAAGAAATCTCCCGCGAAAGAACAGAACCGAGGAACAATGGTATTATAGTGATCAAAAGCGTCCTCAGCCGATCCACACCCTCTGCTGCATTCTCAACTGGTTGTTTGCGCCTCGGCCAGCCCAACGCCTAGCCCAGACCACCCCACACACCGCGGATTCGTCGCGCGAGCTGGATATCCTTCTGCATGATGGTGACTCGTTTCGCGTGCAGGGCGCACAAGTTCGTGTCCTCGAACAGATGCACCAGGAACGCCTCGGCGGCCTCCTGGAGGGCCTGGATGGCATGCGACTGCCAGCGGAGCTCGGCGCCGCGCTCGGCGGGGAGGATGTCGAGTGCGACTTCACGGACGAGTCGCGCGAAGGGGAGCTTCTGAATGAGGAGGTCGTACGACCGTTGGTACTTGCGGATTTCCTTGAGGGCGACGGTGCCTGGTCGGTAGCGGCGACGACGACCGGTCGGGGTGGGATCGCCGGCTGGTCAAGACGTTAGCATTGGGGGTTTTGTTTCGATTTGGCGCGCTGCGCTGCGCTGCGACAGCGGGTGTTGGTGGTAGTCACATACGTTGGACGTCGGAGTCTCGCGGCGCGCCGGCCGGTCGCTTCCCGCCTCTGGATGGTCCGGTGGATTTGCGCACTCTGTGGGCGGATGGCGACGCTGTCGATGGGCCGGCGGTGGTGGGGGCACGACTGCTGCTTGCCTCTGTCCGGGGCGCGGCGGTGATCTTGTGGCCTCGCCCTGTTTTGGGTGGCATGGTGTACGTATGTGGTGTGTGGGATGTTGGGTTGCGGATGGAGGGCCGGGAGGATCAATTGATATGCGAGGGGCACGGGCGCGTCGGCGACAGGTCGAGGCGCTGTCTTTGGTGTCCGGGGAGGATGGCTGATACGGTCATCCGAGGGGGCTGGTGTGATCGAACCCCCGATGTGTGGTGATCTGGTTGACGCGTGAGACAAACGATGTCGCTTAACGTAGCCAGTTGCGGCGGACAACGGGACAAAGTCAAACAGTCAATGACAGGTGAGAGAAGAAGACAATCGGATGGGAACGAGGGTGAATTGAGAAAATGGAGGGGGCTGGTATGCTCATTATTTTCTCCATATAGAACGCGCCCAGCCTTCGCTTTTTTTGACGCGTAGCGCGCGGGGGAAGCGCGCGGCAACGCACGTGAACTGTTGATGCCTGAAGTTGGGGGCAGCAGCCTCAGGCATCAGTGACCTATGATGTTCGCCGCAAAGGAAAAGGCCACCTGGACGGTTAATATCAGCTTCTCCTCATCTAACGTCTTATATCCATCTATTTATTCTCCAATCCCACTGAAAATCGCCTCCCTCTATCCCTCTCACGCGATCTTTGTTCCTCTGTTTTGCCTGCCCCTGCTTGGGACTTCGGTTCGTCTATCGCTTGTGATCAACAGGGCCCGCCGTCTCCCATCTCCGACGTAATGGCCGCCATCTGGGGTAATGGAGGTCAAGGAGGCCAGTTTCCTCTGGAACAATGGTTCTATGAGATGCCCCCAGTCACGCGCTGGTGGACAGTCGCAACGGTTGCCACCTCCGTTCTGGTCCACTGTGAGATCATCTCGGCGTTCCAGCTATTCTACAGCTTCCGTTTGGTGTTCCTCAAGTCCCAGGTACGTCGCCATAAGCTCAGAAGTCTAATTTTTGAAGAATGTCTTGTTTGGACGGAACTGACTCGGGCAAACAGTACTGGCGTCTGTTGACCACTTTTCTATACTTCGGCCCGCTCAATCTGGACCTCCTCTTCCACGTCTTCTTTCTGCAACGGTACTCGCGCCTCCTCGAGGAATCCTCCGGCCGGTCTCCGGCTCACTTCTCCTGGCTGCTGTTCTACGCCATGACATCCCTACTCTGCCTGTCGCCCTTCCTCTCCCTGCCCTTCCTCGGCACCGCCCTCTCCTCCAGCCTGGTTTACATCTGGAGTCGCCGCAACCCCGAGACCCGCCTGAGCTTCCTCGGCCTGCTGGTGTTCACCGCACCCTATCTTCCCTGGGTGCTGATGGCCTTCAGCCTCGTTGTCCACGGCATCGTACCCAAGGACGAGATCTGCGGTGTCGTCGTCGGCCATGTGTGGTACTTCTTTAACGATATGTACCCGTCGCTCCATGGTGGCCACCGCCCGTTCGACCCGCCCGCATGGTGGATACGTCTGTTCGAGCGAGGCACAGACGCGCCCAGACAGGCGACTGCTGATGCGGCGAACGTGAATCGCGATTTTGCGGCGGCTGCGGCGCCCGAGGTTCGGTGAATTGCAGTTGATTGGGTTGTTTTAGCATTACTTTTTCAACATGCGCCTGTCTCGGACGAGATGTGGTACACGTCTGCTGAAATGCATTGCCGTGCGAGGCTTACGCCTGGATGCGGACCCTGCAGACTGAGAATTAATCTTATGGATTGGGTCCGTGATGCAACAGCGAAGACTGTTCGCTGAATGCTGCCAACGAAATGCTGATGAGTTGGCATCGCGTCCGGGGAAGTTTGAAGCAAGGGACATTGTCCTTATGGCGTAGGTGACTGATGTTGGGCGGCTCGGGAGGCTTAGCAAAGTGTCAGTATTGAGTATGGTGACGACGTAGGTAGTGATGTGAGCCTATGTCCGACATCCTTTTCTGTGATGGCAAATATGTTTGGCCTCTGCGGTAGATAATAGAGATACCTCTGGATGAATTCTATCGTCTTTCTACATGCACTTTCCTGTTTCGGTCGCTATGTACGCCTTGGCTAATGCAGTCCCGTGAACCAACCACGTTGACAGTAGACTATGACCCAACTTTGCACATAGTCAACAGAGTAACTCCGTCATCTCCCATGCACCGCCAGGATGGCCAGGGGACTGAACGTCCAGGATGATGTCATTTGACATCTGTCATGGCGGCTGCGGGGTTCAGGAGGGAAGAAGGAAGCAAGATGATAGAGTGTTGCGTGGCCAAAAGGCGTGGGCTTGTCATTTTGTTACGGTGTAGATTGGGGTATTATAACCCATCATCTAGAAGCAAGACATCCGGGTTCAAAACATACTCTTGTTCTATCAAGGATAAGCTTATCTGCTGGCCGTTTCATATCCGATAACCACCTAGCTGAGAGTTTCAGAAAGCCATCCGAAGTATATACGTAAGGCTCAGCAAGGACAAGTCACCCATACGGAATACTCTCTGTAATTTCGACAGTTTCTCCATTCTTCCAGTCTACGTAGTTGGACAGCGCCGAGAGACCAATAACCGCCGCCCAGTCTCGACGGGTTATCTACGAGCGGAGAAGATGGACCGGTTCAAGCAACGACAAAGCAAGGCTGGAGCATCTCAGACCCCAGTGGACGATCGCAGCAGCACACTGACATAAAACGGACGGACCTGACGTAAGGGCTCAATACCTTTTTCGGCGGTTGACTTCGCCGGAGAAAGTTGGTGACCCTAAAGGCTGAAACACGTTCTCATCCCCGAGGAGGCGCTGGAGTTCCACGCGTCTGACAGACGACCAGCATGGCAACGGGCACGGTGATTGGGGCATCTGGCGATCGGACGTGTGGTGGGTGTCGTGGTGGAGAGAGCGGTGGGGGAGGACTCTGACTGGTGGCAGTGTTGTTACAGATACCCAAGAAACCAAGAACCCACGACCACAGGGGACATAACCAAGGATTTGGCCGGTCATGCGCTGTGGGGTGTAGGTAGACGATGTGCGGCGTTCGCCGTCAGTGGCGATGGAGTCCGTGGTGGATGGAATCCATCCACCGAAGATCTTTGGGACGATCAGTTGTCGTCTGTTTTGTGACGGGAGAAAAATCCACGATGCTCGTATTGTTGGCCCAAGTTGTTTGTTGGGGGTGCGTACCCAGGGTAAGAGATTTTCATGTGATTCGGGGAAGCTGCCTGAGGCAGCAACATTATGAATGGCATTCTCCGATGAGGTTTCCTTACCTTCTGCAGTGTCACCCCAGTTCATCGGACAATAATCAGGTACATACGTCTTCTGGTGAGATTTATTAATAGATCCAACAGTTTATCTCGATGTCTGTGAGAGTCAGGATACGAGTACGAGCGGGCCCAATCGCTCCATAATAATGACAATACTAATCATAGAACTACTATTCATGCATCGATCATGGTTCTTACGAGTGACGACGCCGGGGTTTAGGCAGATAGATTGAACTGAACGATCATGCTCTCCGGCCGAGGCTGTGAAGAAAATAAAGCTTATCCACGGTAATCCACCAGTGCGATCCAGTGGACAGCAGAGGATGGCGAAGGGAGTGCGTAATCTCTGGATGACAATTTTGGCGCGGTGGGCGATATTTTCCCCCATCCGCATTGTCTCCTGAATCCCAAAGAAGGTTAGTGCCTTTCCTCTCCACGGTGGGTAACAGCCAAACCAATCAGGGGTACGCCACAGAGAACGAGTACTTCTACCTCTCCTTATATCTAGGTCCTTATAGGTGTAGTGACTTGAGTCTAAAAGAACGACGATAGTAGATCAGATAGCTAGATTAATATAATCGAAACGTTACGTAGGAGGCAGTGGTCTCGAGAATATACCTACCTAGTAAGTACCTATATCCTTCAAGACTGTGGCGGAGGCTGAGCCCCCCACTGGATCCACTCTTCCCAGGGGCGTCTTTCTCATAGGCTCCTCTCGTAACCATGGGTCGTTACTGGTGCTGCGCCTCTCCTCTGTCTTTTCCCTCACTCAGGTCTTCTCTTCCCTCACTGACTCTCCCCCCCAACTTCTCTGTATGCCTAGCTTCATGGATGCTCTCTGGCGTCGTTCATTCCTTTGCTCCTCTTTTAATTAGTTTCTCCTCCCCGCCAACACCAGCCTAACTCCGGTCGCTCCTTTACCTTTTCCCTTTCCGTACTATTCTTTTTTGTTGACTCGTCTTATCCCCATTATTATTGAATTATTGGATCATTTCCCTTCCTCTTAGATCAACATCCCCTCCAGACCGTCTCCAACTGCACACACTACACATACGCTACACACGATAGTTCTCAGTCCTCCCCGCTTCCCCTGGGGACCAAAGTGAAAAGTCCATCATAGGACCGGCCGATTGGCAGTCTAGCGGCTCGTGGCCGAACTTTCTCCCTGCCAGTCCTTTCCCTTTTCTGGCACGCCAACTGGCTCGAGCGTTTCTTTCTTCGCTTCCCCAAAAGGAACCACCCCAGTCAACAAAAAATACCCGGCGGAGTTTTTTGAAGACCGTCTCTTATCTCTTCCTTTTTCTCTCCCTTCTTCTTCTCTCTTCCTATCTTCCGACAAAAAGTCCTTGTGGTGGTGTTGTTCCTGTCTGAGTAGGAGATCTGTTGATCCGGTTCTCTTCTCCGCGTGTTGTCTATTCCCTCGACCCAACCACGCCTACCTCGACCCCTAGCAATAGCTCCTCTTCCTCGACACCTCGACCTAACCTCATTTCTCGAATCGACTCAATTGAGTTGTCTCTCCTCAATTGGTCTCCCAACCGCCCCTGTCCTCTACTCGATTCGCCCTGGACTAGCATCGCCAGTCAGGGGCTCTCCTATCTGCCACCATGCGCCGAGGCGTCTTACTCTTCCTCATCGCCAACCTCATCATCGTCTCCTTCCTCGTTCGCAGCGTCTTCACCCTTCTCTCGTTACTTGTCGAAGATGCCTCCGCCGATGCAATTCATCGCGCCGAGCTTCCCTCGCCCAATTCCAGCTTGATCGAGCAACGCCCGCAAATCATCCCCAAGATCATCCACCAGACCTACAAGAACGAGACCATTCCTGAAGTGTGGAAGGAAGCCCAGCAGAGCTGCATTGATTTGCATCCCGACTACGAGTATATTGTAAGTGGAATTGGATTGTCTCTCGGCGGACTCCCCCTAACGCGTTCAATAGCTGTGGACCAATGAAAAGTCCCGCGAATTCATCGCCAACGAGTATCCCTGGTTTCTGGAGACCTTTGATGGCTACAAATACCCCATTCAACGCGCCGATTCGATCCGCTACTTTGTGTTGGCTCACTATGGTGGCACCTACATTGATCTCGACGACGTACGTCCACCCCACGGACCCCAGGAAACGCGGGAAATACCATACTAACAATGCGACAGGGCTGCAACCGTCGGCTGGATCCTCTGCTCGCATACCCCGCCTGGGTGCGCCGCACCGTTCCCACGGGTATCTCGAACGATGCCATGGGATCCGTCCCGCAACACCCCTTCTTCCTCCGCGTGATCGAAGTGTTACAGTCCTATGACCGCAGCTGGCTGCTCCCCTACATCACAGTGATGTATTCGACCGGCCCGTTGTTCCTGTCGGTCATCTGGAAACAGTACATGGGCGAGATGCCAAACGAGTCGAGTCGCGTTCGCATCCTTATGCCCGATGAATACAACAAGTTCAGCTGGAGCTTCTTCACCCACCACGTCGGCAACAGCTGGCACGGCAAAGACGCTCGACTCATTTTTTGGATGGGACAGCACTGGATGTTCCTGACCGTCCTTGGGTTCCTGCTGGCAGGTGCCGTCGGATACTGTCTGTGGTGCTCGTACGGTCGCCTGATGGTGTGGGGATCGAAGTACCGCTACCGGTACACGAAGCTGCCGTCCTTCATTTCCATGCCCCGACTGTCGTCTCCGACCCGCGGCTCCCGGCGCGCGATGCCCACGCTCCTCCGTCGCGTCAGCTTCAAGGACGAAGAAGCCGGGCCCGTCGAGACGTCCTACGAACTCTACAGCCGCCGCGATTAAGCTCTAGCCTTTCCATTATGTTATGTGTGCTTGGCGGGCGTCCATGTCCTGATACGAACTCTGATTCTCGGATTTGATTTTGTTGCCGCGAATTTGCGAGTCCTTCGCATGTGTGAATTGCTTTGTTCGGGGTCTTCTGATTTGACGTGCATGCATGGCGTTCTGGGAACAGGTTCCACGGAAACGCTTGGGGCAACTGCTTTCTTGTACATTTTTCCCCCTTTCTTTTTTTTTTTGGGCAAGATGACTCGGATCTGTACTTGAGTACCGTTCCATTTGAGATCTCTGATGTTCCGATATACAACCTTTTCTACTGTGTGTTCGCTTCTGTCTGTCGGGTTCCCTCATATGGCTTTAATTCCCCTTTCTTTCTTGATACACATAGACTTACCCATGAGGGATGGCACATCCACGAGCCCGGGGCGAGCTGGAGTGCCCTGCAAATAATACAAGATGAAGATTCCGCTACAGCAATAAGCCAGTAACATCCAGCCCCTGCCAACGGCGTTACTAAGGTACGGAGCACTGCGTATGGGTTGAACCGCTGATCCCCGTAGCGGGTGCTTCAGCCCCCAATCGGCATCGCCCACTGGCAGAATAAGCCCAAAGAAGCTTTCCGGGGGTTTCAGCCTGGCGAACTCCCCCCAATGACACACCATTTCTATGCCTCTCCCAGCTGATGGGCGTCGCTCTATCGGAGCCCCGTCAGAAACACCGCTTTGCTGTCCAATCGGACGTGTGAATCTGAAACGGTGGCCAAAAGCCTGAGCGACAAAGCGCGCATTCTGAATGCCGATGGCCACCGATCGTCGGACGGTAGGTATGCTCGCCTCGCCTCCACTGCCAACTATGTGACAGTGTATAAAGGCCTCCTCCCTTTTAAGTTGTCTGGGATTTGAGTTACCAGCCCTGTCTCTCTCTTTCGTTCCTTTGTTTGTCTTTCTCTTCGCTATTATCGTTCCTTTGGCCGACCTAGACCCGTACAGGCTACGGTATTTATACCTCTCCTTCATACCTAGTACAAACCCCTCATCCCTCGTTCACTCTTCGGCTCCAACATGAAGACCGCCTATCTTCTCCACGCCATCGGGCTCGCCCTGCCCCTTGCGAACGCAATCCCCGTCTCAACCCTGCACCGAGGCAATCTCGCCCAACACTTCGACGTCTCCGCCCAGCAGATCGAAGCCATCGCTCTGCCCTCCAAGTCCTGCGCCAATGTCGACGCGCCAAATGAGTGCGCCACCGCCCAACAAGCCGCACCTAACATCGCCAAAGCCTTCCAGACCTACAAGGTCACGTCGCCTGCCGAACAGGCCGCCGTGATCGGCCTCATCGCCTTTGAAAGCGTCGACTTTCGCTATAACAAGAACCATTCGCCCGGCGTGCCGGGGCAGGGGAGTACGTTCTGACTTTTGCTTCTTGTCCCTTTATTTTGCACCTAAAAAGCTGACAAGTGTAGCCCGCAATATGCAGTCCCCCGCCTTCAACAAGAAATACGCCGCGTCGATCCCGGCGTTGTCGGAGAAGCTTGCGCCGGTTGCAGATGACCCGGTCAAGGTGCTGGATTTGTTGCTCGCTGATGAGAAGTATGATTTTGGGTCTGGGGCGTGGTTCCTCACGTCGCAGTGCTCCGACGCCGTGCGCAAGGAGCTGCAGTCTGGGTCTGAGGCTGGCTGGCGCCAGTATATCCAGGAGTGTGTGGGGACGGACGCGAACGATGACCGCAAGGCATACTGGCAGCGGGCGGTGCAGGCGTTGGGGGTGAAGAGTGCTTGATTTTCCCACGTTCTCTGGATTTAGGCCTGTGGTGCCGGCGTCACAGGCTTGAGCATAGCATGTAGCACGGTAGACGAATACAATGAATGATGTTGGGTATTCATGTTCATATTCATGATCGATTCTATTGCCTCCCTTTCTCCTTTCACCTATGCACATTTACAAAACTCCCTTGGTGCTCACCACATCGCCCGCGCCCACCTCGCCGGCCACACGCCGCGTGCATGCCGCGCGGATCGCCACAGCCAGCGCCTTGAACGCGCTCTCCGCGCGGTGGTGGTCGTTGTCGCCGTACGTGCACCCGACATGCAGCGTGACGCCGGCCGCCTGCGCAAAGCTCTGCAACCCGTGCGTGATCATCTCCGTGCTGAGGTCGCCAATCTTCTCCCGCTTGAACCCGAGGTTAATCACCGCCCACGGCCGGCTGGACAGGTCAATGACCGCCCACGACAGCGCCTCGTCGAGGGGTGCGTCGCCGCGCCCGAACCGTGCCAGCGACTGCCGTGCGCCTAGCGCTTTCGTAAAGGCGTCGCCCAGCGCGAGGAAGGTGTCTTCCGTTGTGTGGTGGTCGTCAACTACAACCTTATCAGCTTGCCGTTCTGCTCGGGTTGGGCTTTTGGGAAAGGGGAAACACACTGTACAAATCACCCTTGGCGCGAATCGCCAAACTCATCCCCGAATGCTTTGCCAGCGCGTGCAGCATGTGGTCCAGGAACCCGATGCCCGTGCTCACCGTGATCTGCTGCGTAGCGGTGAACTGCGTCGCATGCCCGGCGTCCTTGGGCGGCACGATGCCGCGCTGCGCCGCCTCAGCTTCCTGGGGGTCTTCGGGGGCGGGGAAGTGCGTCGACGGCTCGTAGGGAGGGAGTGCGCCGCCGTCGAGAGACAGCGAGACCTGGATCTTGGTCTCGTTGGTGACGCGCGAGATGGAGGCGGTGCGAGGTGGGAGCGGCATTGTGGTCGGTTCTGGGAGTGGACGGGCTGAGGGAGAGTGAGGGTGGTGTTGGATGGGCTACCTTGTCGGTAGAGAGGAATTGAGTGTGGTGTATGTGTGAAGTACTAATGGTAGTGCCGTGATTGGTATCTTTTCTTTACTCAACGTCGGGATGATTTTTGCGTATTGGAAATACCAGCGGTACGGTTCGGACATGGAGCATGGTTGATCCGGAATGCGTCATTCCGCGGAGTATCACCATGAGATTGTCGACAAACTACCATGTACAATTCTTGTGTTCTATCTGAATCCGAGAACTTAAGCAGAATGCCTCCTCCCTCCAACCAGAAACAGGACATTGAACCCCCGGACCAGATCACCACCGAGGCGATCTACGGGTTCCTTGCGGGAGCCTTCCGGGTATGTCATGTACCAACAGCCGTTGCCTTATTCACTCGGACATTGCCCAAATTTCAGACAACACCAAGGACTAACAATCTGCCTAGTTCGGCTCCGTCTCAATCCTCGCCCATATGATCTTGATCCTCCCACACCCCTTTAAATTCTCGCCATCCGCAGCGCCACCCGCACCATCGTCATCTCCGTCATCTCCGCCGCCACACCGGCCGTCGCCGTTCTCGAAAGATGCGCTGCGGGCGCGCTTTTTCCACCGGCCGCTCGAGGGTTTCTCGGAGTGGCTGTCGCCGACGTCGCGGGTATACCGGCCGCTCACGCCGCAGTTCAAGGTGTTCCTGCAGATTGCGGCCATGACGCTGGGCGGGTGCATCTGGGCGGAGCGCCGGGTAAACGACTACATTGATCTGGTGCGGAAGACGAAACGCGCAGAGCGATTGGAGGCGCAGCGCGCGGCGAGATATGGAAATAGCCCGGAATAGTCGGCACTCGATAGTGTCCATCGGGCTGTGGCTTGTAAACCTTAATCGGTAGCTGACTACCTTACCTACCGAGTATGTACTATTTTCCTGCTGAACCGCTGGTTTGGTTCGCGACGAGCAGCTAGTCTGTGATAGCGGGTTGTTCCTGACTATCGGTGGCGCTATGAAAGTTTGCAGTGCCGTGTGGATGGATCTATGGATCTCCGAACGAGAATCGCTGATGTGCGTTGATCGTGAGATTCGTGCCCAGGAGGATGTGAGCTATTGGAAGGATCCGTGGTTCGGGTGATTCGTCTGATGTACTATCATGCTTCGATCGGATATTTAGGTAGATGGGTAGATTATGTTCCGGTGTCACGGTGTATTATGATCATATCGATGGTCCATTTCCCGTTCTTAATGGCAACATAATAATAATATCCATAGAACACTCGATCGGGGGGTTATAGTAGTCCTCCGTAGTCCGCATACTGCACTGGGGCGGTGGAGCCTTTAGTGTCTGAAATGGATTTTTCGCGACAAAAAAGTATCGACAGGCAACGAGATCCACCAGATCGGCTGTGTTTCATAGACGATCAGGGGAACATACATATGGAGTTATGGAGTACCTGTAGATGATACTCCATAGTGCTGTCTGGAGGTGAAGTGGCAAGATGTATGATTAGGGTTGATGATCGGATGATCGCTATATCATAGTATAATAATCAGGATAATAATAAGACGAACCTTGATGCATGCGGAAGGAATAATCAAATCATCCGAACTTCTCCCCTGACCCAATCGGCCTCCTCGTCTGGTTATGCGGAGATTCTCTGGCTGCTTCCGGCACTGACATCATCCCACTCTCTTTTAGTAGTGATTCTCTCTTTACTTCCTACTACTGTCTCTCTCTCATCACAGAGTGATCTCATTCTGACTTCGTCTCTCGCTCCCTTTTACGCGGTTGTTTGTTTCCTCCGCTTTCAGCCTCACCACTTCCCCTTCCGGTCTCTTCCCAATTGCTTCAATCTTCCCCCTCCGCATCCTCGAACAAGACTGCAACCTTCCACGTACTCCGGCTCCTCATCGGTCGTGGATCCTCGTCTCTCATTTGTGTGTCGCGTCACCGTGGCGGTTCAACAATTTGATACTACTACCCCGTACATTTTTGCCTGTCCCTCTTTTGCCTCCATCGCTGGTCTCTTCGATTATATTGCTCCTATTCGCATTGCCGGTCTCTTTCCCCTTCAATCGACGTCTCCCTCACTCATTATCAATCTCCTCTTCACGACAGCGCTCTCATGGCCCCAGCAGACAAATCGCCTGTATGTTTCACCTCTCGATCCTCCTAAGCCTCTCCCGTTTAGTGTTTCTGTTGCCTTCTCCACCTCTCTAAGCTCCCTCGCCAAAAATAATCTCCCCCGGTTGCATAATTCTTCTCCTCCCTTATCGTATCGTCGTCTTTTTTCTCTCTTCGTCCTTGCTGACCTCCTCTTCTTCTTCCCCCCCTTCAAGTCTTCATCCCCATAACTCCAGGGCGTCGATGTGATCACCAGCTTCTTCCCGCAACGCCCTTCCGCCCTCGCCTCCTTCTAGCATCTTCTCTTCTTCCTCCCATCCGTCATGGCTGAAAGCCGGGGGAAGAAAGAGCGGAGAAAGAGTTTCAGTGTCTTCAGTCCATCGGTCACCACCTCGTCCCTGTCCGGTCCCGCCATCACCACCACCACCACCACCACCCATGATCGCTCCCCTTCAGATGATGTCCATGTCCTCAGAAAGAAGAACCGTCGCAATTCCGGCTTCTTTGGCGGTCGCAACGCGAGCCCTCCGAGAGCCACCTCCGCCTCTCATGGCCTCCGCCGTCCTGGCACCGCCGATTCCGAGGCCGCGGTCGGTGTAACGGCCATGTCCGCCGCCTTGGAAGGGTCCCGTCCTCGCCGCAAATCCATGCAGAAGAAACGCGCCTCCGTCTTCGGCTCCTTGCGTTCCCTCCACTCCCTGGATGATGACGAAAAGTCCCTGGGCCGCGCCAAAACCTCCCCAACCCTGGACGATGACGATGTCGACGCGCGCCCCGGCATTGGTTCCATCATTCTGCACCATGGGGAGATCCAGACCACCGGTGGCATGTGGCGAAAGAAGAGCCAGTATCTGGTCCTGACGGACACGCATCTGGTCCGTTTCAAGAACCAAAGTAAAGCCGCCGAAGCTTTCCCTTCCATCCCACCCTCGTTCGCTCGCGCCGCCGGGAATCGCCAGTCGGTGGCTTCCATTAGCTCGCTCCATGATCAGCAGCTGGCGGCGCCCGGGGACCCGGCCGCGGGAATCCCCCTAAACAGCATTGTGGCGGTGTACATGCTCGACGACGGACGACCGTCGTCCACCGTGGAGGTCGCGTACCTGGATGAACGGGCGCACAAGGCCGCCTTTATCCAGATGCAGACCCCGGATTTCCAAGAACTGAACCTGTGGATGGTGGGTATCCGTTCCGCGGCCGAGCTCATTCGAACGTCCGAACCCCTAGCCTTCGACCGAAAGTCGGTTGAGTATGCGGTCCGGATGCTGGAGTATGAACGAGATTATGATCCCGAGACCTTTCGCATGTTCCGTGTGATCCAGATGGCTTCCAGCAAGTCCCCGACGCGGGCTTCGTCGGACGACCTGACCAAGCTTTCCCCCACCGGATGCTATCTCGCGTTGGGCTCTCACAAATTGCATCTGATTCCTCTGCAGAAGATGTCAAGTCGAGCGTCGGTGGTGTCGTTGAGCGACCTCGATGCGGCCACTTCTTTCGGACTGATGAATTTGACATGTCTGTCGATGGAGTGGGGCGACGACAGCCTACATCTGACATTTCGAGTACCTCTCCGGAAGCCATTTTCAGTGTTCTTGGCTTCCGTGCACTCGCTGGAGATCGCCTTCTGGCTAAGGCAGCAGACCGAGTTCTTACGACCTTTGTGGATACGACAACCCTATGATTTCCTCGTCCCCCGCGATCTGGATAACGACTCCAACTTCCCCCCGGTGGATCTGGATGAAGACTACGGCTGCTTTGACCGAACACTGGTCGCCTATTCTGCCAGTTTCGATATTGACACCTCGAACATCCGTTATACGATTGACGTGGACTGTGACGATGCGCCATGCTTCCGACTCCTGCCTCCCGCTTCCCCCAACCGACAAAAATACACAGCTCTGGAGCTAATCGCGGTCATGCGAGCGCTGCGCTACAACGAGTCGTTCCGGTCAATCTCCTTTAGTAGGGTCTGCTTGGATGCACTCCAGGCCGTCCGGGATGTTCACGGGTTGGACAAGGACATGCTATTGAGCCGTGCCGGAGCTCCAATCCACATTCCCGGCCAGGAGAATCTATCCATCCTGTCACAGGAGGTGCGCGCCTTGACGTTGAAGAGCAAATGGCTCCGGCGTTTGGATTTCTCCTACACCTTGACGCGAACACCCAAGTCCGATAGTGAAAGCCATGACCCTGGTTGTGGGATCCCCGAGGCTATCTTCCCGATTTGCCGGCGGGAGCTCACGAGCGTCGACTGGGTCGTGCTGAATGGAATTAAGCTGGGCGACTCGGATCTCGACTACCTAGTAGATGCAGCCTCGCAACGAGGGAGCCATCTGCGGGCGCTGGAAGTTGGAAACTGCGGTCTCTCGGTCCATGATATCGACCTGCTCCTGTCAACGACCATTGCGCAGGCGTCGACGCTCGAGGCGATCAATATCTCGGGCGTCCAGGGGCGGCTGTATCCCGACCTACTACAGCAATATCTCGGCTACTTCACTCAGATCAAGAAACTCGACCTGTCGCGCATCTCGCGAACGTCCGGCGCCGAACCGCTCATCACGGCAGAGACCCTCTTCAATTGGCGACTCGAGGAACTGTCGCTGAGCCAAACAGTGGTCAATCGTGAGACGGTGGACGCAATCGCCACCTATTTGGCTAGTGATCGTTCCCGACGATTGCGAGTGGTGCGACTCGACCAGTGTTGTTTGACGGGGCAGGACGTGGCGATCTTTCTTCATTCCTTGTCTGCAGTCGAGACTCCTCGCAACCTTCATCTGCACGTCAATGAGAACCGGCTGGATCAGGGATGCTCTTTTCTCTTCGACGCAATCGCCAAGAACAAGGCTCCGACCCACTTGTCGATGCGGATGATTGACTTCAAGAAAGAGGAGCAATTCCAGGAACTCGTCGAGGCGCTACGGAAGAATCGCTCCTTGCAGTGTCTGGACATCTCCAAGGCCTCTCTGCCGTACGACGCGGGCCCGGAGACGTGCAAGTCTCTCCAGTTGATGTTTGAGGAGAATGAGACGCTGGTGGACTTGGATATTAGTGGAGAGAGCGCACATCTGGATGTGGCCCGGTTCGGAATCGGTCTCAACCTAGCTTTGACCGGTCTGAAAAAGAACAAGTCTCTGCGGGTGCTGAGGATCGAGCACCAGAAACTGGGCCTCCAGGGCGCGAATACCTTGGCCTCCGTCTTGGAAGAGAACGATTGTCTGCGTGAAGTCCACTGTGAGAACAACGATATCAACCTACAGTCGTTCACTGTCTTGGTCAACGGACTGCAGCGGAATAAGTCGCTCTTGAGTCTCTCGTGCATGAATTCCGACCGTGTCCGGTCCTTGGAAAAGGTTCGACGAGAGATCGAAAGCGTCAAGCGTGAACTGAGCCACACGCAGAGCACGGCTGCCAGCTCCCTCCGCCGGTCATTACATGTTGCAATGAATGTGAAACAAATGGCCGTTGGGAACAAGGTGACCAAACACGCCCCTCCTTCCGGCCTTATTCGAGCCAACGCCTCCGTGCCCTCGAATCTGTCGTCCGCCGACTCGTCGCCTCTCCTGACCCAGGACATCGATGCAATTATTCGCTCTTTGAGCCAAAAGTGGGACGGCGAGGTTGCCCGTCTGCGACGGTATCTGTTCCGCAACTACAATCTGGCCAACGGCGTTGACGATGCATTCGACGGTGATGATGCTTGCAGCGACGGACGCCCTGCCACGGCAGCAAGCCTCGGAACCATGTTGGATAACCTAAAGTACGAAGTCACAGTATCCACCAACGAAGTCCAGAGCAGCTCTCCAACGGACTCCTCACCCTCGCCTGAAACTCCCGAGCCTCCTCGCGAGCCGACCCAGAGCAGTCATCTGGAGATCTTCTCCAGCCTCGACACGGACAACAACATTGATACCCAGCTTAAAGAACGGCCACAGACCGCGCCGTTCCTACAGCATTCGTCGTCCGTCCTACCCTCCGAGTACGCCTCGTCGGGTGCACCGTCGTCTCGATTGCCCGTGCCCGTACCCGCAATCCCTTCCGCTGTCAACAAGACCAGCAGTGTCCGTAGCGCGCGCAGCGCGCGCAGCTCAAGCACCGTATCCACTAGCACCGGAACGGCGGCGAGCTCCCGGAGTACGTACGGCGCAGCCTCATCGACCCTGCGGGGCTTTCTAAGCGGGGGAGCCGCGAGAGAACGCCGCAAGATGGAGAAGATGAGATCGGGCGCGGTGTGCGTCTCAAACGACCGCGCGCCACAATTGAACTGGTCGCCGCCCAAACTTGACCTTGGGGACTTCCGGTAGCCTAGCCACCCCCGAGTCGCCAGCGAAGGAGCTCCTCAAAAATGATTTATGATTCCTGCATCACGCACGATACATACACACGCCTCCATACATACATATTGACTGGTTGCTAGTCGAACCGACCTCGATTCACAGTCGGCCCAGCTCCTTGGGTTTCGTTTCCTCTGTTACCACACTTCTTACCCAAGTCACCTGTCGTCTCCATACATACCCCCACATACCCGGAGACAACAGTCAATCTCCTGTCTTTATTTACAGCGCGTATCTTCATTTTCTTTATATTCTATCTTTGGTTGGAGTCCCGCTGGCGTTCATATCTTTCCTTCTCTGGCCGGTGTCGATGGCTGAGACCTGGATGGTCTTGGCCCCTTTCTTTCTCCTTTTTCTTTCATTTGGTTGAACTCTTGTGCAGCTTGGTGCACCGGACTGAGGTGGCGTTTGTTTCAGCTCGCTTTCACTGGATGGGTGGTTGGTTGTTGGTACTTTGAGGTACCCTGTACAATTCTGTCGAATACTTTCTTTTCTCCTCCGGCTACTTCATTGATCGATTGATGTCTAATCGTTAATGTCATAGAATATTGAATGAGATCTTGCATTGAGACACCATGGAACTGGCTTAGGACCACGTATGTAGGAACGTCTATTCAGTAAGGGCAACACTGTTCTATCAACCAGCAACGCCCAATCTAATGTCAACCTCGGGAAAGAAGCGGAGTAAACATGCAAAGTCCCAAGCCGAGTGCAAAGGGTATGAATATGATGAATAGTATTATACACAGGGAACTCTATCAGAGCGATTGGTATCTATAAGTACATGACAAAACAAAACGGGTATGCCGGACGGTCTGAAAGCTGTCCGTCCAGCAGGATGCATTGAATTGTATAATAGGTAGGGGTGTGATTCTCAGACAAGGACTGCGCGCCGAGGGAAAGAGGTTATGAATCCCTCAACACGACGATACCCTTCTCTTTATCGAGCTTCTCCTCGTTCTGGCGGAATTTGCGTCCCTGCTTGCTGATATCGCGCAGCCGACGGATGTACACGTTATTGGCGACCTCGGTCTCGTCTTCGCCGCGACCGGCGAGGGCCTTCTCGCGCCGTTTCTGGCACGCCGTGTACAGCGAGTACGCCTGTTTGCCCTGCAGCTCCTTGACTTCGTATTCGATCTGCCATTGGTCCGTTGCGGAGAAGTCCGCCGGCCGCTCCACGTAGCGGCCGTTGACTTTGTTTTTGACCACCAGGGTCATCGCGAGGAGCTCCTTGCTGTAGTCTGGTTCTTGTCGGCCGGTGGAGTCGGATTCGGAGCTGGACAGGGCGGAGTCGTCTGCGGAGTCAGTCTCAGCGGTGGTCTCGGTGGACGGGGGGTTTTCCGTGGCCGGCGAGGGTTTCACGGGGGGTGTGCTGGGGTTTTCGGGGACGTGAGACCGGATGGTGTTGCCCGGGGTGGTGTCGGAAGGGGCGCTCTGGTCTTCGTGAGAGAGGTTCAGGATGCGGCGCTGGTAGGCGTCGATCTCGGCCTGGTTCTTGGTTTGGATGGCCTGAATCTCATCGTCGGTGACGGGCTCCGCGAAGATGTACATGAATGGGGTTTGGGCGTCACGGGTCTCGAAGTGGAGACGCAGGGACCTCTTGGGGAACTTTTCGGTGGCCTTGTCGAGGATCTTGTTCCAGAGCGCGAGGCTGAGACGGAATTCGGCGTCGCCGAGGGAGGTATCGCTCTGGCCGTGTAGCGCGAGGTCCATCTCCGGCAGGCTGACGTACTGGAAGCCGAAGATGCGCTCGATGTTGTGGAAGGCGACGAAAATACCGTCCATTCTGCCGATACGCACCTGGAGCGAGTATTTCAAGAACGCCGCCCGAATCATGTCGTAGAATTCGCGCTCGTACGACTCGTATGCGCCGAACCGGTCCCGGATCTCGTAACCAAGGCCCTGCTCGAAATTGCGTGCATCCATTCGGATAGACACGACCGCTCGGGTCTTCAGATCAAACATGCCCGTCCCGGGGAGTCGTGGGTCATACGCGTCCAATTGGGATCGCATGATGAAATCACCTAGCGTGGAATAGTGGTAGGCTTCGGGCACGGCCTGTTCCTCCTCCGGGGAGATCTTGTTGGTGCTTGAGCGTCTGTACCGCTCGAAATCTTCTTTGGGTAGCGTGAGAAGCTTTTCCATCGACTTCCCCAGATTCATCAGGATGTTGGCCGTGTCGAATTCCTTATCTGCATCGATGGCGTAGACTCCGTCTTGGTATCGTAGGAACATTGCAGAGGGAGACCGCAGCAGCCGCGTAAAGGTGCGCAATTTATCGGGGAACCCCTGCGACATAGTCCGGATGTCAATTCCTCGCCAGGATGAGAGCAGGTAATGGAAGTGCGAGAGGACTGATGTCATGCTGGACGAGGACCCCATGTACTTCTTCTTCTCCTTCCGTGCAATGTCCCGTAACGTGTCATCCTTGGAGGATGTGATGTATTCCTTCAATGCGGCGAAGTCGAACTCCGTAACAGGCATAATCGAGCCTAGATAAGGATCGAAGTTGAAGACACGAGATCGAGGGTCGCGAAGATGGTAGACACCGGGACTAAGACATGTTAGCTGTTGTATGAACGAAACACGTATTGGAAGAGCGAGCTCACTTGAACAAGACCCTTTCCAAGCCAAAGGAAAGCTGCGGGACCGGCGGTCTTTCGATATCCAACGCTAGCGCAATCGTTAGCATCAATGTTGATAGTGTTCCTCGGGAGACATACGCTTCAAATGTAGGCCTTGAGTCCCAAGACTGCCACAATCCTTGGCGTGTACCGAGCCCATCACAAATGGCAGGTTTTTGGGATTCTCTCGATCAGATTTGGTAGAGTGTTTTTCTCCGGGGAGTTGTGAAACGATGTTCTGGAGGGATGATTGGATTCGCGCCGACTGAACGTATTTAGCGGAAGCGGTTTAGAGTGTGGTAATGCAACAAACTCACCGATTCTTGTGATTCAGCCACGTCGGGTGGCACAGGTTTGGACGGCCGTTTCGATTTCCGTTCCTTGGACAATGCTCTTCGGACTCGTTTTACGGCGACTTTCCGCGCTTTCTGCGTGGCTTTACGCGGTTTCCCCTTGGATTCCGGATCGGCTGTAGTGTCATGATCTGCCGTGGAAGACTTAGAACTCTGTCTCTCGCCATCCTTGTCGTGACTTTTCGAACGCGCGTCAGGGGATCGGCTTCTCTTTTCTCGATTCGGCGGTCCTGGAGGAGCCTGCACATGCATGGGCGAGTTAGCGATGACCGATGTAGGGAGAATTTCTAGAATGGCGGATTCGCGCAACGCGGCGAGGCCGAATCGAGGCAACTTGAGAGATCGTACCTTGCCCAGGGACTTGAAGCCTTCCGCGATAGCACGCGACGCGGCATCCTCGACTTTTTTGGGATGCGTCTGGGAGCGCGCGGTGGACGAAGTGGTGAAGTTGCGGAGGGCGTTAGGAGCTCCGAAACGCTGCGCTAGACAGAAAAAGCAGACATGTTCGCGGAGAGGGTCTGAAACAGACCGCAGAGAGGTCCGGAACATTCAGGCCGAATGGGTAGAGCCGTTTCCGAGGGATGTAGGAAGACGACCGGTTCAATTGTTGGAGGAGGAGGAGATGGGAGGAAAAGTCGAAAGTCGATGCGTGTTGAAGGCGAAGAAAGCTGAAACAGAATCGAACCATCCCGTTTGGGTCAACTTTTTGTATTACGCAAGATTAGTCATTTATACATGCATAAAGATCCCAAGGACTTTCCTTTCTCTTTTTGTGCTGTCATTCTCGAGGTTATTTTGGTAGAAATCAATTCAACAGAATCTCCTGCTAGCACCAACATGATCAACGCATTGTTTATCCTTGATTTTACATAGGCCCATGTTATAAACACGCCCCGTGGTCGATGGAGAAGAATGTAGATGTCCCAATCCGGAGGCGGAGAAAAACCGCCCCGCTTTTCCGCCAAAGAAAAAAAAAAGACAAAAAAGAGTTGAGGGAATATCAATCGCTTCTCCCCGTCTCTTCCTCCTCTTCATACTCTCTCCTCTTGTGCAGTTGTGGAATCTCTGGTTGGCTCTCTGTTGAGGTGAGTATCGCTGTTTGCTGGTGTTGTTCTGTCTTCGATCGCTCCCAATGACTCAATGAGGGGCATCGTCGACTGCCCCTCCGATTGAAGCTCCGATAAAATATTGTTACATATACTCGGTTTCTTTCCTTCAACGACCTCTATCTAACGCCCTTTTCCTAGGTTACTCGAGACTCACTGCACTCACAATGCCTCAAGAACAATTGCGCATCCTGGTCGTCGGTAACGGAGGCCGTGAGCATGCCTTCGCATGGAAACTGAGCCAGTCTCCCCGCGTCGACATCGTCTATGTCGCTCCCGGTAACGGTGGTACTGGTCTGGGTACCAGCAAGATCGCCAATGCCAATGTGAAGGGCAATGACTACCCCGGTCTGGTCGCGTTCGCCCAGCAGAATGGCGTGAACCTGGTCGTGCCGGGCCCCGAAGCTCCCCTCGTTGAGGGTATTCAGGGTTACTTCCAGGCCGGTAAGTTTCTTCGTGTGAAATCTAGTCGGAAGCGCTCCGTTGACTTGCCTCAGTTGGCATTAAATGCTTCGGTCCCTCCAAGGCTGCGGCTCGCATGGAGGGCTCTAAGACCTTCTCGAAGGACTTCATGAAACGTCACAACATTCCTACTGCCGCCTACGAGAACTTCTACGAGTACGAACCCGCCCGCAAGTACCTCGACTCCGTCTCCCACAACGTCGTAATCAAGGCCGACGGACTGGCTGGTGGAAAGGGTGTTATCATCCCTCAGACCAAGGAAGAAGCCCACCAGGCTCTCCGCGAGATGATGCTCGACCACCAGTTCGGCGAGGCTGGAAACGAAGTCGTCATTGAGGAATACCTCGAGGGTGACGAACTGAGTGTCCTCACCTTCTCCGACGGCTACACCATCCGTTCCCTGCCTCCGGCCCAAGACCACAAGCGTATCTTCGATGGGGACCAGGGTCCCAACACCGGTGGCATGGGCTGCTACGCTCCCACTCCCATCTCTTCTCCGCAGGTGCTCGCCGAGATCGACCGCACGATCATCCAGCCCTCCGTCGATGGCATGCGTCGTGATGGTTCGTCACCATGCCTTCCTCTGTGAAGCGCCGCTAACAGATACATCTTCCAGGCTTCCCCTTCGTGGGCATCCTTTTCACTGGTCTCATGATGACCAAGGACGGTCCCAAGGTCCTCGAATACAACGTTCGCGGTGGTGACCCCGAAACTCAGACCCTCCTCCCCCTCCTGACCGATGATACCGATCTGGCGGAGATCATGGTCGCCTGTACCGAACACTGGCTGGACGGTGTTGAGATCAAGGTCAAGCCCAACTTCTCCACCACCGTGGTCGCCGTCGCCGGAGGCTATCCCAACTCGTACGCCAAGGGCAAGGCCATCACGCTCGACCCCGTCCCCGAGGACACCCTCATCTTCCATGCGGGCACGACCCTCTCCGGCAACGAGCTGCAGACCTCCGGTGGTCGTGTTATTGCCGCCACCGCTACCGCCTCCAGCCTCGAGGAGGCCGTCCGCAAGAGCTATGAGGGCATCTCCACCATCCACTTCGAGGACATGTTCTACCGCAAGGACATCGCCCACCGTGCCTTCCGTCAGCGTGACGCCGTGGCCTCCCAGCAGCAGTCGCTGACCTATGCCGCCGCCGGAGTGTCCATCGACGCCGGCAACGACCTCGTCAACAAGATCAAGAGCTCCGTCGCGCAGACGAAGCGCCCCGGTACCGACGCCGTGATCGGTGGCTTCGGCGGCCTCTTCTCCCTCGCCGCTGCCAACCCCACCTACCACCCTCACTCGCCAACCCTCATCGGCGCCATTGACGGCGTCGGCACCAAGCTGAAGATCGCCCACGCCGTGGGCGTCCACGACACCGTCGGCATTGATCTCGTCGCCATGAACGTCAACGACCTCGTCGTCCAGGGCGCTGAGCCCCTCTTCTTCCTCGACTGCTACTCGTGCGGCAAGCTCGATGTCAACACCGCCTCCGCCTTCGTCACTGGCGTCGCCAACGGCTGTGTCCAGGCCGGCTGCGCCCTCATCGGCGGCGAGACCGCCGAGATGCCTGGCCTCTTCGTCGAGGACACCTACGATGCCGTCGGCGCTGCTGTCGGCGCCATCAACACCACCGGTGAACACGCCCGCACTGTCCTCCCCGACACCGCCGCTATGCGCTCCGGCGACGTGCTCCTCGCCCTCGCCTCGTCTGGCCCGCACTCGAACGGATACTCCCTCGTCCGCAAGGTCGTTGAGCGCTCCGGCCTGGGCTTCGACGACCCGGCTCCCTTCTCTATGCCCTCCGCCTCCGCCCCCCTCTCCCTCGGCCGCGCCCTCCTCACCCCCACCCGCATCTACGTCAAGCCCCTCCTCAAGGCCCTCTCCATCCCCTCCTCGTCTTCTTCTGCCTCCGCCTCCGCCATCAAGGGTCTGGCCCACATCACTGGCGGCGGTCTCGTCGACAACGTGCCCCGCATGCTCCCCTCCACGCTGACGGCGCACATCGACGTCTCGGCCTGGCAGCTCCCCTCTGTGTTCGCCTGGCTCAAGAAGACCGGCAATGTCACCGCCACGGAAATGGCCCGCGCCTTCAACTGTGGTGTCGGCATGGTCATCGCCGTGGAGAAGGGCACCGAGGCCGCGGTCAAGGATCTCCTGCAGAAGGAGGGCGAGACCGTCTATGAAATCGGTGAGCTGAAGCCCCGTGAGGCTGGTGAGGAGGGATGCGTCCTCAATGGACTGGAGTCCTGGGATGCTTAGGTTAGCGCGTATTGACGATATGATTTTTGTCCCTTATTTCTTTTCTTTTGCTACATATTTCCTTGTTTTACTGTCTTCCCGTTTTGCTATGCGACAAGATGATACACATCGAACGTGCTTATGATGACAACGATGATTGTATGGGGTTGGCGAGACGGCGTGCCACCCTCCGACTGAAAAATACAAAAGCGACATGCCTTTTTTTGTATAGAGGAGTCAATTGAATGTCGACCAAGTTGGTCTTAGACTATGCCAGTCTGCAGGGTAGATATACTAGAAGCCTAGAAACCCACTTGAGGTTCAGTGACATTAAGAATTCTATCTGAAACACGCCAGTGACATCAGGGTTTGTGCTATTGATAGAACCCGTTCGTTACGTCGCCTTACGCAGTGTACAGTTACTCAAGCACAGCTGAATCAGTAACACAAAAGACTTGCTAATCAGGTCACAGGAAATCAACATTTTAGGCAGCGCTTAAGATTGGAACCAGCCCGAGGGAGGGGATTTCAGGGGAAAACGGCCCAACATGGAAACCAGGATTTCAAACATGAGCGTAGAAATATATGAAAGAGAGAGCTTTCACCGCGCGGTCCGCAGTACCCATGTACATCCTTCTCCTCCGGACACCACCTGGCTACCGCCGAATGCTCCCCTGCGCCGAGTGACAAGCGTCTCAAAAAGCAACCATCTCTATTCCACAACTAAAATAAAAGTTCCTTTTTCAGGCGATCTTCCTAGTGCGAGTCAAGAGAAGGCCCTCCGATCGGTCTTTTGATACATCAGGAAAATACGACGAACGAAACGAATCACGCGCACGAGCTATCAGTCCGTTAGAAGGGGACTTTCAAGTGAGAAGAGGTAGATTCGTACGTACCTTAGAAGCACTTGCGGTGGACGATCGAGGGACCGCTCTCGTCGTACTCCTGCTTGGAGATCCACATCTGCTGGAAGGTGGACAGGGAGGCCAGGATGGAACCACCGATCCAGACGGAGTATTTACGCTCAGGAGGAGCGATGATCTTGACCTTCATGGAAGAAGGAGCAAGAGCAGTGATCTCCTTCTGCATACGGTCGGAGATACCGGGGTACATGGTAGTACCACCAGACTGGGATTGTTAGCAGGAGGCTTTGTATCAGCTGAAAGAAGCGCCACATACCATGACGATGTTACCGTAGAGATCCTTACGGACATCAACATCACACTTCATGATGGAGTTGAAAGTGGTAACGTGGATACCACCGCTCTCCAGACCCAGGACGCTAGGCTGGAAGAGAGCCTCAGGAGCCCGGAAGCGCTCGTTACCGATGGTGATGACCTGGCCGTCGGGAAGCTCATAAGACTTCTCGATGGTGGAGCTCTGAGAAGCAGTTTGGATCTCCTGCTCGAAGTCGAGAGCAACGTAGCACAGCTTCTCCTTGATATCACGGACGATTTCACGCTCGGCCGTGGTGGAGAAGGTGTAACCGCGCTCCGCGAGGATCTTCATGAGGTAGTCGGTCAAGTCACGACCAGCCATGTCGACACGGGAGATGGCGTGGGGCAGGGCGAAACCCTCGTAGATGGGGACCACGTGGGTGACACCGTCACCGGAGTCCAGGACGATACCGGTGGTACGACCGGAAGCGTAGAGGGAGAGGACGGCCTGGATGGAGACGTAGAAGGCGGGGGCGTTGAAGGTCTCGAAGACGATCTGGGTCATCTTCTCACGGTTGGACTTGGGGTTGATGGGGGCCTCGGTCAAGAGGACGGGGTGCTCCTCGGGAGCGACACGGAGCTCGTTGTAGAACGTGTGATGCCAGATCTTCTCCATGTCATCCCAGTTCGTGACGACACCGTGCTCAATGGGGTATCTGAGGGTGAGGATACCACGCTTGGACTGGGCCTCATCACCGACGTAGGAGTCCTTCTGACCCATACCGATCATGATACTGCGAGGCGTCAGTGGACAAGGTCCGGGCGGTGGGTCAAGAGAGCGTTGGGGGAGCTTTACCCATGGTGACGGGGGCGACCGACAATGGAGGCTATTGTTGGGGTTAGTTGATCGGCTCATTCGGAATTGACTCGATGGACAGGGCCAAAGCCAGTTTAAATTTCTGTCCATGAGAGATGGCGGGGTTGACTTACGGAAGACAGCACGGGGAGCATCGTCACCGGCGAAACCGGCCTTGCACATACCCGAACTACGGGAAACCGTTAGCTTCTGAACCAGACCGTTCGATTTTTGGAGCTCGATAAATGGTCATTTCCCCGAAACTCGAGAGAAAATGTGACCAACGCGACGGTGGTCGACGGCGATGGTGGGGGGAGATGTTTTGTGCGTGTGTTTTGACCTTCCCGGATAGGGAGGAAACCACAGCATCAGGGGGAACCAGTAAGACAAGAACCATCGCCGAAACCATCATTGCAATGGAGAGGGATTAAAAATTCATTCAAACATACCCATTGTCGATAACGAGAGCAGCAACTTCCTCTATAGCATCGAAACGAGCGAGATTAGCGAGGTTGTGCGAACAGGGATGAGGGATGGAGGGGAAGAAGCGACCGAGACGACGCAAGGCGCTGAGGTGGCAGGAACCTTACCTTCCATGGTGAATGATTAAGAAGTGAAGTAGGAGACAAAAAAGAAACGAGGAAAAAAAGAAAAATAGATTGAGCGGGAGAGTGATGAGGAGGAGTGGTTGAGGTGGATGAGAGAGGAGGAGGGGGAGAACGAAATAAAGGTTGAGTCGGTGGATGGGGAGAGTTAAGAAGATGATGTGGTAAGAAGAGAGGGAGAGGGAGAGAGAGAGAGAAGAGAGAAGGGAAGGAAGGAGAAAGTGGATTGGATTGGGTTTAGTGGCTCTCTGGGAAGGGGAGGGGGGAAGGGGGTACTTGGACTAATAAGAGCCAACACTAGTCAGAACAAGTACCAGGCGCCTAATAGGGGCAACTGTCACCGCCACTGTTCGTGATGGAGAGACCAGGACAATCAGAAGGATCTGGATGGTCGAAATCGTTTAGAATCTGTACAAATCTGAAGCTGCTGATTCTGTATTCTTGGACATTCATCCCATACACCTGAGAAGGTCAATGGCACTCCAACTCCCTTCCGATCTCTACTCTGTATGCCACCACGCTATTTATCATCCTTACAATCCCCCCTAAACACTTCCCCCTCTTCGTCAAATATCGCTGCCTCTTCAGGCAGAATGATTCCTTGGTTCCTTCGTCTACGTCGCCCCTCCATTTTCAGCCATCGTATCCAGGCTGAAGGGATGATGATGATGGCAAAAACACTTGCGCATCCTCGTGGGGCTCCCGATGGGGGATGGGTGGCTCAGCCCATCAGCGTCCCAAAGAACCGCCTCCCCCCATCAGGGAAACGTCGGAACGAGTCCCTTCTTGGGGATGACGACGACCCAGGCGTCCAGATTCTTCGAGGACAAGTCGGGCGACGAGTAAGATTGCCCCTCAGGGTCTTCGGGGATGCCTGAACAGCGTGAACGATGCCTGATAAGGATCGCCGTACTAAGAATAACCTGGGAAATGAGCATCCTCACTAATCCTCATTCTTCTAGTAGCAATCCCTCTTCCCTGGAACTCCATACAGAACTGTAATAATAGGCAATACTAACATGGCCTCTTACCGCCTTTCCGGCCACCACCAGCTATCCCAGCCCGCCAATTTTCACCTGCACCGGAATGTCAACCTCCTGAACCACAGTCTGCATACCGGTGTATCTTGGCAATTGATGCAATGTGTCGGAGGTATCATGGCCTTACCTTATGATGCCCAAGACCATAGGACCGTAGGTATGCCTCTAGAATTCAAGGCATGGTGGGGTTACGGTATGGCGGGGTATGCGATCCTTGAGCAGTTATATACCAACACACCATACAGTAAGCATATATTCGACACTCCTCAGTCAACTCCTGCATAAAAGCCCACTCAATCCTATATGTATTTCATGTAAACCCTGCGTAGGTGGTGATTCCCGGGCCTGGTCCGTCGTAGTCCGCAGTGGAAGACGGTGGAAAGCTCCCGGAGGCGCATGAATCATCGAGAACCATAACGTCAGTTTTCCGCCTCTCAACACTCCCACCAAAAAAGTCCATTGACTGTCCTTACACCACCAGACCCCTACTTAAAACAACGCGACGCAATCAAGTTAATTGGATTAAATCAATTCTGCCCTCATCCCGTTCCAATACCCTCCCCCCAATCCTCGCCTCGCCGCAGAGCAGAAAAAAAATCACCATGGACGCCAATATGAACAAAATCCTCAAATGGAGCATTCAAAACTCCACCAACCCATCCTCCGAACAGAATGCTGCTGCCGACGCCACCTCGCGGGGCCTGACCCCAGAGATGATGGCCACGCTCTTCGGCGGGCCCTCCGACGCCGACCTGATGAAAGCCTCCATGGAGGCTCTGCGCTCCGAGGAGGTCGACCTGGAGAACAAGCTGGTCGCCTTCGACAACTTCGAGCAGCTGATCGAGTCCATCGACAACGCAAACAATCTCGAGCCGCTCGGGCTCTGGACGCCCCTCGTCGAGCTCCTGCGCCACGAGGAGGCCGACATGCGCCGCATGGCCGCCTGGTGTGTCGGCACCGCCGTGCAGAACAACGAAAAGGCCCAAGACAAGGTATGCCCTCCCCAGTCGTCTCTCTTGCCATGGATCAAGGCTGATGATTATGTAGCTGGTCGTCTTGAACGCCCTCCCCACCCTCGTCGCCATGTCGACATCCGACCCCAACCCCGCGGCGCGCAAAAAGGCCGTCTACGCCCTCTCCTCCGCCGTCCGCAACTACCAGCCCGCCATGGACGAGGTCGCCAAACACTTGCCCGAGGGATATCCCCGCGGCGAGAAGATCGACGCGGCCGACATGGAGGCCGTCGATAGCATCATGGACAAGCTGCGGGCTCACCCGGTGGAATCGTCTGCGTAATCTCGGGTGACTCCGTTAGATGCCTTTGACTTGAATTTCTGTGATACCCCGTTCAACCCGACCTGTGTTGCGCGTCGCCATGGCCGGCGTCCCAAGACGGATGCGGCTGCCGCGCGATGACTGCCTACGATGGATCGGGCGGGGTGATACGCCATGAGGCGCCCACTGCACGATATACAGTGCATTCCCGGCTGTGTTAGGGTGGAATGCTGAGTGCAGAGTATAAAGGGCGATATACCTTGGCAGTTGCCCTCTAGGGACATCCTGTTGGTCGCGGCAGATAGTGCACCATGCCTAGTAGATGGCACATGATAGATCTGAATGAATCATGACAATTGAAATAGAACCGGTGACACGAAAAGTCGCAGTGAATCTTTGGTTTATACCTAGCTATCTTGCGTAATCATACCCATGCCACTGGAGTTTATTATTCTGCCTGCGACTGGGTGCTCCTGCTCTACGCAACATCCGCAAGAACATCCTAGGCAAATGCATTGTATATAACTACCACTACTAAGAAAGGCTAAACGCAATCACGAAACACACCCACGCCACCCTGAGCAAAAAAACAAGAACAATCAATAAAACAGCCTATTCATCACGGTATTCTGACAGCTCCTCCAACCCCGCTTACAACGCCAGGTTGTACGTATAGTCATCCTCTATGTTCTGCGAGATCCATAGCACAACAGAACTACACACCATTAATACAATATTCTCAATCAATGTAGGCGGAATTCTTACCTCAACATGACCAAACCATTGGCAATCACATTCGCAATGCCAAAGTACAGCGTCTGCAGCGGGTACTGTTTAATCAGGTACTTGAGCACCATCACCGTCTACACCCCAGTCAGCACGCATAGTACAGTAGACTACCAGCGGATCCGGTGCCATGGGACCCCAATAGTCACCACAAGCAGATAGGTAGGTACTCACCACACTCCCCGCAAGCCCGCCAGCCAGCAGCGCAAACCCCAGGAAAAGCACAAACCGGGCCTTCCACGCTACCCCACTACCACTGTAACTGAAGCTGTCCGCCTGAAGACGGGACTTCTCGATCGAGTTGATGACGAGCATTCCGAGCGCGGAGCAAATGCCGGGGATCCAGTCGACGAACTTGACGTGCACGAACGATCCGTTACGAGGACTGTGTGAGAAGGCGGCCGCATCGACCAGGAAGAAGAAGCCCAAGGAGAACTACACGACCATCGCGGGTTAGCAGGCTGGATTCCGCGGTGACGGGCCATGATGTGAGCTTGAGCTTACCAGAGCTCCTGATGTGTAGACGCCGGCGTTGCGCACGGCCGAGTTGTTCAGCCATTCCGGCTTGGACCACCGGAAGAGGCGGTTGTCGGAAACGTCCATTGTTGATGTTGTCGGTAGATTTGTTCGGCGGACGAGGGGAACTTTGGGGTCGATGGATGTAGCTTATCGCGGATGCAGCCGCCCGAGAGGTTGGCGATGATGCAGTCCGCGGCTCGGAAAATCTAAGCACCGATGCATTGCCTATTTAGGTAGTCTAGCAACTATGGGCCTACGTTTCTAATGAGGTATATGAAGGCTTTGTCTTCGGAGAATCATTTAATAACTACATTAGTGGCGAGGCACACTGCTCTACCAAGGTCATATGTGCAACATAGGTGGCATTGAGATCTAAATGCCCATTGGGCAAGGCATGGTTATATACTTCGTAGCTCGTATCTCATCAGCTTGTGCCAGACAAGCTCAATTCTCTTCACAGAACAGCCTCAGAAACTCGTCTATATAAGTCATCGCTTTTCCCCTTTCCAATACGGGCGGCAATGGCTTCGAGACCCCTTCGCCGCAAGCAGGCTCCTTCAGATACGTGCGCAGAGCGAATGTCGATGCACGATAAGTAGCATGGTACATGGACTTGAATTCATCTTCGTCAGTGCTAGAAGCATTCCCCTGGGGGACACAATCTGTCATCATCCGGTCGTCGGTGTTTGTCGGAGCCGCCTCCTGGGGATCGACGTGACTCTTATTCGAAGATCGCGTAGAGGGGCGGTTGAAACCATAAAGCCGCATACAGGTCAGAATCGTCCGAGTAATGGTGTTCTTGTTGTCCAGTATGATACTTTCCGCATCCTTCGGTGACGACGAAAGGTCCAATTTCCCATCCGACGATGGTAACGCTGGGGAGAATTCTCTTTCTTTCTTATCTTTCTTCGATGCAGCCTCTGTAGCAAAGCTGGGTGTTTTCCTCCTAGATGCAAATTCGCGCGTATGGCTTCGGTTACTGCCAGGCCGAGAAGTATCTGTCCGGAGCTCTAACGGCTTGCTGGGATGCAAATTCGTGCCGACAGAAAGAGACCTCGCTCGGTGCGACGTAATCCGGTTGGAAGACGGTAGCCCCAAATCCTCGGGCTCTCGTTTAATTCGAAAGCTCTGTAACTGCTGAGATTGGGACAGGGAGTGTGCCATTAATTGTGACACAGCCTCTCCGCCTTTCTGGCGGACCCTCTTATGATGCTGCGCAACCGATTCGAATAAGGTGGCGACACGCTTTCGCTTGGGACTCGGAGAACGGAGGTCTGGCAGGAACTGCGCATATTGGCCGTCCTCACCAGGTTCCTGGGCATTCTCGGGTGTCGGGAGGGTGTGCGCTTTGGTGATAAGGGAACTCGAAAGCGGCGCAGCATATATCCTCAGTTCCTGCTTCAAGCCATGATGAAGCGGATTGCCTGAGCTCGAGGACGAAGATTCTGGCGGGGTGGGGGGTCTCTCGATCGACGTTCCGTTCGACAGGACGCCATAGATCAGAAGGTCGGTCGTGGATGAGCCTGAGGTTTTCGTTCGTGAAGCGCTGCTGACATTGACAAGAAATCCAACAGGACATTGTATTGTCTGGAAACGATCCAGATCCTCCTCTTCCAGCCAAAACGCCCCCAGCAGTTTATTCTTCAGCCATTGCTGTGTTTCTGGATCACTAGCATGGAGTTCGAGGTTGGGGCCGACGCGTGCATATAATGGGATTAGAGCGGGATTCACGAAACTGCGAAGACTCAGGGTCGCATCTCTTGGTATATCTGTCTGCCAATTTGAGGATCGATCTATTAACTGCAGACCTGCCGAGATCGAAGTTCATGAGCACCGAGTGAGATAACAAGAATCGTAAAGGCTTACCTTGGAGTTGAGACGCCCCGTTTAGAGCGATGGCCCCGGACCAGACATTCATTGCGGTATAATCATTTGGGAGCTTCGCCAGTCACATCTCACTAGCATACTAGATTGCTAAGGCAGAGGCGGCTGGTCGAAGCAAGAATGGGTGATTCTTAATGGGGTCCAACACGACGCGCCCCAAATACCGTCACGACATCACGTGCGCAATTTTAGTCTGTAATGTATACCAATATGTCGCTATAAGCATCATCGAAACTTTTTGGCGGTCTGCTATCATTGCCTATGAGCAGGTTTAACAGTCTTCTAAGCCATTAAAAGCTCAAAGCTAGGTGGGTGAGCGCCGTGATAATGGAAGACGATATAACGCCATCACGGAACCCGCGAGTTAGAAAACTCTCGAGGGAACGGGAATGTAGCAACAATACGTCTTCGATTTTCTTGCTTTTGGTCCATGTAGATGAAGGAAGCATTCTGACCCATACATTCTTCTATAAAAGCTTACAGTACCTGTAGTATAGTACATCTGACAGAATAAAAGGCTAAATCAAGCTGAGTATCAGAAGCGCGCAAAACTCGCAAAAGGGAGACTCCAAGCATATGGAAAATGAACAACAATTTCATGAAGAGGAATCGCAGTGTTATAAATATACGATAGCCCTCCGTGTGGTGGTCAATTCGATTCAAAAGGCTCACGCCGACATCTCGCCACTGACCAGTACTAAGCGGCAATTTAGAACTCCTCCTGCTCCTTGAAAAACATCGAGAAACTGATAATCGTTCCATAGATCAAGAGGCCACCGAGGATGGACATAACCATGGCAGGAATTTCGATCGCCCCACTATGCGCCAGCACAGCTGGGAGGGCTGTTCTACCATCAGCATCGATAAGGCAAAAGAGAGCAGCTCCTCCATCCAAATCAATCACATGCGATAGACTTGCGGACCGGATTCGCTGTGGTATATGGCTTCACGACGAAGGGTGGGGGATCGCTGCGACTTACCAATACCCATCAGAACCAAGAAACCCGTCAAGAAACGACCAAAATCCGCAGCGGCGTTGCCCGAGCTGTCCATAAAGTCATCAGGATTGGCGCATCGTGAACAGATCCAGTTTGGCAGCGGCGCAATAACGTAGGTCGCAACGACGAGTAACGGCAGGAAGTTGTGCCACAAGGCCGAGGAAAGGATAACCAGAAGGAATCCAATGGCGAGCACCTGAAAGGAGGCACATCAAGAGTCAGCACATGCGCAGTTTCAAGTACATGGCAAAGACGGCATCATGCGTACAAAGGAGAGTGCGATAATGGTCTTGAGTCCCGCCGTCATGATGCGGAGAAGTAGGACCGCCTAGGTCCGTCGCAGGCGATTGGGAAGAGTGCGGTATGCGGGAGATATCAGTAGCGCTCGAAGGGAAGCAGAATCAGAGTAGATTCATAGGCCGAGATGGAGAAATAGGGACCATCTGCATGGAGACGGCAAGGTGATGATCATGGACTGGAAGGAAGATAGAGAGGGGAGCTTCAGGCGGCTGGAGGTGAAGGTGACGTTGGGTCAGCAATGCCTCAGGCATTCAGGCCGCCCCGACCGCCCAGACGGAAGAAGAGAAGCTCTTGGGGTCACCGCGTCAGTCTCACTACTGCCTACTCCATCCATCAACCTCTCCTCCTCTCCATTCCCCGAATCTCTCATCTACTGTCCCCTTGGTCTCCTTGGAAGGTCCCTCTCTTCGACTACTCTTTGTCTCTTCACCCCCTGAACCTCCCACCATGTTCCGCAACAACTACGACAACGATGCCGTCACCTTGTATGAGCCAACTAGCTACTCCCTCCTACCAAAGAAAGCTCCGCGATAGCTAATTGCTTCTCTTATCGAACTACAGCTCCCCGCAAGGTCGGATATTTCAGGTGGAATATGCCCAGGAAGCTGTGAAGCAGGGATCCGTCGTGGTAGGATTGGTCAACAAGACACACGCCGTCCTCGTCGGCTTAAAGGTGCGACGGACCACGACCATCAGGGAGGCCTGCAGGAAAACTGACATTGTCTCTCGTTGCTCTAGCGTAACGCCGAGGAGCTCTCCTCGTATCAGAAGAAGGTCATCGAAGTCGACTCCCACATGGGTATCGCTATCGCCGGTCTCGCATCCGACGCCCGGGTGCTTTCCAACTACATGAAGCAACAGTCTCTCGGCTCCAGAATGACCTATGGTCGTCCCATCCCCGTCGAACGCATCGTCACCCAGATTGCCGATCGGGCTCAGACGAACACCCAGCAGTATGGTAAGCGGCCGTACGGTGTTGGCCTCCTTGTCGCCGGCGTCGACGAGGCTGGCCCTCATCTTTTTGAGTTCCAACCCTCCGGTATGATCCACGAGATGCTCGCATGCGCCATTGGTGCTCGTTCGCAGATGGCTCGTACCTACCTGGAGCGCAACCTCGAACAGATCTCCAACAGCTCCCGCGATGAGCTCATCACCCACGGTCTGCGGGCCCTCAAGGAGACTCTCTCCCAGGACAAGGAGTTGACGGTGGACAACACGTCAGTAGGTGTGGTTGGCCAGGGGCCGACAGGGAAGCTAGAGAGCTTCAAGCTCTACGAGGGCCAGCAACTCTTACCACTGCTGGAGACCGTGGAGGAACCGGCAGAAACGAAAGAGGGAGAGACGATGGAGGTCGATTCGTAGGTTCTGAGTATACGTGCATAGTCATGAAAATCTTGTCCGTTCTTGATTCCTGGAGACTTGCGGCATCTCATACACCTTAGTTTATTACCTCTGAGTGTTATACTCTAGCATAGTACGAATTCCAAATAATGTGATGGCCCCGTATGTGCTTTGGTAATATCATCATATCGTAAAATAAAGCACTCTATATATATATATCCCATCGACGCCACCATCAAACGCCAGTGGCTGTCCAGGGACTCAAGCATAAAGAGCACCGCAGAAGAGAACGAACCATCTACTCCTCGCCCCAGTTCAACTGCATGCGACCGTTGCTCACTTTGTATCCGACCAACTTAGGCCACACCTCCGCGACGTCCTTGGCTTCAACCAGGATCCCACCGTTCTCCTGGCCAATATAGCCCTCCTCGACAGCCTTCCTCACCCAGGCCAACAATCCATCCCAGTACCCACTGACGTTGAGCAACACGACCCCGAGATGATGGATCCCCAGCTGATTCCACGTCGTCATCTCCATCACCTCCTCGATGGTCCCGAACCCACCAGCGAGCGCAACGAAGCCCGATCCGGGGCCACCCTCGCGCACCTTGGTCGCCATCAGGCGCTTCCGGGTATGCATGTCCGGGACGATCGTCACGGACCCGTATTCGGTCTGCTTAAGGACTCCAGGCTTCAGCGCCGCATCCTTGACCACCATCTCGGCGTCCTTCCCGCTCTTCGCGGTTGATGGCTCTTCCTCTTCCTTGGCCTTGTCGTACCCGGGCTCGACCTTGACCAGTGCGCGCGGGATTACCCCATGCACCGCGTCAGGTCCCGACAGCGACACCAGCGTGCGCGCCAGTTCGCCCATGAGTCCCGCCGTACCGCCGCCGTAGACGAGCTGGACGTTGTTCTTGTGGAATTCGTGCGCCAGCGCCCGTGCGGTCGCCAGGTGCGCGGGGTTGTTGCCCGCGACGGAGCCGCAGCTGGATTGACAGGGGTGTTAGTATGGTGGCGATGGTGGCGGAGGGGTAGTTCGGACGCTAGGTACTTACAACACGCAGACGACTGCGGGCTTGTTTACTTGGCTTCCCATGGTGAAGAGTATATGTGATTTAGGGAGGAGGGTTGTTATTAGAGGAGAATGGAGAAGAAGGCGATAGTTATATATTGGCCTTGGTAGGATGAGTCAATGTTTCGCATGCCTGTGAGCGTTGCCACGATTGGTGAACAAGTGGAAGTGATCTCCGCAGTAGGCGGTATATATGTGTCGGAATATAACAGTGACTCACCCCTTACTTGTCCGACGACGAGACTCGCACCAGGAATTCTTCGTCGCCGTTGCTGAATCCAATGGACTCGACGATAAGGATGTTGTCTACCTCATTGTCTGTTCCATGCGTTCCCCGATACAACCTAAACAATCCCCACCAGATGGCAGCCCAGGATTTGACCACGATACAATCTGCACCCACTGCATGAGATAGTGTTGTCCGCGAGTTCATTCCTTTCACAAATGCTCATAAATATAGCCTAGAACCTCTCTATCCAAATTACAAAGGTAATGCGATCGGACGTATCCACCATGCAACAATATGCGCTCGTAAGGGTATCATAGAAAAAGGTATAATGAAAATCCTCAGACTCCGCTCTTGCCTTTCTTCTTTCGCACTTTGCTCTCGTCTGGCCCCGGCGTGGCCCCTTTGTCGGGCGTCTTCCCCGGTGTGTCCACCTTGACCTGTGGGGTTCCGGCCCTTACAGGGACAGTCCCAGGGCGAGTTGCGCCCACTGGCTGTTGTTTGGACGACACCCCCTCGTTGTTTCGAGACATAATAAACGAGCCTGGTTCTCCAACCAGCGGGTTTTCGTCCATGAACTCATCACCGTACTGCGTAAGCAAACTGAACGATTCCGCGAGTGTCCTTGTATCCTGAAAGACGGAGCCTGCGTTGGTAGACTGGGCTCCGCCGACGAGAGAAGCCTTGGTCGAGTCGGCGTCTGGCATGGGTGTGTTCTCCTTGCTCGGTTGCGCGCTGGCTTGGGCGGTATCTGTCGATTTGGGGATGGGCGGCATGTAGGTGTGCCCATGCGCGGGGGTGAAGTTGGGCAGTGACGCTGCCGTCTTCATGAGGTTTGTGAGAGAGGTGACAGCCGAAAGCTATCCAGAAAGTCAGGAATCCGTTAGCCAATCTGTGCTGTTGCAACCTCCAGCCCCATAGATCCGACGAGAACATACAATGCGGTTGCCCACAACGCTCGCCACAGATGGAGCCATGTAGATACAGTCCCCTACGACGAAGAACGTCGATAGAACCTCCACCTCGTCTTCCAAGCCGGGCCTCTTCCGTCGAGTTTGCTTGTGAATTACCCAGATGTTGGACGGCTCATGCGCGAACTGGCCGTTCGATTGCGCGGCAGCTTGGAGTGGATCGTATGAGACCACAAACTCCAGGCCTTGCATCGTCTTCAATCGTCCTTCAAAAGCTTCCCGAGTTTCCACGAAATGACGGAAGGTCTCGTTGTAGTTCGCCTGAATGGCGAGCGAGGCATTGTTCGAGGTCGCGTCGAAGAAGGGTGATTCAGCGAAGTAAAACAGGACTATTTGAGTGTGAAATTGTGAGACAGGAATGATAAGAGCCATCAGCCAGGGAGTCTTACTGTTATTCGAGTGGAGGAAGCCTCCCATCATCTGGACGTGGGATGGCGACCGCCATAGGATCTCCTCCAACGGCGCGTCCTGGGTGCCTGCCATGGAAAATGACTTCTTTAAAAATAGGATTGAATATACGCAGCTGGAGAATATCAGAAGACACTGAGCTCCCGCTTAGACATGCAGCGGTATAATGAATGAAGATGGTGATGCCATGTCGGAGCTGTGCTGCTCTCCGTGGATATTAAAGCGCTGTTTGACGTGTTTGCATCGAAACAAACTGGACTGCATCATTTCTATGACCTATCAGTGTCGTTCTGGCAGCGATAACTAATTGACACGCATAGCTATGCATAGCTATGCAAAATATATTCAAAGGTCGATAGAATTCAAAACACCAACAGAGACCCAGCCGCTTGATTCCAAACGCTCAGTGTTGAATCGACCTCTATCTAACTCCAAACCATGCAACTGTTGAAAAGCGTTGCTCCAAAATGCATAAAAAGCAGAATATTTAGACACTCTTTGGTCACTTAGTGTTCAATGGCGAGAATATACCACACACTGTTTTCAGCTTGGTCAACATCTCGTCCCATTCGCCCTCGGCGGTGCTCAGAATGGTCACGGCTCCTCCAGCACCGATCCGCCACTTCTGTTCCTCAGTACTTTGGTCATCAAAGCTGGAGAAGGCAGTACGAATGAGTACTGAAAAGCTTCCACCACCCCCAAGATCGAGAAACCCCATGACCCCAGAGTAGATTCCGCGATTCCGAGCCTCAATGGTGCTTAGGTGCATGCATGACCGCTCCTTGGGCGCGCCGGTCATCGAACCCGGTGGAAGACATCGTTGGAGAGCCGTCAGTCCGTATGCAGACATATTCGATGATTGGCGTAGTTGTGGCATGCCTCGCACCGCGAAGCCAGGTCGACTGCGGTCAATGTTTCCTTTCACGTGGGTGATCATCTGATAGACCCGCCCATGATCCTCGACCTCCAGCAGCTTTTCCACGTGGACGCCGCCGGAGCCACAAATTCCGTATAGATCATGTCTGATCAAATCTGCGATCATCAGATTTTCAGCTATCTCTTTTGTCGTCCCGAGAATTTCCTTTGCCTTCTCAAGTGTCATGGTGGCGGATTTTCGGACGGTGCCCTTCATTGGCTTCATTTCTAGCGTCGAGGAGCGGTCCCAGTTGAGGAAGCATTCAGGGCTGCTGCTGACGACCTTCACATTGCCCAGCTTTGCGTAGGCACTGAAGGCAGCCGGGTTGTACTGACGCAGACGTTTGTACAACTCCCAAGGGAAGTAGAGCGGGCTATCTGGAGAATCCGAGGAGGGAAGTGTGATGGAAGTCTCGCAGGTAAGGCATAGTTCGTATGACTCCCCAGCTTTAAGTTCCGTTTGACAAGCCTTAACTTGTTCTAGATAGGTCTCCTCGTCAGGAAACCGTATCACGCCGTGTTCAAGGATCGAATCCAAAAACTCTGAATCTGCAATGACGTGCGTCTCGTCTGCAGATTGATGGGACGAAAGCAATGATCGAAGGGTCTCGTCAAGCCAACCGCCCTGCAAGTCGTCATATTCCCTCGTGGATTGTATCGTGATATTCCCGGTCTCGTTATCGAGGACGACGCTCCTTTCAGTCCATAACAGACTCGCATCTGTGGGATCTTCCTCCACGGAAGCACCATCACGCGAGGGATGGTGGTAACTCTCGTTATGCGTTTTCGGTCGACTCAAGCATGCCAGCCCCAATTCATAGGAGAAATAACCTAGGAAGCCTCCCCAAAATGGAACCGTAGAATCTCCTGTCACGACATGTTTCATATCCATCACATATCTCAAGACATCCCAGAGCTCAGATACGGATAAATGCTTTTCAGCAACTGCATCCTGGCTTGATGTGCTATTCAACTGAGTCGAAAGCTTTTCCAAAAGAAGCTTCTCAGACTGCGTGTAATACTCCAACCTCCAGGTACTGGGACTCGGTGCTGAGATGATACTGTATCTGCCATTTGACTGAAACAACACAGTTGACGACCCCGGAACGTTGAGCTTCTCACAGATATCTTCTGCGCTCAGATTATGTACTGGGATCGCCCGGAAAGCAGATTTATTCGATGTCGACGAGCTCCAGTTCAACATTGTGTATGCAATACCAGGAAGTGAGGCCATGCCACTCGATTGATGGACAATATCGTCGGGTAGACAACCATACCCGCCGCGGCCATTAATTTTGTTGTATATGAGTGACAGCTCCCACCATCTTCTCAGAATCTCGGTGCACGCTTCTCGGTTTGATTTGCACGACTCCGGGTGGAACTGAACACCCCAGAATGGCTTTCGCGTATGACGTACCGCCATTGGAATCTCCATTCGTTGGATCTGATGCCCTTGGTCTAAGGATAGCCAGGCCAAGATTTCAAGGTCGAATTTGTCATGAAGCGCCCCATTAGGGCACTTTCCTGATACACCATCCACCAGCTCATCCAGTTTGGCGTACAGGGAATGGTAGAGAGTGACTTCGACATCTGGGATGTTCTCGAAGATATCTTTTTGAGTCGTGGAGATTCGGTGAACTTGCCCATGAAGCGGATATGGCAACCGCCCGATACTGATACCCTGGCGAAGGCATAACGTCTGAAAGCCCAAGCAGATACCAAAGACAGGGAGTAGATCCGCGTCGGTCAGGTCCCAAATATCCTTCATGATGCCGATATCCTGGGGAATATTCGGGTCCCCTGGTCCCGGACCCAGGACGACAGCTTCGTAATGCTGTAGGAACTGGACCATGTTGCCGTCTGGCCATTCGGAGTCGATCATCATGACGGTGACTTTGACATCAAGGACCTCCTCGAGCATCGCAACGACATTGTAAGAAAACGAATCATATGCGTCGACATACAGGATGTTTTTCCTCTGGGTTCTGAGGCTGTTGGATTCATTTCCAACCTCATATTTGCTCCAAGTCCCCAGTAAAGGCGCCATCGAGTGGGGTTCGATTGAATCAAGAGCAAAATGCGACAAGCTGAGAAAGACGATAATGATATAATGATCGAGGCTCAAAGGCCTATAAAGGCCTAGCTAACAGGCGGGCTTTCTCCACTTGAAAGGTGGGATGCTATGTCAAATTCATAGTCCACTTAGACCGCAGTGGCAAGACGTTGTAAAAAGGCGGCTAGGCGTATATCAGATTCAGCATGGACTTAGAATCGCTCAAAGCGACACCATAATTGGAAGGAAAAGAGTAGAGATGTTATCTTCAGGAATGATGAAGTTGTGAAGTGGCCACAATAAAAGGTTTAAAAGGAATTGATCTCCTGAGTCAAAATAAGACCCTGAGTTTGCCGCTGACCGGCGAAAAAAAGATAATCGGAGAGCGGAGCGGCAATCAACGGAACGCTGCGTGGTGGTACCTTGGAACGCCCTCGATAACCTTTTTCGCCGTTTATCTTTGTCAGACATCTTCCTTCTGGCCATTTACTCATATTTCATCTCATTTTAAATAAGAGTATACAAAAATCCAGGACGATCTATCCAAAGCCGGCGGTTTCCATATTTAATTACCATATTCAGCATACATTCTCATCTGTCTATGCCGGAAATGGCAGACTATTTACATGCTTCTGAGAACCGAAAATCAAACTGGGGCCAGTATCAAGCACTTGGTTGAACTGGGGATTGTTCGCTGGCCGTCGCAAGTTTGGCCATGATCTTGGGGAAGTACTGCGCAACGAAGCTCTCACTGCAGCAGAATTAGCACTCGGTCTCGAATGAGGGTCCATGCAGGATACATACGTGTAGTAACTGTGAGCAGAGCTATGGTCTCCCACCAAGTTATGCGCTAACTCGTGACAAAGAATAACCCACCAGTATATCAAAGCTTCACTTCGGTCGAAGTTGGAGCTCTGGAGTACGCTCCTTTCATGAAGCGATTGGAAATAGAAGTAATTGCAGAAAAGGCTTCCAGCTCGGTTGAAGGCGATTGTTTTGCCACCTGGATCGTAAAAGATACTGAGGCTATCCGAACGCAGAGAAAAAACACCAGCGCACTCGATCAGCATGGATGCGAATACATTGATGCCTGAACTATGCTGGGCCAGAAACCCGAACCGGTCGGAGACAGTCCTCACAAAGAGAACGTTGATGCCGCATGCGAGAGTTGCCACAAATTCCAAGTCGTGACTGGGTTTCTCGTCACAATAGGATTTTGACTCGTTAACCTGAGTTGTTTCCGGACGACTATAGACATCAGAAGATCCATGAGGTCGACAAGCTTGTACAGCGGACAATAGCTCTCTCTGTAGCTTATGCGGGGGCGTGACGTTCACTGGCGCCTCTGGACGGGTCTTCTTCGGATCTTCAACCGAATAAGGAGGTGGAGGGGTCGATGTGGTAGAAGGAGTAGCATCTTGCGATGACTCTCCATTGAGAGGATTCCAAATGGGCCGATTTCCCTCAAGTCCAAAGCGCCTTGTCAGGTTCTGGAAAAAGCCCAGTGAACGTCGGTCCTCGCCATGTTCTGACTCGGCGGGTGGCTGGATGGTGCTACGATCTTTGCTGGAGGGAGAATCGGGAAAGTCGCCCGGCATCAATGTCTGCTCTCGGTCTTCGACCGATTGGGTCCGGTCCTGTGTTTGTGCCTGGGTATGGGCCTGGGCCTGGGCTTGAGCCTGAACCTCTCGTTCCCGTGTCCATGCAGCTTCTCTTTCTTGAAGACGTTGCCGTTCTTCCTCCAATTGCTTTTGGCGTCTATCCTCGGCCATCCTCGCCTCATGTGCTTTTTGTTTGAGAATCCGTTCCACGTTGTAGCCCCGGGCTTTGAGTTCCAATAGATCGGTCTTCAACAACATCTCTAGCGTGAGAGTCGAATGGAGTTTGGGCCGAACAAGGATAAGATGCACGAGAGCCTGACTTATCTCGTACAAATTGTATCTGCCCGGGCAAATCCATAGCATCCAACCCCTGGTTTGCTGCGTGATAATCGCATTTCGCTTCTGGGTTTGAGACACACGGCGGCCTCTCAGAGATCGCGTAAGGGAAATCGAATGCACCACTTGCACCTGGAGGTGTTTCTCCAGCCACCGAGCGTCATGTCTGATAGAATCGGGAGACTGATCGTGGAGGAAAAGTTTCGATCGTTCGTTGATGAGCTTGTGCAACTTGATCGCGGAGCTCTGGTCTGAAGCGACTGCCCCCCAATGAGCGCGCTCCTCAACGAGGCTACTCAATGGAATGGCGCCCAATGCAAGGTAGAAGTCTTCCAGCACCTCTTCTTGCGGCGCAGCGAGTATATGCTCTCTAAAGAGACTGAAGCTCTGGAAATCGTCCACCACGACCACGTCTCTTGCCGACGTCAAAGTCCATTCCTTGATATTTTGTTCTTCTTCGTCGTCAGAGTCCAGAAGACTCCCTTCCTTGTTTTCTTTCTGATTGAGAGACGCAATATCTCTGCTGGCCATCAAGAAAGCAGACTTTTTCATTTCGTCGTATAGAGCGCGATCCCTCCTGAAGGCTGGGAGGTGCTCCGCCAGAGTCCTAAGCAATTTGAGATATTTCTCAGCGCTTTGGAATGTTGCAGAAATCCTTGCTGGTTCTTTCATTAGCATGTAGGCAAGCTCAGTCTTCGTAGGTTCTGGTTTTGAACCGACTGCCACGAGAAAGAGATTTGCTTCTTGACCAAAGTCAACGAAGTCAAATATGTCTTTGTAATCTTCTCCATCGCCGAGGTAGCAGAGCTTGGGCGGTACGTGACGCACACCCGAGCCCTTACTGGTCGATATAGGTACAATGGCCGCCTTGCTCATTTGTTCTTTATCCTGAGGCCGGAGCTCTGCAACTCTTCCCGCTAGATACTTGAAGAGAACTCTGGCATCGCGTGTGGAGGTCGGAGGCTGGCGGATCAAGTGATTGAGACAGTGTACTATCATTGGGTGTTGCTTGACACCGAATTTCGACGCATGAGCATGAAGATCCTGCCTGAGGATCTCGAAACCGAATAGCCCAGCCCCTTCTTCGGTGAAACACTTGCTCGGAATGCTCAAACTATCTGAGCCTTCGAGGGGTAGGAACGGTGTAGTGACTGCAGTGCACGCGAATGCAGAATAACCGTTGTTGTGGTACTCCGCGATGTAGTACGACATAGCTTTTCTGTACAGAGTCGAGTTATGTTCCGTGCCAGCTTGTGCCATAATCTTGATCAACTCAGGAGCAGACGGAAAACTCCTCAAGCCTAGCATAGTGAGGAATTTACCCTCCTTACTGCTGGGCTGGTACATCCCGGGCCATTCAATGATAGGGAGTCCAAGAACCCTAAGAGGGTCCTTCGGCTCGAACAGCTCGAAGATTTTGTAGCGTTTGCGCTTGGTTGTTTTCGAGTCTCCATGATCACCTCTCGGTTCAGCAGTGCATATACTGGTGTCCTTGAGTCTCTTGATGTCAGCTGAGGGAATGTCTTCGCTGACAGATGCCAGATAGCGTATGAGATCGACGTGACTCCATTTCTTTGATCCACCATTAGTCTCATCAGACGTATCCGCTGTGTTGAGAAGCCGGTCGAAAATGACCCCTAGCTCTACTGTTTTGCGAACACCGAGAGCGGCCAAAAACTTCTCTTTCACACTGTTGAGACCATGGACAACGGGAAGGTCATCGAATAATCGGACAGACGAAAAGTAGGTTTCACCAGGACGCTTCATGCCGAGTTTAGTTGGTATGACTGTATTGGGCTGCAATAGATCGATCACTGCCTGCTTCGCTGATGGACTTAGCGCGTCCCACTGCTTGGAAAGGACAGGAAGGACTTGAGCGGCAAACGAGGATGTTTTTGTCAGATCCTGCTCCACAGATAAGGCATTACGATTTCCAGCGTTGGAGACAAGCCAGCGAAGCCAAGGAACTATCTGCAGCTCCACCCAGCCCAGTGCTTCAACTTCTTGTTTGCCTAAGGTCTTTGTGTACCTGAAAGGCATGACGTTCGGCGACAAGGGCAAGGTCACAGGGACCTTCTGGGGATTGAGGAATGCGTTTATGTCTGCGAAAACAATTAATCGAGTGGTGTTGCCATTGTCATCTTCGTCGTTCGCCACCGCAACATTGAGCAGATTCTGGACTGACATCTGATCAAGTTGGCCAGAAACTGCCCTTCGGCCCAGCCAAGAGAGAAATTTTACAACCTGAGCAGGGCGCAAGGTGGAAGCCTCTAATTCTCTCTTGATATCCGAGACGGTAACATCAGTGACAAGTCCAAAATCTGTCAGCTTTCTGACGAATTCCTTCGCGCCTGTAACAAATTCGTCGGGCAGAACAGGAATGGAGTCCATAAAGCTGAGATCCTTCGGGGCAATACGAGCCTGGTGGCTCTGAATAACACCACATGTTGATAAGACCTCGATAGAAGCGTTGGTATTACATGTCCAGAATGCGTCTTCGATGGTCTGCCCCAGCAGCGAAGATGGGGTCGATTCGCGAAAGACAAACTGGTTTGCCGTGTGGATGGCTTCAGGCAGAACATCAAATATATCGTTCTTGCGAATTTTTGAGCCCCTTGGAGCTAACTTGGATTTCACAGATGCCATCTCTGCCGCCCAAGCAATACGGCAGACGATACCCGCAGCCCTTAGCATCTCAAAGTTCCATTTGCTGATATAGCGAGTGTTGAGATCAATGCTCTCTCTTTCCACTGTTGGGATTACGGAGGGCGCTGATATATGCGCATTGAGGCCCGTTGTCTGATGTGTGGGAAAGCCAATGAATATCCTCCCAGCTTTCGAGGGGAGAATAGAGGAGAGTATATCCGAGTGCGATCCTGACATCCCAGAGGCCAGCGTCGTATCATATGAGGGTGTCAATATGGCTATCGTAGATTTCTTAGGTGGGGGTTTTCGCGTAGCACGTTCAAGTTCACTGCTGAGAGAGTGGCTCACGGAACATTGAATGTTCGCAGTGCTTATATGTAAGAAGACGGAAGCGGTTGAAAGTTGTGTTAAATCCTCGGTATCGCCATTCACCGTCGGCTTCTCGACTTTGGCAGGCTTTTCCGGCGCATTCTGACCTGTAAGTCTGGAGAAGAACGTACGCAAGGAGCCTGCAGTGTCTCTCAAACCTTCACGAAGTACACTTGCATTTGGATTCCATTCCACGACTCGCATCCAGGCAGCATCTACCTGCGCAACCTCACGTGAAACGGCAGATACTTTCATCAAACCTTGGGGTGTTCGAGTTTCAATGTCCCTCGGGATCGTGAGGTTGACGCTTGGGGCTGCCTTTTTCTTCAGTCGAAGGACATTCCAATCGTCAAGCCACAGTTCTATACACTCGAGACCAACAAAAGTAAGACTGCTGGACAAAAACTTGCATAGCTCCATCAGGGAAGGCACAGGCGAAGAGTCATTTCGATAATCTAGAACAAACGTGGTCTCAGGATTTGCGGCTTCGTTCAACTGTAACCGACGGGTAAAGAGCGCATTTCCTTTCCAATAGAAGGCCATGGCATCTTTACCCGAAGATACGAATGGCTCTTCGCAGTCATCAAAGACACTGTAAAAACCAACGCCAAATGCACCAATCTTGGTTTCGTCTGGATTGCCATCTGCGATGCGTTTCAACCTAGACCAGTCCTTTTCACTGAAGGGAAGACCATTATTCGATATTAGAAGGCGCTTGAGCGTGTGGTGTGAAATGGTATGCCTGATTAATGTGGTGGCATCGGCAGATGAAGGTAAGGGAACGGTCGTCGAAGGCAAGGTCTCAAATTTGATGGTCACTTTCGTTGCGTTGGCATCAGCGGCGTTCTGAATCATTTCTCGCAAGACGGTCCTATATGAGCTTCAGTAACTACCATTCCAGAGCGGCATTATTTATAGGTACGATACCATTTTCCCGAGTAACGCGCTAGGACCTTGGATATAAGACCCCTCGTATCAACTGTGACAGCCTCCTCATCGTTGCCGGAGCCCATCGTACGCGCCCGCAGCGCTGTAAAATCGATGTTTTGCGCCATAATGCACTTTTTGTCTTCGCCAACAAAGAATACGTTCCGCTAGTTCGACTCCAGTTATTATGCAAGATCCGGCGAGCTTTTGCTGTAACGATCTATCCTTCATCAATGATGTTGACGGACACCTAAGTGCGAATGCGGAGGTTGTAATTAGATAAGTAGATCGCACTGGGGCAAAAAATATGACAAGTCCATGTCCTCAAGAGTGAGAAACCATCTAGATATCGAAAATGAGAGAGATATCCATGAGAGCGATGAGATGACTCGAAACTGACAAAGAACGATGAAGTGCGATAGTGATGACGGGTCGGAGGTTGCGGAGTTTAAAGTTATCTATCACGCTTATCAGTCACCAGGCGATTGCGGTTATGTAAGCCCCAGTGACCCACGGCGGTCGAGAGGGACCCGGAGCGCCATTTAGATGCTCGGCTGTTGATTCTCTGGGGTTCATGATTGTTGTTGACTCGGCTCTCGAGTGAGCGAGGTTCACCTGGGCGCTTTTATTTCCCATATTGTCTTGCTCGTCTATTCGTTTCAATTGAACACTCTTATCCCGACCAACCTCCGCATGACTATCAGGAGCTCTACTTGGGCGCAGTGAGCGTTTCGCCGACTGCCTCCCCTCCGCATCCTTGCAGATGACATGATGGGAGTTGATCCTCTTTCTCCCATCGCGCCAGTGCGCATTCGCGCGCTGCTTCTCCCCATCGGCAAAATCAGACGGTCAAGATTCCTCAGCTTCGCTGCAAGACTCCAGGCTGAAAATGTGGTCCGTCTGGGGGACATTAGTCCCGACTCGCGACCAAATAGAAGTACGCGACTCCATGCTCTTATTCCTTATATGATGAGCTGTATAGCTCGAGGACTCTGTCGCAGTCACTGACTGATGTTCTTTGATAGATATGTTCTCTCCATTAGCATTTCCTACGGGCTTGATTCTTTACGATCTGTCCTTCTCCGTGCCCCCAACTTCGCACCTTGAATTGTTTCCATTTGAGATATTCCGAGAACCACTGGTGATCATCGCCATAGCAGATGGGACAGAGCTCGGCGAATCCGATAGCGACCATGGCGTAGAGCATGGATCTTCGCCTGCAGGTCCTCCTGCACCTGCCGGACTAGATGAGCTTCGACAGGAGCTTGAAATTGTGAAGGAGAGAAACACCAGAGCCCTGGTAAATCAGCTTTTAGTGTTCGACTACAAAGGTGTGGAGAAGTTGTCCAACGGTCCTGATGATGTTTTATGGGTCCCGCGACCCCAGGCCTCCAAGGCAACGACAATGAAGACGGTCCTCTGCGATATTACGTCCCTACTCCTTTCCGAGTTGGACGGATTTGCAAAGATCATTCAAAGTATACCGTCAATTGAATCACCGAAAGCGTCTTCCTGGGGTCCACACCGTGGCCCAGATTTACGCCCTCGTCCCACAGATCGGCTCATGCATCGAATGACAATGCCTGTACACTTACCATCGGACGCAAATAGCGCCCCGGTCTCTCCTGTCGGCTCAAAACCAACCTCACCTGCGCCCAGTGATCATGAAACACCAACCACATTCGATGAAATCACACGATCAATCCAGCTAGCTAACCGCACTAATTCAACGGGGAAGCTCACCTCATTGCCGTCGTCAAAAGAGCATAGTCGAGACCGCATGTCTGTGAGCAGCATGAGTGCGACTGACCGAACCAAGAATCGCATCAAGGGCCGAACGGGAGTAGTAGTTGGGACGCTTTTCCTGCAGGCTGGGAGATGGCCGGACGCTCTGAAAGAGCTGGTGGAAGCGGCATCCAACGCTAGAGCCTGTAGTGATTATGTGTGGCATGCCAAAGCCCTCGAGTCGATTCTACTATGCCTGCTGATGTTCAGCTGGGCGGGCATGGATTTTCAGGTGCGTGGCTGCTACCTCCTTAACATAAAAGCTCCAGCCCCTTAACTTTGCCCGGCAGATTCCTCCCATTTGCTATCCCGTTGCCGACAAGTCCTCGAAAGTATCACAGACCGTCGACTCAAGCTCGGGTCACTCCGCACCAGGGAACCGTGTGATATCCCTTCAGAATCTGTCCAATCTATTACCCGACCTTGCAAACAATATTCTGAATCTGTACAATCGTGCTGCAAACATCACCGATGAACCTCTTCCCCAACTCGTCTTTTCGGAAACAGTCATCCGCCTTGCCAGATTATTGGCAGCAGCACGGGTTCGTGACGGTGCCCTAGATGACAATGCACTGAAGCATATTGTCACCAATGAGCCTCTAATGCCGCTACATCGGCCGGAGCGCCCTCGTGGGTTGGTCATCTTGAAGAAGTCAGAAATTGCCAATTTCCTCTTTCGCGCATTGCCACTGTCCCCAAGCGCAGACTTGCCCCCCACAGACACCATACCTATCATTGTAGGCATCGTCTCTGTTTTGAACATTCTCGACCTACCGCGAAAGAAAGCATTCATCTTGAGGGAACTGTTATCCACGATGGTTCCCACTCTGGTACAAGCTCGCAAAATCGGGGCTGCAGAAGTCGGAATACATCCTGCAGCTGGTTTAGCGTCCCTGAGTGATACAGCATTTGACATAAATGCGCTTGACGTCGGTCCCGGGAATATGGAGGAGAGCATGCGCACACTCCTTGCGATAATTGGGGAGATATATGGAGTGCAGCCCTCATCCTACTACGAGTGGACGAAGAGAAGATCCCTGGCTTTGGATGGCGAAGAGCCATTTCCTGAATACGATTCGATCACTGCCATTGTTGAGCGATCTTTTCGGCATGTTGTCCTCGATGGATACGGCGACTTGAATCTCAAGATTGACGTACTGAAAGCCTGCATCAATGCATGTGAGGCACTTCCTGACTTTGGCGGTGTTCTTCGTTTCACGGTCGAGTTGCTACAGACTATCAGAGGTGACCTCACGCTCACCGAGTCAAGTCATAGCCCACCGTACCTGCCCCCAGATGAGCAGGTTCGCCTTCTAAACAACATCAAGAGGACGGTTGGCGCCGCCAGCAAACTAGGAGCGGCGAACTTGGAGGCTGAGTACTGGGACGACTTTTTAGTCCGCGGTGTCGCATTGCTGCCCCATTCTGATAACAGCCGGCCAGTTCGCCGATCCAAGCCGGAATTTGACGCCCTTACCAAATCGCGGGAAAAGGCTACAAAAGATCCATTCCTCTACAATCCTTTTTCGAAGACAAGTAGCAAGGCTTCGGAGCTCCTCATGGTTGCTGGCGAACATGCGGCATTCCAAGTCACTTTACAGAATCCATATGAGTTCGAGTTGGAGATTGAAAGGATTCGTCTTGACAGTGAGGGTATCCCCTTCGATGCTGTGGCTGAGTGGATCATTCTTCCGCCATTCTGTGTGCAGGATATCACGATATTTGGAATCGCTCATGAGGCAGGCACAGTGAACATTACCGGGTGCGTTATCAAAGTCCGGCATTGCAGAGAACGAAGGTTCCCTATTTTCAGAGAACCGTGGAAACCAGAGGTGGAAAACAAATTTAAGCGCACGGGTCTGGCTGCGAAGAGCCCGTCGACAGAACGTCCTCTCTCATGGAGCTCAACAACGTCGAAGGATGGAAAGGTTGTCCCAAGAAAGGGCCCCGAGACCTTTTCTTGCGAGGTCAGAGTGATCGGGAAACAACCGTCCCTGATCATCGAATCTATGTCCCTTGCACAATCAGCAGCAATGGTGCTGGAAGGTGAACATGGGTCCTTTAACATTACCCTTCGCAACACATCAACATGCCCCTTGGACTTCATATTGTTCACATTCCAAGATTCTACAAATAGGCAAATACAGTCCGCCCTGAGCAACAAAGATCTGCTACCGGCAGAGATCTACGAACTGGAATTGAGCTTGATGAAACCAGCCTTGCGGTGGCGCCGTCAAGGCGCAAACCCCGGTGATCACTCAATACCTGCTGGAGAAAGTGCAACATTCACGATTGACATTTTTGGCAAGCCAGGCCTGCAGGATACGACCGTACAGATAGATTACTCATGTGTTGATCTATCTCATGGCGAATTGCCGGATGTTTTTTATACCCGACAATTGTTCATTCCGCTGACTGTGACTGTGAATGCCAGTATTGAAGTTGCACGCTGTGACATCCTCCCATTTAGCAGTGACTTTGCCTGGTGGAACCGACAGGATGTCACTCCGCCGTCGGAGTCTGCTCAGACTCAGTCAGCTCTTTCACCACGCATTAGCAGTGACCCATTTTCACCTGTACTTTCGCACCTTGGACGGGGCGCATACGGATCCGATCATTGCATTGTGTTGCTTGATCTTCGTAATGCCTGGCCGAACGCCTTATCCGTCTCCATCCATGTTAGTGAGCAGCCAATAGAGCCCTCGTTGGGGCAGTCGACAGAAGCAATGGCCAAAGATGGGCAGTACACGGTATCTGAAGAGCTCCAACCTGGTCAGATGTCACGCTTTGTCCTCGTCCTTCCTCGTGTCTATATAGACAATCCCCACGCTTCGATCCCGATCCTCAATACGGGTGTTAAGCGACAGTTTGTCGTTAGTGCCAATAAGCTCACATTTGAAGGCGAAGCCGCATCACGAGAGGCCTTCTGGTATCGGGAAGAACTCCTCAAGAGAATCTCCGGAACCTGGAAGGAAAGTCCCATGGGACGTGAGGGCACGATCGACCTTAGAAACCTGCGACTGAACTCGCGCCTGGTAGATGCGTTCCGCCTGGATGATGTCGACATCGCTTTCTCCTTGGACGCTCCATTCGCAGATGAGCTTGCCGCCGACAGTGACAACAACCCCACCGATGCCGTGGTGCAGGTTGGGCGGTCAAGATATAAGGTGCGCTGTGATGATATGCTGAATCTGAGAGTCACCATCCGCAATCGTTCCTCGAAACCCATTCACCCCCTGCTCCGACTACAGCCGAGTTTACGTCACCAGCCCAGCAATGTTGCCCTCGATCTGTCAAGGCGCCTTGCCTGGACTGGCATGCTGCAGCAGGTGCTACCTACCATTCAGAGCGGAGAGAGCACAACTGCCACTGTCGGCGTAACTATCCTCTGTCGCGGGGCGTACGAGATCGGAGCCACCGTTGAGGAGGTCCGCATCTTAAGAGCGTCGGCAGAATCCGAGCGTGCAGTTGCACAGAAGGATGGCGATGGTGTACCGATCCATGACACTTTTGGTGCAGACATGGCTAAGAAGAGGCGGATATGGCATGCCAAAGAACCTTGTGTTATGAATGCTCACGATTAGCAGCGCTGCAAAGAGGGTGGAGAAAGAAAAAGACGAGCGACAGTATAAGGACTTCGGGAGGAAACTGAAGAGTCGGTAAGGGCTTGGAACCACCGGCTGCTTGACAAACGGCAGACATTATGAAATGGCATGGTTTATGAGTTTGATGTCATCGGCTGAGAAATGAAGTCTGTTCTGCTCGTGTATTACCTTGCGAGGTTGAGATCGAGTTTCGATGTGTATATGGGTGGTCGAACCGAAGTTATTCTTTGTTCTGCTATATAGATGTCTAGATGTTCATGTCATTGCCCAACTGTGGGACTCTGTACATACACCTCAGAAACAGTCACTATTAATACATGTTATCCTCAACCAAATGACTGTAGGGATTTGGGTTTTGTCTGTGTTCGATAGACAAGGACCATTCGGTCGAGTGGAGGCACGACCGTCTGGCGCGTTTCAGCAACATAGCCCTGGACAAGCCGCCTCCATCGGAGCATCATCATGTGCGGGTCCATTGCGAGCCAACACCCCAAGAAGACCGCAATCCAGGGAGCAGATAATATGTGTGTGTGTGGGGGGGGGGAGCAGAGAGCAGAGTAATGACAGTGACCAGGGGTATAGAATACCAAGGGGGTATCGTAAATCACATATATCTCTATCCAAGAAGAAGTAATTAATGTCGTTACATGGTGATCAATTCAGGTCACGTCGCTTGCTTATCTTCCTCTTGCTGGTTCGATTTGTCCTTTGCCGGAGAAGGACCTGGTTGATCGCCCTGGGGGAAGCTGAGGTACTTCCAATCCTCAATCTCTTCGATGATACACTTGAGACGGTCTCGGATACTCTCCACCGCGTAGGTGCCGAGAATGAGGCGGAGAGGGGGGTACGAGCAGTGGCCAAGTTGCCAGACGAGATGGGCCGCTTTGACGGCGCTGGCGGGTTGCTTATCGCCCAGCCACATCAACATGCGCTTCGCATGAGCCGCTGGCGCAGTGGGCGTATTGTACGGCTCGCTAGGAGGCTTAACAAGGAAGTGGCCGTAGAGCGGAAGCGGCGACGTGAGGTTGTGCTCATTGTGATGCGCATTATCGCGGTTCGCTGGGGTAGCGGTGTCGGAGAACAGATCGGAGACATCATCGCGGCGCATGTGGCCCGGCTCCACAAGGGTAGTCTTGATGTTGAAGCTGTCCACCTCGTACAGCATGCTTTCCATCAGGCCCTCGACCGCGTACTTGGACGCGCAGTACGGCCCGAGTCCAGGAACGCCCAGCGCGCCCGACGTCGAGCTGAAGATAAGGTATCGGCCGGAGCGGCGCTCGCGGAAATGCGGCAGCGACAGCTGGATCATGTTCAGGGTGCCCGTGAAGTTGGTCTCGAATTGGTCGCGGATGTCGTACTCGTCTTGGTCCTCGCAGGCCCCGATCACCCCATACCCGGCGCAGTTGGCGATAATGTCGATGCGTCCGAAGCGCTCGATGGTGCGGTCGATGACGCGCTTCACGGTCTCGCGCGCGCGGACATCGCAGAGGAGTCCCAGGCAGTTCTCGTGCTCGTCCTCCAGCTTCTTCATCGTCTCCGGGCTATTCTCGAATGTGCGCCCGACGGCAGAAACGAGGTCGTCACGAGACAAGGCGGTCTTGACGAGGGAGCGACCCATGTGGCCGGTGGCTCCAAATATCTGAAGAAAGCGAATGCACGCGTTAGTTGGCGGGAATTGAAAGGCTTTGGTGAGCAGTGCTTTCGGCGTCTTACCAGCCATACGAGGGGCTTGGGCGGGTTCTGCGGTCCTGGCGGATCGGTCGTGGAAGGAAGCTGGAGTTTAGGCTCTCGAGAAACCGTTGTAGAAGGCGACAGCGCGGTCACCGGTCTCGGGGGGGAGTTTTGATGCTCCATGGCGGGCGATGGAGGAGAATCCAAGGGCTGGGAGGGGTGTTTTGGCACTGTGACGGAGAAGGTCGAGAGATCCTCCGCATTGGGAAATTTCCGGGGCGGCGGCACCCCGCAATTCTGCATGTTCTATAGACATCGTCGACAGTATGTATACAGACAAATTACTCTATCATGTGGTTTGTCGTTAAGATCATTACCTATTCCTTAAGAAATTCGCTTCTCGAATATACAATCAGGGGCTCCAGCCTGGGTAAAATGCATGGCAGAAATCAATAGAATGAGCAGGCCGTCTTGCAACGCCGACAAATATGCATTCCTACCGCGCAAGCTCCCTCCGGAGCCGTCCAGCAGCACTAGAGGGGCCAGGTTCAGGCCAACCGCTCACAGCATCGTCAACTTCTTCTAGGAAACTGGTGCTATTGTGAATGGCTGTGCCACCCAGCACCACCCGAACGCCAGGAGAGCTGGCATTGACTTGAGCAACCATCTTGGCCTCTTCATACGTTGCTCCGCCGATCATAAAGATTATAATGTCCTGAGGTTTGTCGCGAATATGGCCGCTATTCTCGAGGAAAGGATACTGCAGCTCCTTTAAGCGGCCCTTGATTAGATTCTGTAAGGTTGCCTCTAGTCGAGGCGAGTGTTGAGTGTAGACGTTCTCAACACCCTTGAGTCCTTTGAAACGGTCCTTTGCGCCGCCGAAGAAGGACGTGGACTCGAACAAGTCAGAGAAGCCACCAGCGACGGGAGGAGCTTGGAGAGAGTGGTGGTAGGCGAGGAGTTTGGGGATGATGTTGACTTTATATGAGGGGACGTTTCCGGCGGTGACCATCAAGTCAAGCAGCACAGGCAAGGCATTGGATGGCTGCTTTTCGTATCGAATGGCATACAGTGCCACTAATCGCAACTTGTTCTCAGCTGGTACGGTGGGCAACTGGATAATTCTTTGCAGAGTCTGCGCGTCATGGTTAGAACAACAATATTAACCACGATCACTGTTCGAGACATACCTTGAGGTCATTTGCATGGTTGTCATTGCAAGCCAAGCTCTGCTCCAGCTCACTCACATCCAGCAGATCGTATTCGCCGACCCGGCGGCTGAGCTCTCCCACCAAGGTAACATGCTTGCTCACATTACCGGAGAGTTTGCGGAATTCAGGGTAGTCCTCCACGAAACGCTTCATATCTGCAATCGACTCGATGTTCATGGTGTTTTGAGTCTTGACCTGATATTGTTCAACGTACTCCTTGATGTTCTGGCCCAGATCACCAAAGTTCTGATACATGTTTTTCTTGAAAAATGGGTCTTGATCCTGGGAAAGAACAATCTCGCGAAGCTCCGGCCGGATCTCGGGCACATCGCGAAGGTCCACCCTTCCGTTGTTGATGCCCAGCAGTTCATGTACCATCGCCTGATACGTCCATTGTGTGAGAAGCGGAGTGATGGGGTCGTCTCGCCGGTCTAGAATTAGCAAAATCGGGGGTGTGTCGGTTTTCCGAAAGTTGAAGAGTTGCTCTTCTTGGGTCACTTGATAGCGGACTTCGGTGGCCAGCTTCTTCGCCAGTAAGCTGTTCTTCTCGTAACGAATCAATGGGTTTTTCTTCAAAGCTAGAAGCATTGCGATAACCCCGTCCGTGGCTCGCTGCAGCGCATCTGGATTCCATAAGTCGGGGGAGTGGCTCCATAGTCGCTGATTGGGGAACCCAAGATTAAGCGAGCATAGGTCGGGGTTGACGACCAGAAAATCGGCGAAGTGTTCTTGAACCGCACGGACAACCTCATGGCTGTCTGCTTCCGCGAGTCGCTCGAGAGAGGATTTGCGGATGATGTTGCTCAGGTAGATATAGTATTCGCCGTACTTGGGTTCGCGCAATTCATCGATGAGGAATTGGATGGAGGTGGGAGACGGGCGCACAAAGCAGAGGCATCGCAGATGTCGCATCTTTTCCCTAGCCGCATTATCCAATCGATCTATCAGATAGACCTCGTGGTTTAGTAAGGCGGACTGGGTGATGGCAGTCGATACAATCGGCACCTATTGACGACCGATTAGCTCGGCAGTTCGTCATGATCAAGATAATTGAAGCGCGTGTCCCACTGTCTCACTGTCCAGAAGCAGGATCTTCATTTTCGATGATGAAGAGCTCCCCGTCGTCGACGGATCACCGGTGGTGACCATCTTGGAGATGTACCCGGACACCGCAGCGACGACATCCATGGTGAACGAATGGAGGGGAATGGAGAGGGAGGTCAGTGGAGAGAAGGAGAAAGTATCACGAGCAAGGAGAGGAGAAGAACAGGGGCATCGGGAGAGAAATGAAGTGTTACTGATGGATGGATGGGGTAGTAATGCGGGATTGATGCGGGAGGGAGAAGAAGGGTGACGGATGACCGACAAGGGAAAGTGACCGCCCATGTGATTCCGTGCGGGATGATCATTCATTCATCCACTTTCTATGCTTCTTTTCTATACCACTTCTTCTCCCACCTCCTCCACGCTCCTTTCTCCTCCTCCTCTCGCCCATCGTCTCCATGTCTTCTCTATTCTTCTGATCAGAACGACGTCTGCTTTACTGCCTACGTTTCCCTCGAAGCTCTGCGACCACCATGCTAGCTTTCATCAACCACCGTGAGCTCTCTCGGGAATACAACATCCGCAATTCCCCAAAATCAGGCAACTAACCATCTCCAGTCTTTGATTACCCGGCAAAGCTCACCGGAGCTTCGGTTGATGAGCGTATGTTCTTTCTGACTAGCTTTATTCACCCTCGTCTACTTCATGCCGAGTCACTAACTCGTCGGGAATTTTTCCTAGTCAAGCTTATTGCGTCATTCCTCCTCTCCTATCCTTTGGCCGCGATTTTGAAGAGACTACCGGACGCCCAACCCTGGAAAAAGAATGCATTCAGTATTTCAGTGTCACTCTTCTATCTCGTTGGTCTGTTTGACCTCTGGGATGGTCTTCGCACACTCTTCTACAGCGCCGCCGGTGTCTACGCCATAGCCTACTACGTCGACGGATCATTAATGCCATGGGTCGGGTTCATCTTCCTGATGGGACACATGTCTATCAGCCACATTTACCGGCAAATTCTTAATGATCCTCAAGTAGTTGACATTACTGGAGCTCAGATGGTGCTCGTCATGAAGCTCTCCTCCTTCTGCTGGAACGTTCACGACGGCCGGCGACCCCAAACACAGCTCTCCGATCCACAAAAGTACGCTGCGATCACAGAGTTTCCCAGCATACTGGACTACCTCGGATATATCCTATTTTTCCCGTCTCTTTTTGGTGGACCGTCTTTCGAGTACGTCGATTATCGCCGCTGGATCGACACCACCCTTTTTGATGTGCCCCCGGGAACGGACCCATCCAAGGCTCCTCCCACCCGGAAGAAGCGTAAGATTCCCCGGAGTGGAACGCCTGCCTTCAAAAAGGCCATCATGGGTCTGCTCTGGATCCTGGTCTTCCTACAGCTGGGCTCCGTCTACAACCAGGGTACTGTGTTGAGCGAAGGCTTCATGAAATACTCGTTCCTGCGCCGCGTGTGGACCTTGTATATGCTCGGCTTCGTCACCCGAACCAAGTACTACGGAGTGTGGTCTCTGACTGAAGGTGCCTCTATCCTGTCCGGCATGGGATACAATGGCTTTGATCCCAAATCAGGCAAGGTATTCTGGAATCGCCTGGAGAATATCGACCCATGGGGTCTGGAAACGGCCCAGAACTCCCACGCTTATCTCGGCAGCTGGAACAAGAACACCAATCACTGGCTGCGCAACTATGTTTACCTGCGCGTCACACCCAAAGGCAAGAAACCGGGCTTCCGCGCCAGCCTCGCGACCTTCGCGACGAGCGCTTTCTGGCACGGGTTCTACCCCGGATACTACATGACCTTCGTTCTGGGGTCCTTCATTCAAACAGTTGCGAAGAGTATGGCGTGACCTCCTTTCCACCTTTGACTTCCTCTACTGACCGGCGCAGATTTCCGACGATACGTCCGTCCTTTCTTCCTGTCACCCGATGGCTCCAAGCCCACCGCGTACAAAAAGTACTATGATCTTTTCAGCTGGTTTGTAACACAAGCCACAATGTCCTTTGCCGTCGTGCCCTTCATCGTCCTCTCGTTCGGGACCTCTGCCCGCATCTGGCAAAGCGTGTACTACTACGGCATCTTGGGCAACATCTTGTCTCTCGCTTTCTTCGCCAGTCCCGCAAAAGGTTTTCTCATCCGTAATCTCAAGTTGCGCAACAAGCCGTACGCCCCGCGAACAAAGAGCACAGAGAACATGCGGCAGCCCACTCTTGGTCTGCCGAGTGATGCTATCCAGGAGTTTGACGATGCGGTACAGGAGATTAAAGCAGAGATCGAATCGAGACGCAGACGCGGCAGTGTTGTCACGATGCCGACGGGAGAGGAGCTAAAGGCTGCGGTGGAGGATAAGATTGGGCGGAAGTTGCCGTGATCACCTGCTGCACTCAAAAGATAGGATTTGAAGAGATTGCTGGAGAATATGAGGATGGGAGACGTGGATCATTCTCCGTTGGGTGTGGTATAAATCAGCGGTGTAGTCTTATATGCTTAATGGTACGGACATTGCTTGGGATACACAGCGGTTCTGGTGGGCTTGGGGAAGTTTGATTCGTCCCTGTGTTTCTATCGATTTATGTTCGGGCACCTGTAGGCACAGATACTGTACATGATATCAAATAGACTATTAATGAAGTTTATAAGCTACAAAAAGCAGGTTTGGAAGAGAATTCCGTATATATATTGATTCTGGTCGCGAAGTCATAATCTAACATGTATCTACACATGCACATGGTGGGCAGAAGAGAAGGAATATCCAACAACACACGGTAAAAGAAACATATATCCATAACCTGTCATAACCCTAATTGAGCCATTGTCCCATACACCCAGCTCGGAACCTCTTGATGACTTGCGGTGCGAGTGCATCTGAGGCACCGAGAAGGAAAGTACGCGGCGAACGGCAATTAGGGGCAGAGAGAGAAAGCAAATTAATAATATCAAACATTAAGTGCATAACGTCGTGCAGTCATGTCGAGTAGTTTTGGGTTGAAATCAAAATCCAAACCAGCAGCACCCAAGATTGAACGAAGGGGTAAGAGAAGCGAAGAGGTATCACAAGGCGAAGAAGGGTATGGCAAAAGGTCGGAAAGACTCCTCCGGAGTCAGACCATGCAAAAAGAACAAAAGCAAGGCGTAGCCTGTCTATAACGTCGCAGAACGCTGCGAAGCGTAATGGTGGGCTTGAATCAAAAGCCCACCTGAGTCCCAACGACAGCTAATACGATCTAAGGAGCAATTAGTGGGGGAAATGTATACGCAGGACACGTCAGGACTTACAATGATGACAATAATCACCAAGCCCACGCAGTTCATCCAGCGATTGAGATTCCGCCACCATCGAGCGTTTTGATACCGCTTCCGCTCGAGATCGAACAGTCGCATTTGTAATGCTGTCTCAACCTCCGATTCGCTGTCATCCGCCAGTATCATTTCCGGCTTGGGGGGAAGAGGCAGAAAGGATGCAACAAGCCAAGCTAAATCATTGTCAGCGGTTATCGTCCATGAATGTTTTGGGCGGACATACTCAGAGGGCAAACAAAACCCAGACAAAAAGACCACACTTGGACGTTCCTACGTCCAAGCAATGGCTCTGTCCGAGAATCCAACGACGGCGCACGCCATGTGCTTCCTCTCTGCCGCGTAACGTTTCGGTCAGGATACAGATGAGGGGACCAGCTTTGCCGTAATGTGCGCGGGGTGCCGGTCTTTTCAGTGATCTCCATGCCCTCCACCCAGTGACTCCGTGGATCGCGAGGGTCAACCGGTGACTTTTCGCGGGTCTCTGGCCGACTTGCAGCCGTGGAGATGCGGTCGATGGCGATAGGCTTGGAGGTCGTTGAGCGTGCTGTACCTGGCCTGGAGGTCGTTGAACGCGCGGTACCGGGCCGGCTGCCTTCTACAAGGGACAAGGCAGAGTTGACTGTGTTTCCGTCAAAGCTATAGTACATCCTGGCCCACGCCGGGATCATATGGAAGGCAAAGCTAGAGCCCGTGGCGGGACGCTTCATACTTCGCATGCTGCTGTGTCTTGACCCAGACGAGAGGCTGCGAGGAAATCTCGAGTGCCTTCCACGGACAGAGGGTCTAGACACGTTGTCCAGGCTTGCGCTTCCATCGGAGCCGTTCACTAGCCAAACGGAAGACGAGGGTTTCTGGCGGACAAGTGCAGCCGATGGGGGTGTGGGTTCCTCCAGGGTTTCAGTCCGTTCCGCCGCTCGGGAAATGCGGCCAGATTCACATTCCGCAGACCATCGAGATGTGACCGTTGAGAGGTGAGATCTGAAACGGTCCGAGTTGTTTTCTGGCTGCTCCTGTGCTTCGTACTCGGGCGACTCTTCGATGTTCGAGATGTCGACTCTTGAACTTGATGCGGAAGGCGCACGAATCATGGGGTATTGGATAAACACTCCGCTATCAATGATAGCTTGAATATCTGACGGCGGCCCACTTCGAGAGGACGACGTGGCGCGAGAAAGGCTTCGTTCGCGAAGGCGGGAGGAGCTTGACCGGGTGGAAGCCATATGGTTGTGCGGTGGGTTCGAACGAAAGGACTGGGAGCGCGAGCTCGAGTGTTCCGAGGACGACCCATGTGTCCACGGGGCAGCACCGGCATACCGGATTACGGTGCCCAAGGAGTTTAATGAAGACAGCGAGTTCGAACGAGTGCCAGAATCCGGGTTGGACGAAGCACCCAACCGAACAAAGTTCAGACTGGAACTATCCAAGGCAACGAAATTTGGACTGGACGGCGGCCCGATTGGAACGACGTTTGGACTCGAATTGCTTGAGACCGCATGTTCCGGCTGCGACGGCTGACTGGATGACGTATTGGAAACGACTGTCTTGATTGTCGGGGCGGCTGTTGGCAGGGTATTTGTCAATTCTTCATCGGAATACTCTGCGACTGAATGCTCGTCGGAAGTGCGGTCAAATGGTTTGTGCTCCGGTAGGTCTGGGTCCGGCAAGGAGGATTTGCTGGAGGACGGGTCATCCTCCCACACCTGGGAGGGGGTATTTGCGGCGTCGAAGGTGGAAGACAAGTCCCAGAGGTCGCCAATGGACTGCTCCAGGCTACTATCGCCCAAGCGCGTAAGATCGGTCGAGAGAGTTGCCGTGGATTCGTTGGGCGCCTCGTCAACGTGGAATCGGGAATCTGGGATGAATTCCTGCCCTTTCCCGGGGCGCCGCGGTAGAACGTGTTCCGGCTTTGTTGGAAAAGGCGTCACCGTGTAGACATTGTTGTCTCCCTCGCTATCGTTGTACTTATCGCTGGGAGTGCGCACCGATTCGGGCGGGGAGGTCTCATTGGTCTGGGAGGGAGTACGCTCATGCAGAGCTCTCCGCTGGGGAGGAGCGTTTGTTGAAGGTCCAGCAGAGCGCATATCGAGGTGACAATTAGTTCATTATCAGTAGACACCAGGAGAATTGAAATGCTAAATCCGAAGAGATGACGCCAGGAATGGCGGGTAAAATCACTGGAGGGAAACAAAAACAAAGGTAAATCCAGCTCTAGTCATAAACACAGAGCACGAAGTGAAAAAGCTCCGTCCAACAATGGCTGGTGAGAGCGTGGCAAGAGAGCGACCGGAGAAGAGAAAGTGAAGAATGGCGAATGTGATTGTTTGTTGTGGTTTTCGGGGTCTTGGTTGTGTGTCAAAAATTTGATGATGCAATAAGGAATGCCTCGACAGATAGCGACGTCAAACGAGCGACAGTTATTTAAGGTCCAACGAACAGAACATCAAAAGAGCGTGGGTCCGACGGAGAATGACAGGAGAAAAAATCGTCAGCAGTTGGAGCGAGTCATGTCCATTGGAGATGAGAGAAGCGAAGCGAATGTAAAGAGCGTCGAGCTCGAGACCAGAACGCACGGAACGACAACACCACCCCAGTTTCTAAAGGAGCGACGAAGGGCAGAACGACTGGAGGCCAAGGGAAGAAAAGGGAGATCTGAAACGAGACGCTATGCAACCGGGGCGGCATGGTGTTTAAGAGGGTCTGGAATTTTGTTAGCGGCGGTGGGCGCGGAGGAAGCGTGGTGGAGCCGCAGGAAGGAGATGCAGTTGACAACACACTCCGCTGTGCGTCGAAAGGGGGCGATGCAGCTGCCCTCAGTGTGAAACGGACTCGATTGGCGCCGCAGCTGCAGGGAGCACTCCGGTAAATGAGCCAGCGGCTAGGCGGTTCGCAGGAGGTCTGGATGATCTCGGCATGATTCAAGACATGTGGTGGATGATCATCGTGGTCTAATCCGAATAAGCTTAGGAAGCGTTCGTCAGGACGACTCCCTCACTCCTGAAACTCATTTCTATTGTTATCGACGGCGAAGCGAAATGACCGTAGGTTCGTTTCATTTCGCGATGGTGGAGGCGGATCATCCTTAGCGTCGGGAGTGTTTGTCGTCATTCTTCCGGCCGTCTCGGGTAAGGAGCTCGAGAGATTGGGAAAGAAGATCGACGAAAGAAGCGATGGCAATGCTAGACCTTAAAAATCGACTCAATTGAAGACAGGAGGTCGTTCGATTGAATTGAGACGCGATGCAAGGTCGTCCACTTCATTTGAGGAGAAAGTAAGGACGGAGTTGGATGGAAGGACGTACATACAGCACACGAGGCCAGGAGAGAACCGTTTTGTGACCGATCCAATCCAAGGATCCGAGTGGACCACGGTACCTGACAGTTTTATTTTGTTGTTTCTGTTTACCCTGTACTATTTTCGACTGATCACTACTATCAGTATTATTTGATATATTATATTGATGAACAATATTGTCATGAATAGGTCTCGAAGCACCCCTCTACTCCGTGTTCCTCAAGCCTACGACACCTGATCATGGTCTGTTTGCCAGAATCACTGCCAACTCACCGGTGGAGATCGTGCATTAGTGAGAGGAAGCTACCAGAGAATCCCTGTATCCAGAGGGTGAGTAAGCAGCCACATTCTGCCTGATCTCTCAGGCGCACCACCGGCTGGATTTCTTTGTCGTGCTTTTTCCTAAATCAACCAGCAGCCCGGCGGATCTTCTGCCTTCATTTCACAAAGTCATGAGCTGAATTGCTCTGGAATCCTTTGCTCCTCCTGCCCAGTCCACCATCCCAAAACGTTCATCTTCTCGTCTCATCTCATTTCCGATCCCCACACTCAGTCTCCATCTTCCCAGCAAGGTGGTGGGTGGTGTTCATACCACGCTGTTGGAACCAAACCCGCTTCACTAAGAAAAGACCGATGGCCCCCGTCGGCATTCTGGAGCGTTTTCGGACTCTCTACGCAAAAAGTCACGGTAGGCCCGAGGCTTCGGATACGATCGCTCGTTTATCTCTAACAGCCTCCCCCCCGTTCAGATGTCCCGGTCATTTCGGCCCAGTCGGCAGCATTCTTGTCGGTAAGGAAGCCTTCTCATCTCGTTCTTCGTCCTAGCGCTGCTCCGCCAGCCATCTATAAAAATAGCATCCCGCTGGAACCTTTTTGCTTGGAAAAGGGGCGTTTCCAGAGCAAACGAAAAGATGCCTCCTTTTCTGCCTGCAATCCATTTCGATTTTCGGTCACTCTGAGCTGACTCCTCCCAGGTCTGTCTAACTCTAATCTATGTGGTCCCGTTCTATGTCTCTTCCACCACTCGGCCATCCCCCACTCTGAGTCGGGATGCGCCCTCGGTCATTCGAGCCCGAATCAGGGCGGTGACCCTGTCTTGCGTCATCTGTATGGTGGCCGTTCTTTGGCTGATCACCGCCAAGGATAAAGCCTCCTTTTCTGACGCTCTCAAACTGATGGGCTGGTGGCCCATCGGCGTGTCGGAGATCATGCGTAGTTTCCTCCTGACGGCCGTTCTGTTCACCGGTCCACTTTTTGAACGAGGCATTGCCGAAGGCGAGTGGAAGGATTGGATCCGCGGAAGCAGAGTGTCCGAGACGCTTCGCGGCTGGATTGGTTGGAGAAACTATGTCGCCGTCAGTAGATCCTCTCCCCTGCTTGATCTTCGTACTCATCCTGACGCAGGGTCCTATCACCGAGGAGATCATGTTCCGTTCAGCCATTGTACCTCTCCATCTTCTCGCCAAAATCTCGCCGGGCCGCATTGTGTTTGTGGCTCCGCTCTACTTTGGAATCGCTCATGTCCACCACTTTTATGAGTTTCGCCTGACGCACCCGGACACCTCGGTTCTTGCAGCCTTGTTCCGGTCCCTCTTCCAGTTCAGCTACACCACCATCTTCGGTTGGTATGCCACGTTTATCTATCTTCGAACGGGGTCACTCCCCGCCGCCATCCTGGCCCATACCTTCTGCAATTGGTGCGGACTCCCCCGTCTTTGGGGAAGAGTCGAGGGCAGTGTTCCCGTAGGCCCTCCGTTGGCCAAAGGAAAGGAAGATTCGGATCGGACTCCGATGTATGCATACACTCAACTGTCCGTCGGTTGGAGTGTCGCATACTATACGCTCCTTGTGGCTGGAGCCGTCGCCTTTTATCATGCCCTGTGGCCTCTGACAGACTCTCCCCGTGCTTTGGCTACTTTTACAAGCAAGTAGTGGTAGAGTATGGGTACACTATTCTTCCATGTGATGACTCACGGCCTTCGCATTGTTGCAGATCTCAATTGCGGTCTATTTTCACACTTCTAAGTATATTCAGGATGAACCGTCATGTTTCCGCTTGTCACCAGTGTTTTGCCCTTCTGTGTCTGAATATTTGAATTACGGTAATGATAATGATTTGTCACATAGAAACTTCGTACATATGTATATTTGTTTATTCTCTACTCCATGCTTTTGAAAATCACGGTACAGCTGTAGAAATTCCATGGTGTAGACCAATTTCTGCTGTACCAATATCGTGGCCAGGATATACTTGTGCATCATCCAACCAGCTGCGCGCCTTATCGAATCCGCTTATCTCCGCCTCGGAGCTCGGGGTTTTATCAGCACGGAGAACTTTCCCTGCAAACAACTCGCAGCGCTCATCTAAATCACCTGAAATTGGTGATAAAACTGCCTTGACAGACCTTCTACTCCTCTTCTAACAACAAACAATTCCTACCTATGAGACTGCGAGCCGCGACCTCCTGGTCGCCCCTCTGCCGGCGTCACACATCAGCCGCGCCTCGCTTCTTTTCGACCACCAGCTATCGACCGCAACCATCACGAATTCCCCTCAAAATCCCTCCCCCATTCCCCGTGACCAAATCGTGTCCTGAGCCTACATGCGCCTGCCCCGCGACCCCACCAATGCCCGAGGGGCTTCCGATCGACTATGACCAACCGCTCAATGGGACAATGGCCGCCTACGCGCAGCAGATCCTCGTCTGCACCGGACAAAACGACTGGACAAGTCGCATTGAGAACGACGGGGAGGGCAAGAGCTGGGGTGAGCTGGTCCGAGGCCTCAAGCGCCTCATGGGCCGTGGAGGGCCCTACGCAGACGTAAGTTGGTCCATAATTCGCCGGAGTTCCGCTCAATAAGAACACTTCTGACATGGAATATCCGAACAGCCATTCAACAACGTCCTCGTCAGCAATTCCTCGTTCGCAGCCTCATCTACCACCACGGCGTCTGCCTTCCTCTTCCCGAGCTTCAAATACTTCCCCTCTATCCCGACCAACATCCCCAACTCCCCGAGCACGGAGACCACCGACCTCTCGACGTTCGTCCGTGGTTTTCTGCTCCCAGAGAAGCTGAGCGCAATGGCCGAGTCACTCCCAGAACCCCGCAAGGCGGAGCTTACCCGCAAACCGGAGCTCTCGTCCGCGTTCCCAGACGCAATCGATGTCCAGACGTCGCCCGTCGTCCTGATCTGCGGCCATGGAGGGCGTGACATGCGCTGCGGCGTCATGGCTCCGGTGCTGCGGGACGAATTCCAGAAAGTCCTGCGTGCCAACGGATTCCCTTCCACGGGTAACGAGGCAAAAACTATCGACAGTCCGGAGCATGCGCATATCGGTTTGATCAGCCACGTCGGAGGCCATAAGTATGCTGGGAACGTGATTGTGTATATTCCTCCTGGCATGAAGACGAGCGGCGGCTCCACCGTGCACCCGCTGGCGGGTAAGGGCATTTGGTACGGTCGTATCGAGCCGAAGCATGTTCGGGGTATCGTGGAGGAGACTATCTTGGGAGGCAAGGTGGTGGAGGATCACTTCCGTGGTGGGATTGATCGTAATGGGGACATCTTACGCTTATGATAGCTCTGCCTTTGGCTGATAGATGGATTGAATGTACAGTAATGGGCTTTGGCATGTATCCGGCTAGTGTAGATCTTATAGAACTGATAGAAGTACTGCATATCCTCCTGTTTGTGAGCGGAGCCCAGTACATATACTTGCATTTACTTGACCCGCTGATAGGGGCCCATGAGCATGCGGGAAGTACGTAGGAAGTGACAGGTAAATATCCCAATGTAATTTTGAAGTCTATTCTGCTGCGTGAGCCTGATTCCTAGCGGTGCAGCAACGCAGAAGACCCCGTCAAAGAAGGCTCCATGCTCTGGGATGTCTCGCCCTCATCTTCGCCTTCATCAACGTCCCTGATCTCTAGTTCCGCCTCGCCATAAAACTGGTCAGCATGAGCCATATCCAGCCATTCAAGCATGTGCTCCCACGCCCTCGGCATAATGCACTCGATATGCATCGGCTCGCCAGAAGAATAGCAGTTACATCCATGCTCACAGAACCCCGGCACCGGAACACCCAAAGGCTGGTCGGACAATACATAGGCGCGGCAACGCGAGGAAACAAACGACGAGAACGAGGAGGGATCGGGCACGCCGTTCTCCTCTCTATCCAGCAGGTCGATGTGCATGTCATGCATGGGATTGGAAAGACAAACCGCCGAGACGTACGGGCGCCAGGCATCCCCTACAGCGTGGAAAGTTAGTTCCGTCCAAAACAGAAAAAAAAGGTGATAAGGCATCATCGTCCATACAGTTCTTCGCCAGGTATCTGATCACACCCAGTCCTCCATCAGCCAGTCCGATGATATCGATCTTAGCGTCCTCTCTCAAGAGCCGCCCACGAGCGGCAAGGACTTCGTCAAATACAGAGTCTACATGCGCCTGCCAGTCATGGTGTCCAGGGATTTTGTTCCTGCTTGACATCATCATAGGCGGATCCGCGGCCGTGGGACGGGGCAGGGCGAGCCAGGACTGCAGGGTCAGTGCCTTGCAACCACCACAGTACCAGACCAGCTGTCCCGTGTTTGCCAGAACAAGCGCAGTATCTTCCTTATCATCTGGCTCGGTGTTAGCGCTCTCTTTCGTCCTGGTGATAGAAGAATCCGTACCTCCAAGGACAGCCTTAGCCAAAGACACTGCAGAGCCCACGTTGATTCCGTCGTCACCACCGATGGTTCGATAAGCCCATATACCCAGGTCTTGAACCGGTTCGCCAAAGACAGCAACGATCCTCGACGCAATGGACAGATTCTTGGAGATCATAATTGGAACATGGGGCCGAGCAGCTCCGGACATCAGTGGGAGTCGCAAAGTTCCAAGGCCCAGGTCACGGAGGCGTGAGTAGACGATGTCGCGGATACGGTCTGAGCACGTCAAATGTTTGTATGAGCTGTTTACAAATTTGGAAAAACTGAGAACGTACCATTCATTGCCTCTTTTTGTACCTCGTTCCATCTGTCGTTCCGGTTGATCTTGAACTGAAACGGCTGAGCTGGGTCGATGATCTTCCTGATCTGATCCTTGTCATTAATAAAGTAACTGTAGGCATGTTAGCAGCTGGGACTTGAGTATCTTCTGCTCTTTCAAGGAACTTGCCCCAGTTTCTCCAGTTCTACGGGAAAGACAGGGTCTGCTGGAATGTCTTCCTTGCGAAAGACAAACATCGTTTGGTGGGAGGCTGACTGAACTGGCTGGTCGAGTTCTGGAAAGGGGGACGATGCGAGAGATAAAGAGGCTGGTTCTGGTGTGAATCAGTTGTTGTTCAAATGAAAGCGAGGATTGGGAAATCTTTGGAGTCCAGGTCCAAACGGCGGAGAATCGAAGCTTGTAACAGCGATAGAGACTAAGAGGGCTGCAGTGAGGTCAAACAGACCCAGTGCGACAGTGACCGTTGCCTTCAGATAGGTTAGAAGAGTGTTGAGCAGTAGGTGAGAGGGATGTGTCTGGATGGAGAGAGTTGAACAAACAGGAGCGCTCCAGTGATGGCTACTTACATTCTCAATTCCCCATCAGAACAGTCTTCACCAAGGTCTACTCCATATTTACTCAACCCCGCATTGATAGCAATCATACACATTGTAGAAACTCGTTGAACATCATTTTCCTGACCAAAGCTTGATATCTATTGTACAGTCCTCGAAAAAAGAATCGGTATGGAGAACAAACGCCTTCGCACGATCCAACCCAAGCTATCAAAGTGAAAGTAAAGTGATCGTATAAGCAGCCATTTCGACATTTACCAACTGGCCTTCTTCACACCGGGAAGTTCACCAGCCAGCGCTTGTTGACGGAATTGGTACTGCATGAGACATCAAATTAACCAACTGTCCTACGCAGAGCACATCATACCAAACTGCAGGACCATCTACTCACTCTAGCAATTCTGAAGTCGCGAATGACACTCCGAGCAATTCCACCAGCAACACAGCGGTTCTTGATCTGCGTAGGCCGGGTGTAGGCGTGCATCTGGGTTAACTGCAGCTGAGCCTGGGCGCGGACACGTTGGGGGAGGGTGGTGTTGCGAATGATGTAACGAAGCGCTTGCCTAAACCAAGGATATCAACGGATTAGCATCCTATTTCTCACAGATATTCGTCGCTTTCGCGGTTGCGACGAGGAAAGGCGATGGAGAACATCATACCGTTCAGGCTCGTACTGCTCAAACACCTTGCGCTTGGTGTGGTCCCGGATAACACGGGCGTTGATGAACCCTCCCAGGTCCAGTCTCTTTGCTCGGAACGGCGCAGCCATGGTGAATGGTGGTCTCGATGCTGGTGTTCTACAATTGTCTGGAAGTGTCGGAGTCGCTCAATTTCCCCGAGATGATGGTCACGTGTTCCGCCGATTACCGGGTTGGGACTAGGTCCACCCCCAGAATAGAATTTTATACAGCACAAAGTAGACATCTAGGAAGAGACTTTGTATCGAAATTTAAATGTTCTTGTATTTAGCATAAATAATGAGCTCTTGCTGGTCGACTTTATCCGGACAAATGCTGTGTTAGACGAAGAATCCAAGATCGGTGTTCATAAACGCACCTCTACGTAGGGCATTAGAGTATGAAAGTATGAGACTATCAAGCTCCAGTCACTCGCCAAAGCAGTATTAATATGCCATCATAAGGCGGTTGAAACGCCCGATACTGAGGTGAGTTGTTTCTCCCGAAGAGCTTCTAGTAGGCGCTCTCCGACAGTTCCGGGCATGATCATAGCCATAGTAGAATGGAAACTGCGGGTAAACATAGGATTGATCAGGCCAAAATCAATACGAAACTAACAAGCACAATAGGCCACTCACAGAGGCGCCCCAGTATTGGTGATGGCGAACTGAACCAGCCGGCCGTTGGTCCACCAGGCAATGAAAGGCAACATGTAGAATGTTTAATCAGATTGCGACGTAGGGGAATTTCGTGGCCGCATAGAGTCAGGATAGAAATAGTGGTACAACTTGTCAATTCGTCAAACTATGACGGCGTAGTCTATATGGCTGTACAGAGCAACTGCCCGCAAATCGACACAGCGAAACAGTAACAGGGTGACAAGCCACCCGCGACAATCACAATCCTCCCGTCATATCCGCACCATCAGGCCATCCTTTAGTCCGGGCCAATTTAGTGCTTGTTCTTGAGGTTGGGGTTGCGGGGGTCGTTCTTGAACTCGTCGGCTACATCGAACGTTAGCCATGATCTCATCGTCTCCAAAATTCGAGTATAATCGGCCGGAAGGCATTCCCGCGCAGTGGCGGAACTGTCTGATAGTCACTGAGGAAACTTACTCGACATGAGGAGGTTGCCGAAGGAGTTGATGCCGTAGAGGATGACCAGGCCTAGAAACGCAGTTCCATCAGTATCGAGTATTTCCAGAGCGCAAAAGCGCACGTCAACAATTCTCTCCCAAATCCGTGTTTCATGTAGTTCCGTTGAGTCCAAGCAAACATGGTGAATGGTGCATACCGGCAGCGAAGAAGGGGCCCATAGGCTTGGCTGTAGGAGGCAACTTTGTCAGTACTTCAGGCCCAACAGCGACTCAAAACTGAGTATTTCCACTTACCAACGGGGGTGGGGAACTTCTTGGGAAGGATAGACATGGTGATGGTTTGGATGAGTTCACGAAAATGTCTTGAACGTGAGTGACAGGAGGGAGATGATGAAGCCGGAACGATGCGACCAGGAGGAGCGGGAGCAACGAGGTTTCTCCCGATGTCCGAATTCCCGCCGCCTTTACGTAAGCCCTGGCCGCTTTTGGGGAATTGGTAAGGACACCCCATCTTTTTAGTAACCGCACCCCAACTGATTATCTAATATCACTTGTTATGTAATCTCATCACCACCACAACTAGAAGGTCTCCCTGCCAAGCGAGAATCACCCCCATCCGAGAAACGGAACCGACAAAATAATTTCCATGCACCACATATAACTAACCGCACAGGTATTTAAATATTAAAAATTTCTAATTACGTCTATTAGGGCATTTTCTATAATTATGATCGAAACTTCCACACCCAGAGCACCTGCGTGGCACTTTATCAGTGCCGGAAGACGGGGCAGTTTGACCCCCGCTTGCAGGTAATTGATCATTTAACAAAGCTGGTGTTTGCAGATTCGGTACTTCCATCCTTTCAATCTCAACTGAAGAAATATTGTCGACTGCGCAAGTATCGTAGGAAGTGTTAAGGTCCATAGCCTCTTTGTTGGTGATCGTGGAGGCTGTTGTCTGTAGCAGGTTCTCGGTCGGTTTAATGGCGTGAGTCTCTGGTCGCGGCTCTTCACAATGCGACTTAAGTCT